>CM053791.1:469413995-470013995 GCA_028749045.1 Cupressus sempervirens | reverse complement strand
GTTTAGCACCAATGGAAAGGTGAGACTTGTCACAAGGAGGATGAGTGTGAGAGGGTAGGGTAAAGGGTTGGTTAAAGGCATGATGAGTGGTGTTGAGTATGTAAGAGGGATGTAAGAGGAATGAGTGTGGAGGAGGGAAGAGTGTGGAAGATGGGTGTAAGAGTCATGAGTGGGCTTGTAAGAGTCTTTTATGTTTTGTAAGAGCACTCATGACTTAGTGGTTGGGATTTTTGAGGGGAGACTTTGGTTTGAATTAGGAAAGTCTTAAATTTGTTTAGGGAATGTGACAACATTAGGGGGTGGATTAGGCTTGGGTTTAGGATTAGATTAGGGATGTTAGAGATGTACAAGTGGATGGCATTAATGAGGGTGGGTGAGTTAGTGGCTAAGCTTGGTTAGTATGGGTGGATGGGGTGGATTAGGCTAAATGGAGGATTAGAGATAGGTTAGGGGTTTTTGAATTTGAGGATTTCATTTATCAAATAGATTTATTTAATAAATGGGGATTTTTGGAATTAGATAGAAGAATAGGATTTAATTGATAAATAATAGATTATTTGATTTATCAATTAGGACTATAGATGATTAATTAAATTAATCAACTAGGGATGGAAAAGGATTAATTAAATAAGAATTTAATTAATGATGCCTTTAGAGATGGCTAAATTAGATTACCAAAGCAGTGTAATCAAATTTAGGTGTCTACAGTGAAGGTTTAGAGTACCATGTTGGTATGGTGATTGTAACTAGCACATGGCTTAGATGATATTTTATGAAGAACCCTAACTTGTGGTTATTCGAGGATTGGAAATAGAGAGGAAGCTTCTTCATTATTCAAACCTTTTCACATCAAATTTCCACTTGAAAAATATGTTGTAAAACTACATAATAAAAATCTTTGGAAAGTTTGTGAGTCAGACCACAAGGCAATATTTGAGACATTAAAATGTTGAGCAGATCTAGTTGGCTCATTAGATTGAATAGGGAGAGAGGGAGAGAGAGAAAGAGTGATCAATTGGATCCAAATAAAATATTGCAACCTCTTCCCCAAGACTATCCACATGACTAAGGTGGACCGTATGGTTATGATGTGTAAGTAATGAGATTTAGTTTAAATCATAGATTTTATGTTTTGATTTGTTTATAATCTAGATACATTATTTTAATTTATATTAGATTCTTTAATAACAATATTTTTCATATTTTCTTATTGTGAGGATATTTTTCTTTCATTGCATGTTCTCTTGGATGATAGGAGGGAGAGAGCAAAAATAAGTAGATTTCAAAATAGCTAGCCACCCTTCTTCATGTAATTTATTCATTTAAGGTAAAAGTCCCATTTCCTTTGTTCCGAGTTTCATACTTTTGGCACAACCTATGTTATCACATGATATAATACTTTGTTTGGCTTTGGTATTTTGTTAAAATTCATTATTCTAGTTGGACCTTTGTATGTTTAAATTTGGGATTTTTAAGTGTTGAGAAAACCATATTATGTATATTTAAACACCAAACTTGTTAAAGTTGGATGCAATCAATAAATTCAACATTAAATGTATACCATAAAACTAGCATCAACCATTCTTAACTATGGAAAATTAAAACTTTTTGAAAAATTTAAAGATAGTGTTCACACTCAATTCTTTGATACTTTTCTTTTCCATTGACTCCACCAAATTTGAGTCTTCTTCCTCTATATTAGAATGGAATCATGTCACTTATAATAGTGAGCTCTATTTAATATTTTTTGTCAATTTTATGAGAGGAGGGAGAGAAGAAAACAAGCACATTTTGAAACAAGCAACTACCCTTCTTCATGTAATTTATTCATTTTAGGTAAAATTCCTAATTCCTTTGTTTCTAGTTTCATACTTCTGGCACAACCTATGTTATGACATGTTATAATACTTTGTTTGGCTTTAGTACTTGGTTGAAAGCCATTATTCTAGTTGGACCTTCATATGTTTGAATTTGAGATTTTTTAGTGTTGAGAAAACCATATTATGTATCTTTAAACACCAAATTTGTTAAAGTATGATGTAATCAATAAATTCAACATTAAATGAATACCATAAAACTAGCACTAACCATTCTTAACTGTAGAAAATTAAAAATTTTGAAGAATGCAAAGATAGTGTTCACATTCAAATCTTTGATACTTTTCTTTTCCATTGATTCCACCGAATTTGAGTCTTCTTCCTCTATATTAGAATTTAATCTTATCTTAGATTTTTTACTATGATAATTCTTCATTTGTAGGTCACCAAAGTAGAGGGCTAATAAAGTCTAAGCACCAGTGATAAAGGGTGAGACACCAAAATCATCTATGAAATGGTATGATCAATTCACATCCTCAATATTTATTAGTGAAATATGATGAGGTTGTTTGTACAATGTAATTAATGATTGAGTTGAAGTGATTTATGAAGTAAAGGGCTATTTAATGTAGCTATTTAAATCATGCACATGTGATGGTCATTTTTTATGTAGGGGCATCTAGGAGGGCAACTAAACAAAGGACTCCAAGGACTAAGGAGGATAAAATACAATTAAAAGAAGTCAGGTGGAATGTCTTGAATCCTATAATGGCCTTATGTAAAGATGAATACAAAAATTTATGTAAATGTCCTAATAAATGTCTAAGGACCAAAATACAATGTAATAGATGATAAATTCAATGTAATGGGCGGGGTAGTTTTCATAGTTAAATGCATCCAATAAATCCATTTGACCCTTCATAGGTTAATGGAGTAGGCTAGGAGATTAGAACATTCATAAAATGTATAGTTTGAAATTTAAATTTTGAATTCAAATGGTTATATGAGCATTTTGGAGGGAATTAGCTTTTAGATTGTTTTTAGGCTTAGCTAAGCCTCCAACTATTTAAAGTTGGTTGGGATAGGTAGAGAGAGTCTATTAAATGACCAAGACATCCTTGGTATAGGAAGAAAGGAAGAAATTAATATCTAGCCTAGTACAGACTATCTCAGAAATTGGCATGTAAAATCTTGGTTTTTTACAGCAATTTGAAGGAGTCTTGGGTTTCTTTGCATATCTTTGGATTTGGAATGCATTGTGCAATATTCTTAGACATTTCTTGATGTTCCAAACTAGGTTTTGAATCCAAATTAGTAAGTTTATTGTTCAATTTCATAGACTACTGGCTGTAGCAGATAGTTTATTAGCAATTTTGAAGTTCTTTTCAAATAATCATGTTCATTCCATGAAATGTTCCACTGTTTCTTCATGGAATGACATTATTATAACTTGTAACATGTTTTCTAACACTAATATGCTCATCTAACCTAAGGATTTTGGTGGCCACCAAGCAAAAGTTCATGAAAATAAGGGGTAATTGTAGGGTACAAACCTACAACAAAGGATTTTCCTTAAGGAGGGCATACTTTAAGTTTTGATTCATGCTATTGATGTTGAAACAATAGTTTTTGCACCTTTAATTGATTAGATAAGTGTTGGCACATGTGAGATTGGTAAAACCCTAGGTACAAGGGTTTCAAGAGGGAAAATTAAGGCTTTTGGGGTTAAAGAACTATTAGGTTAAAATTGAGTGTGGAATCCTATAATTAGAGGCATTTTAAGAGCCTATGAAAAATTTGGAAACTAGATCTTAAGTCCTCCTATCAGTCGCTTTCTAAATGCATCATTCTTACATTGTTGAAAATAGGGCCATTGTGAAGGATCAATGATATTGTCCAAAGGAAGCGTATCTTAGTTTTACATATATTTTGTGCAAGGATAAAGGGTATCTAAAACATCCATTTGTTCAAGGACTATTTTCAAAAAAAGAAGAAGTTATCTACTTATTTGTCTTGTTGTTGCACAGAATTATAAATTTACATTGACAACATTTTGGCATGTTGTGCATTTTGGCTTGAAAGGTATTGAAACTCAAAGGAATTGATTGGAACATGCTAGATATGTCAAAAAAATCTCATTGAAGCCTTAAAACCTCCTAGAGTTGACTATTTGTAGGATTTGACCATCAGGGCCTAGAAGGTTCACGTGGCACATTGTTACAAATTTGCTCATTTTGGATTTTTTAAGGGTTCATCATCCTTTCCTTTGCATCAATTTCCCTCTATTTTGTAGTCCTTTTTCACAACACTATTTCTAACATGGTGTTAGTTGTTCAAGTTCATGAATGATCAGAAACTCACTTTGATCATACAGTAAAAAATATTTATACCTTCTAAATGCCTTTCCCTCCATGAGCTTAACATCACATCTGAGTATAACTCTTCTAGTGTTTGGAAGAAAATTCCTATATTCATTTGAGGTTTTGCTATACCAAACAAAGTAGCCCATATCTATAGTTAGATCTTACTTAGTACATGTGTATCACTTGGAATATGAAAATATATCAAACTTCCAAATATATTGAAGCGACTAACATCTAGCTTCTGCCCTATGAAAGCATCCTCTGGTGTCATTGTCCCTAGCATCTTGTGTGGAGATTTTTTGTATGTTTATACTATTGTACTACATGTCTCTTCCCATAGGTAACAAGGCATGTCCTTGTCATGTAGCATATAACACTTTCTACTATATATATACAATGATTCTTTCTCTCAACAACTCCATTCTACTATATAATAAAAGGAATATTTCAATCTCTTTTGATTCCTTCCCTAGTATTCCCTTTGTACTAGATCAAGAACAACCTCAAATCTAGTGTTACTCATTAGAAAAGATGCTTTTCCACTTCTTAGAGATTCCAAAAGATCAAACTCCAACTTTGTTCCAACACCAACTAACACCCACTTTGAGTCACAGATGTAATTGGCTAGAAAGGAAGTATGAGTACTACCAATCCATACATACCAACCATACCAAAATTTCACTACTACCAATCTGTATAGGTCGTACAAAATTGAAACAACAAAGAAAAAGGAAAAAAATCTATGTTTTATTCAATGTTTTCTACTCATTGGTCAAGTTGATGACATATAAGTATGGATATCTAGTATGGTTGGATAGCTTTGTGAGTCTTCTTTTTTTTGCACTTGGAATGTGTTAGAAATGATTGAATTGATAATAAGAGTTGTTGGAATGATAAAGAATGTTCTCAATCATTGTTTTGTCATTGATGTCAAACTTGCTACTTGCAGGAATGACAATTGCTTTAGTGATGCAAATACTATCAATTAGTTGGTTGACAAGGTGGTGGCAATCAATAAGATGTAACTAGAACACCTAGAGAAAGGTTGAAGTTATGATGTTGTAATGAAGTACTAGGATTAGCTAAGCCATTGATGAAAAAGTGTATTTGATAACATACTATAAGATATAGAAAAAAGGGCACACTGAAACATATTAAAGAGGTTAGGTGTTAGCTAAGTCTTTTACAAAGCTCAACTAAGAGAAGGTGTTGAGTATATCATATAAGCCGAGTGATCTTCAAGTGCCAAGTATATCATATAAGCCGAGTGATCTTCAGGTGCTGAGTAAAGAGTAGGTGTCGAGTAACACAGTTTTCTGTAGGTGCCGAGTAACACAGTTTTCTGTAGGTGCTGAGTAACACAGTTTTTTGTAAGTGTCGAGTAACACAATTTTGTGTAGATGTCGAGTAACACTAAGATGTTGAGCATCAGTAAAACAAATAATGCCAAGTTGTTGCATTATTTTGAAGATCGAAGATTCGCCAGAACTAAGCCGACAAGGTTATTACTTAGAAGTTTGTAAATTAAATAGAAGATAAGAATGATGAGCTGGTGGCACAGAACACCATGTAAAACATTTTTGAGGATACAGTTGGCGAAGTTTCTAGAAGAGAACAAGATATGGGGTAGATACATTGTATTTTACCTAATCCATATTGAAACCCTAAATGTGAAGAGGGAGAATTGAGCAGCAAAGGCATATCAAATCTCTATATAAGGAGTCATTAGTTAATGAAAAAATTAAATGAGAGAGGGGTGGTCAAGCATGAAAGTGTAAAGTGCTAAAGAAGGTGGAAAAGAGGAAAGAGAGCATAGTTACTCTGTTTCAGTAAGAAGACCCCTGATATGGATGCATTAGTACAGTGAGTTAGAAGACTCAAGGAGACGAAGCTTGAATAGATGACAAGCAGTCAGAGCTGAAGAGATAAAAGCCAAGCATAAGGACTAAACTAAAAGTGTCATCTGAAATCTGCAAAGTATGTTGTAAGTTATATCAGATCAAAAGTTCATTGTTGTTACTTTCTAGCAATTGTAACAATTAGTTTAAATCCTATGGACTTAGGTTGGTTTGATAGCCATGAGATAAATCCTTTAACAGGGTGACATTCCCAGTGAATGTTCTAAAGTCCTTTAACCAGGCCCATTCCTAATAGTTTGGTGAAATCCTCTAACAAGGTCGCATTTAACAGTGTGTTGCAAGCCTTTAACAGGGCAGGCCTTTAACAGGGCATCACTTCAGAAGAGTGAGAATCAAGTAGCATGTTACTGGTGGTTTTTCCCAAATTTGGTTTCCACGTAAATCATTGTGTCATGTGTTGATCTTGCATGTTTTACCTTTGCATGTTGATTTACTGTAACTTGCTAATATGATTGATTTAAGCTTGGATGGTTAAAAGGTTTATGAGTTCACTACATTTGGTAAAAAAAAAAAAAAAAAGTTTTATTAGGGCATTTGGGACCTTGAATAACTGATTCACCCCCCCTCTCAATTATTCTAAAAGATTCTAATAGAAAGAGGTTCTAATTCACTCTACAACTCAAGATATTCCCATTTTACTAACTATTGTCCCCATTTTGTGCCATTACCTAGGGTTTCATCTATTTTCCCTCATATCTTGAGATTCCACTGTGGGAAATTAACAACCCTTAGTGGAATCCAAACTAGGACAAGGTTATAAATTTCCTTAGGATCATTAGGTTAAGTTTTAGGCATCTAGGAGTTAAGATGTCAAAAATTGGAAAAAATTGCAAAAGTTGTCAAAGCAAAATTGCAAAAATGCTAACAACTTTGTAGGAGTTTGGGAATTGGTAAAGGGATGAGCATTTGGAAATAAGTTATTTTACTATTGCCAAACATTTTTTAAGTCATAGAATTGGAATCAAGTGAAAAATGTAAAAATTGCACACTTTTTGTGCAAAGTTGCATTGTTGAATGTTGTAAAAGTTGCTCAAATTTGCAACTTAGTGGAAAAAGGGTTGTGAGATCAAACTTTCTGCTCCATTAGCTCTAGGTGGTTAGGTAAACCCTATCCCCAATATTGTCCTATCCCCTCTAGTGCTCGAACATTCTCGAGCATGCTAAACCAAAACATCCCTAGGGTCACTAAATGTCATAGGGCTACGATCTTTGATGGGGCATGTCTCAGAGCTCATGCGAGGTATGTATGTGATTCTAGATCTTATGGAACTATGTTGTGAAGACCTAAAATAACCTCTTTCAGTTTTTAGATATCACACTCCATTTTCATTTTACAACACCATCTGAGGTGATGCTAAAACTTGTAGTGTTAGCCAGTACAAAGTTGCCAACTGCCAAATCTCTCTCACCTTTCATTGTGGGATCAAACTATCTAATCTATTAGCTTTGAGTGGCTAGATAAACCCTATCCCCAACCTTATCCTATCCCCTTAAATGCTCGAATGTTCTCAGGCATGCCAAACCAAAACCTCCCTAAGGGTCACTAAATGCCATAGGGCTGTGATCTTTGATGGGGCATATCTCAGAGATCATGTGAGGTATGGATGTAATTCTAGTTCCTACAGGACCATGTTGTAGAGACCTACAATAACCTCTCTCATTTTTTGGAGATCAAACTCTGTTTTCATTTTACAATGCCATCTCGGATGATGCTGAAACTTGCGGTGTTGGCCAGTACAAAGTTGCCAACTGCCAAATCTCTCTCATCTTTCATCGTGGGATCGAACTGTCTACTCCATAAGCTTTGAGTGGCTCATTGAACCCTATCCTCAACATCATCATATTCCCTTCAGTGCTCAGATGTTCTCTAGCATGCCAAACTAGAATATCCCTAAGGGTCACTAAATGCCATAGGGCTGCAATCTTTGACGGGGCATATCTCAGAGCTTGTGTGAGGTATGGATGTGATTCTAGTTTATACAAGACCATGTTATGGACACCTAAAATTACCTCTCTCTCTTTTTGGAGATCACACTCCATTTTCATTTTACAACGCCATCTCGGGTGATGCTAAAACTTGCAGTGTTGGCCAATACAAAGTTACTAATTGCCAAATCTCTCTCACCTTTCATCATGGGATCAAACTGTCTACTTTGTTAGCTTCAAGTGGATGGGAAAACCCTATTCCCAACCTCATCCTATCCCCTTAAACACTTGAACATTCTCAAGCATGCCAAACAGGAAAGTCCCTAAGGGTCACTAAATGCCACAGGGCTGCGATCTTTGATGGGGCATATCTCAGAGCTCATGTGAGCTATGGATGCGATTCTAGTTCCTATAGGACCATGTTATAGAGACCTAAAATAACCTTTCTCACTTTCTGGAGATCACACTTCATTTTCATTTTATGACACCATCTCAGGTGATGTTGAAACTTGCAGTGTTGGCTAGTACAAAGTTGCCAACTACCAAATCTCTCTCACCTTTCATCGTGGGATCAAACTGTCTACTCCATTAGCTCTAGATGGCCAGGTAAACCCTATCTAAAACCTTTTCCTATCCCCTTCAGTGCTCAAACATTCTCAGGCATGTCGAACCTAAATGTCCCTAAGGGTCACTAAATGCCATAGGGTTGTGATCTTTGACGAGGCATATCTCGAAGCTCGTTGAAGGTATGGATGCGATTAAAGTTTCTATAGGACTGTGTTGTAGAGACCTACAATAACCTCTCTCTCTCTTTGGAGATCACACTCTATTTTCATTTTATGATGCCATCTCGAGTAATGTTGAAACTTGTAGTATTGGCAAGTACGAAGTTACCAACTACCAAATCTCTCTCACCTTTCATCATGGGATTGAACTATCTACTCTATTAGCTTTAGGTAGTTGGGTAAACCCTATCCCCAACCTCATCCTATCCCCTTTAGTGCTCAAACATTCTTGGGCACACCAAATTGGAATGTCCCTAAGGGTCACTAAATGCCATAGGGTTGCGATCTTTGACATGGCATATCTCAGAGCTCGTGCAAGTTATGGATGTGATTCCAGTTCCTATAGGACCATGTTGTGGAGACCTACAATAATCTCTCTCACTTTTTGGAGATCACACTCCATTTTTATTTTACAAAATCATCTCAAGTGATGTTGAAACTTGCACTGTTGGCTAGTACAAAGTTGCCAACTACCAAATCTCTCTCACCTTTCATTATGAGATCAAATTGTCTACTCCATTAGCTATAGGTGGCCAAGTAAACCCTATCACCAACCTTGTCCTATCCCCTTCAGTTCTCAAACTTTCTTGATTATGCCAAACAAGAATGTCCCTAAGGGTCACTGAATGCCATAGGGTTGTGATCTTTGATAGGGCATATCTTGGAGCTTGTGTGAGTTATGGATGTGATTCTGGTTCCTACATGACCATGTTGCAAAGACCTACAATAACCTCTCTCATTTTTGGGGATCACACTCCACTTTCATTTTATGATGCCATCTTGGGTAATGCTAAAAATTAGGTACCCTTCCTTTGGAAAATATTAGAGATCCTTCACGCTACCCCTATTTCCAACAATGTAAGAATGATGCAACTACAAAGCAACTAATAGGAAGACTTAAGATCTGGTTTCCAATTTTGTGCAGTCTTTTAAAATGTCTTTAATTAGGAGATTCCACACTCAATTTCAATTTAAGGCTTCCCTGACCCCAAAACCCCCAATTCACCCTTTTAGAACCCTTGTTCCTAGGGCTTGGTCAATCCCACACATGCCAACACTTTTATGGCCAATTAAAGATGAAAACATCAATGTTTTTTCATCACAAGCATGTTCCCAAACTCAAACACTATCCTTATTAAGAAAAATCTCTTGCTATAGGTCTGTCCCCTCAAATTTAACCCTTGTTTTTGCAACTTTATTGCTTGGTGGTCACCAATTCTTCAGATTAAATGCTCATTACAAGGTTAGTAAGCATGGTACATGGTAGAGAAGTGTCTTAGGGAGTATAGTTTTAGCTGTGCGATCATATCTGTGGTGATTCTTACAAAATAAGTTGATTTTTTGGAAGATACTTTGTGTTATTGTGATATTTTAAATTGGCTTGAGATAGTTTAGTTTTGATTTAAAGTGTTTAAGGAAAGTTTTCTAGAAACAATCTAAGAAAAGGCTTGTTAAGAGCTCATTCTACAAATGAAGGCCTAACATATATTTGAACCAGTGGAATTCTCTAAGATTCTAGGAAATTCAAGTAAGGAGGGTATAATTATAGATTCCTAGAGCTCAGGAAATGTCTTCATGGAAAAACCATGTTTGCATTAGTCCCTAAGTTGAATAGCTTAGTGTATTTAGGTAGGATTAAGACCAAAAAGATTTTAAAATGTTGAATTGAATTGGTGGGTAGTTTAGTGTTGGATTTGATTTATTTTTGGTTAGTAGAGGAGGTCTAAGGCCACGCACCAATTCATGCACCAATTATCTAGTAATTACTTTGAAAACCAAACCTAGTGTGACCTTATTAGGTCTATGTACTTTACATGGGTTAGGTGGTATAGGAATGGAATTGGGTATCTAGACTTTGGAGTCTTAAATATATTTCAAAAGGGTGTCTAAATCTACCCATAGAATAGTTAGTTTTCAAACTAAGAGGAATTTAAGTCCAGAAAATCAGAGTAGGAGACCTACAAGGAATTCTATGATAGTCAACATTTTGTACTATATGAAAATTGGAGGGTTAAACCAAGAGTTGATTCTCAATTAGTTCAACATAAGGAAGGTGTCCTAATAGAAACTTGGGGTTGGTGAAGCCATTGGTGAAGAGTTATAGTTATTGACTTGGAATAGGGCTAGTGTCCCTAAAACAAAAAGTTGCAAGATCTTGATTGGAGAAGTACTCACCTTGGAGGAGTTCACAAATGACCCTATCACTTTGGATAGGCCAAAAAAATGATATCCTAAAGGAGTAAGATATTAGGAAGGTCACAAGTTTAGTTTGGTAGATTAGAAAGAAGAAAGTGCTTAAACCTCACTTCTTGCTCAACATCTCTGCATTAGTGAGGGGGAGATAAAGAGGATAGATGGCTACATAGATATGGAAAAAAATAGGTATGGAAAAAATAGAAATATAAAGAGGGGGGGAATAAGAGAGAGTGAGATAAAGGGATAGAGAGATATGAATTTTTTATATAGAGAGAGATAGAGATAGAGAAGTAGGGAAATATAGTTATAAAGGGAGAATGAGAGAGGGAGAGAAGGAAAGATGCATAGAGATAAAGGGAAACAAAAGAAGGTGTAGGTAGACATGAAGATTAAAGTTAATAAAAACATAGTGATAAATGAAGAGAGATGTAAGAAGAGGATGAATGTGAGATAAAATAGAGAGATTTAGGGAGACGTAGAGAGACATCTAGATGATGAGATAGATTCATAGAGAACATCATATTAATACTCAGTTTTCTCTAATTCAAAAAATATTGAAGATATCATGCTAGAACTCTCTTATTGATTTTGTAATTACTTCATACTTAATTTTTCTTCTTTAGGTCATCCTTTTTAGGTTTAAGTGTATGTGCATACATTAATGATTATTAGCAATTGTAAAACTTGATCTTCTTCTTATGTAACAATATTTCTATGCTTAGATGAATAAACTATTTATTTGATTTAAACTAGTAGAAATATTATTTTTGTTAAGGGAAGTGTTAGGTATATCACAGTAATGGATTTCTTTCTAGGGTATTTGATCCTTTTGTGACTACCTCGGAAACAAGTCAAACTATCAAGCAATGCCTCTTAAACTTTGTCAGATTGATCTTGATTGATAAAGTTTATTGCCAATCAATATTGTATCAAAAATTCAAACTAATTAGGTATTGAATCAAACTTGATAAACAAATGATAGAGAAGGAAAACTTTAAACATGAACAAGATCATAAATCATATCACGATGAAATATTGCAAATGATTAACTTATGCTTAAATAGTGATAAAGTTTATTGTTAATCAATAGTCTATCAAAGTTTTGAACAAATTAGGTATTGAATTTAATGTCATACATAAACATATCTAATTTAATGTCATACATGCACATATCTAATTTAATGTCATACACGAACATATATAATTTAATGTCATACATGAAGAAACATATAATATAAAATGATAACCAATAATGTCATGTACATTAACAAACACATAATATATTATGATAATCAATAATGTCATATATGAACAAACATATCATATATTAACCAATAATTTCATACATCAAATAAATGTCATACATCAAATATAAAATGTCATATACATCAAATATGTATCGAATATGTCCACCGATGCCTATATATACATCTCTAGATCAACTATATATTTCCTTCCCATGAGGGAAAGGAAACAAATCTCTCGATGTCTTCTATCATCGTGTGGAGGGAGATGGTGGAGATGATGGGGTCCTCCTAACCTCACTTGTCCTCTTGTTGAGGCTCTTCTCTAACTCGAGCTGATACAAACAAAGTAGATATGAATCAATATTTATTTTACATTAAAATAAAATATATTTACACACAAAATTAATTATTTTCTTACCACCATCAAATAGTCACTCTATAAGTCCACCTCAAAGGCTCATGGAAAATTAGGTGTGACAAGATCCTACAACAATTCAATCAATGTAATCACTTATAAATAACATTAGAAATTTTGATACTAACTATTATAAACAACTAAAACCAAGAAAATTCTTTTATACCTCAGTCAATGGCTATGAGCTAGCCATAGTTGTGGCCACTCCATGATTGACAGACTGTCAGAGATGAGGAGTGTCCGACGTCATGAGCTGCATGTCATACAATACATGTTACATGTAACATGAAATGAATATAATCAAATGAATTAAATTAACATGAAAAAAATGTACCTGTACATAGCTCATATGATGTCTATGCTCCAAGTGTAAAGGTTGACAGTCTAGTAGAGAATTGATACACATGCATAATTTTTTTCATCAATCCTTAATATGATTACTTAATAAATATATGTATTAATTTAAATGATTAAATCAATACATACCTATGGACTCATGGAGGGGATGAAAAATGGGGCTGAAGGATCACTACTAGGCCCGCCAACACTCTGACCCTAAATTTTGAACAATGTCAATAGATGCTAATTAATTAATCATTTACTATACATATGAAATGTGATCAAATTAGTAAATTATAATTGTAATTTACGTGTATGTCAATGCCAAATGTGTTGTTTAGGAACTGATTAGTGATGAGCCCATGATCCACACTATCTCTAGCATGAGTGCCAAATGTGCATAGGGATCTACATGAAGTGCACATGTGACTACAACTCGCAAAAGGCTCCCCTCAATTAATGGGCTCATGGAATGGATGAGTATCTATGTCAAAGCATTAATGGTCCCTAGAGTACTAGCCTCTACATGTTCCTTCACAATTGAAGGAATAGTCACATTCTCATGTCATGGCTTGACCATAGGTGCTCTAACTACATTAGGGTCATGACGTGCTCCTGGCCTCTCAAATGATGACTCCCCACTTTTACCCTAGGAGTCTAATATATCAAAATAATTGGGGATCTCCCCAAGAACAAAATCACAATATAATTTCTTCAAAAAATACATTTGGACCTCATGATTGTTGCAAGGAGGAGCATAAAAAACCATCCACCATCTATCCCAAAAATTATTTCTAATAGCATCGTGTATGCACTAGTGGATGGGGAATCGTTTAGTACCCTCTCTAATAGTATTTTGCTCACTGTGTTTTCTAAATAATTCACATATTCTAACTTTTGATATTTCTTTTTTTTTAACATCTTCATATGACAATTTATTTGCATAAAATCTTTTTTGTTCATCCCTCTTAACCCACCAAATATCTAACTGACCACTAACTCAAGCTATCTAGGTCTTAATGGATTCAAGGGATGATGCCAATTGAGCCCTTATTGGATTGGTTTGTCTAGATTCTTTCAATTGACCAATGAGTCTTTCTAATTCAGTTTTGCCTCTCTCTATTTCATTTATTATATTTTCTTGTGTGTCTAGCAAAGGTCTTGCAATTGGTTCAGGTTGTGAAATTTGTTGTTTTTCTTCAGAGGGTTTTGGTTTTGAGGTTCTTGAGGGTTTTGAGGTTCTTGTGGATTTTTTGTTGATTATGGACATTTTCTGATAAAAAATCAATTGAAATCTAAATAAATAAACAAATCTAAATAAAAACTGTAAAAACATTACAAAACAATATAAAAAACCTACAAAACAATATGAAAAACATATCAAACAATGAAAAATGAAGTTTAGATCACATATGACATGGGCATGGGCATGCTTGTGATCTAAAATTTTTTCGACAAGGAGGCATATTGGCAAGGGGGATGGTGAAAAGCCTTGTTTTTTTAGTTTGCGTATGCACTATTGTTGGAAGAATGTAAAAAAAGTGAGATGAAATAGATGGGCTGTGGGTATGCAGCCCATTTGTAAAAATTCACTTTTGTAAAAGTGTGTGCAGGCTATAGCACGTACACACTATAGTGTGTACATGCTATAGTGTGTACGCACTATAGCACATATTCTCTACTCTAAATTAGAAGAAAAAAAAAAGGTTGTCACCTTTTTGCCACCACAACTCAATGCATATACCCTAGGTTGACCTCTAACCCGTATCAATGCATTTAATGACAACATATGTCCCTAGGAATGCATTTGGTTGGTTCAAATGCTTTGAAAGGGGTTATAGGTTAACATATGACCTCTCATGATGCATTTCATGACAAAATATGTCGCTAGGAGCCCTACGACACCTAGGGATCCATTTGTTCGGTTTTAATGTGTCGAAAGGGGTCATAAGTTAACCTATGACCTCTCTCATTGCATTTCATGATAACATATGTCTATAGGGGCCCTAGGGCACCTAGGGATGCATTTGGTTGGTTCAAATGCATCAAAAGAAGTTATAGGTTAAACTGCGACCCCTCTCAATGCATTTCATGAAAAAAATATGTCCCTAGCAATCCTATGAACTCTAAGGACACATTTATTTGGTTCAAATTCTTCAAAAGGGGTCATAGGTTAAACTATGACACCTCTTGATGCATTTCATGACAACATATGTCCCTAGGGACTATAGGGGCCATAGGGATCCATTTGGTTGGATCCAATGCATCTAAAGGGATAAAAGGTTAACCTATGAGCCCTCTCGATGCATTTCATGATAACATGTGTCCCTAAGGGCCCACTTGTTGGTTCCAATGCAACGAAAGGAGTCATAGGTGAACTTATGACCCCTCGATGCATTTCATGACATCATATATGCCTAGGGGCACTAGGAACCCTAGGGATGCATTTGGTTGGTTCAAATATGTGGTCATAGGTTAACTTATGACCCCTCTTGATGTATTTCATGACAACATATGTCCCTAGAGGTCCTAGGGACCCATTTGGTTGGTTCCAAGGCATCAAAAGGGGTCATAGGTAAAATTATGACCCCTCTTGATGCATTTCATGAGAAAATATGTCCCTAGGGGCCCTAAGGGCCCTTTGGACCCATTTGGTTGGTTCCAATGTGTCAAAAGGGGTCATAGGTTAACCTATAACCCCTCTTGATGCATTTTATGACAACATATGTCCTTAGGGGCCCTAGAATTTCTAGGGATGCATTTTGTTGGTTCAAACATGTCAAAAGAGGTCATATGTTAACCTATGACCCCTCTCGATGCATTTCATGACAACATAAGTCCTTAGGGGCCCTAGGACACCTAGGGAGGCATTTGGTTGGTTCCAATGCATCAAAAGGAACCTACCCCTCTCGACACGTTTCATGACAACATATGTCCCTAGGGGCCCTTAGGGCTCCTAGGGACCCATTTGGTTGGTTTCAATGTGTTGAAGGGGTCATAGGTTAACTTATGACCCCTCTCAATGCATTTCATGACAACATATGTCCTTAAGGGTGCTACAACCTCTAGGGACCCTTTTGGTCAGCTCCAATGCATCAAAAGGGGTAATAGGTTAACCTATGGCACCTCTATATGCATTTCATGACAACATATGTTGCTAGGGAGCTCTAGGCCCCTTGGGATCACATTTGGTTGGTTCTAATGCATCAAAATGGGTCATATGTTAACCTCTAATCCCTCTCAATGCATTTCATGACAATGTATGTCCCTATAGGCCCTACAACCCCTAGGAACACATTTGGTTGGTTAAAATGCCTTGAAAGGGGTCATAGGTTAACCTATGACCCATCTCAACACATTTCTTGACAACATTAGTCCCTAGAGGCTCTAAGGCCCCTAGGGACACATTTTCTTGATTCTAATGCTTTGAAAGCTATATGTTCCTAGTGGTCCTAGGGCTCCTAGGGACCAATTTGGTTGGTTCCAATGTGTTGAAAGGAGTCATAGGTTAAGCTATGACCCCTGTCAACACATTTCATTGCAATATATGTCCTTAGGCACCCTAGGGCCACTAGGGACCCATTTTGTTGGTTATAATGTATTGAAAGAGTCATAGGTAACCTATGACCCCTCTCAACACATTTCATGACAAGATATGTCCCTAGGGGCCCTAGGAAACCTAGGGACACATTTGGTTGGTTTGAATGTGTCGAAAGGGGTCATTGGTTAACCTATGACCCCTCTTGATGCATTTCATGACAACATATTTTCCTAAGGACCCATTTGGTTTGTTCAAATTCATTAAAAGGGGTCATAGGTTAACCTATGATGCCTCTCGATGCATTTCATGACAACATATGTCCCTAGGGGCCCTAGTGGACCTAGGCATACATTTGGTTTGTTTAAATGTGACAAAAGGGGACATAGGTTAACCTATGACCCCTCTTGACCTATTTCATGACAACATATGTCCCTAGGGGCTCTAGGACCCTTAAGGATACATTTGTGTAGTTTGAATGAGTCAAGAGGAGTCATAGGTTAACCTATGACCCCTCTTGACACATTTCATGACAACATATGTTCCTAGGGATCCTAGGGACCCATTTGGTTGGTCCCAATGCCTTGAAAGGGGTCATATGTTAACTAAGGACCACTCTTGATGCATTTCATGACAACATAACCTCTAACCCCTCTCGACTCATTTCATGACAACATATCCCTAGGGGCCTTAGGATCCCTAGGGATGCATTTGGTTGGTTCAAATATATTGAAAGGGGTCATAGGTTAGCCTATGACCCCTCTCAATACATTTCATGACAACATATGTCCCTAGAGGCCCTACAGCCCCAAGGGACCCATTTGGTTGGTTCCAATGTGTTGAAGGGATCATAGGTTAACTTATGACCCCTCTTTATGCATTTCATGACAACATATGTCCCTAGGGTCACTACAACATCTAGGGACCCATTTGATTATTTCTAATATGTCGAAAGGGGTCGTAGGTTAACCAATGACACCTCTCAATGCATTTCATGACAACATATGTTCCTAGAGGCCCTACGGCCCCAAGGAACAAATTTGATTGGTTCAAATGCATCGAAAGGAGTCATAGGTTAACCTTTGACCTCTCCCAATGTATTTCATGACAACATATGTCCCTAGGGGCCCTACGACCCCTAAGAACTCATTTGGTTGGTTTGAGTACATCAAAAGGGCTCATAGGTTAACCTATGACCCCACTTGACACATTTCATGACAACATATGTCCTTAGGGGCCTTAGGACCCCAAGGGACACATTTGTTGGTTCTAATGCATTGAACATAGTCCTAGGTTACCCTATGACCCCTCTTGATGCATTTCATGAAGTCATAAGTTAAGCTATGACCACTCTCAACACATTTCATGACAACATATTTCCCTAGGAACTGTAGGGCCATTAGGGACCCATTTTGTTAGTTCCAATGCATTAAAAGGCATCATAGATTAACTTATGACCCCTCTTGACACATTTCATGACAACATATGCTTCTAGGGGCCCTAAGGCTCCTAGGGACCCATTTGGTTGGTTCAAATGCATCAAAGTGATCATAGGTTAACCTATGATCCCTCTTGATGCATTTCATTACAATATATGTCCATAGGCTCCTTAGGGCCTCTAGGGATGTATTTGGTTAGTTCAAATGCATTGAGAGGGGTCATAGGTTAACCTATAACCCTTCTTGATGCATTTCATGACAACATATGCCCCTAGGGGCCTTAGAACCCCTAGGGATGTATTTGGGTGGTTTTAATTCATTGAAAGGGGTCATGGGTTAACCTATGACCTCTCTTGACACATTTCATGACAACATATGTTCCTAGGGGTCCTAGGGCACTTAGGGACCCATTTGGTTAGTTCTAAGGCATTTTTTTGGTTTAGATGTGACCCTTCTCAATATATTTCATGAAAACATATGTCAGGGCCTCTAGGCATGCATTTTTTTGGTTTAGATGTGTCGAAAGGGGTAACAGGTTAACCTATAACCCCTCTTGATGCATTTCATGACAAAATATGTCACCAAGGGGCCCTAGGACCCCTAGGGATTCATTTGGTTGGTTTGAATGCATTAAAAGGGGTCATAGGTTAACCAATAACCCTTCTCAATGCATTTAATGACAACATATGTCCCTAGGGCCCCTAGGGACCCATTTTGTTAGTTCCAATGCATTGAAAGGGGTCATAGATTAACCTATGACCTCTCTCTACACATTTCATGACAACATATGTCTGTTGGGGCCCTAGGGCCACTATGGATGAATTTGTTCATTTGAATGCATAGAAAGGGTTCATAAGTTAACCTATGACCCCTCTTGATGCATTTCATGACAACATATGTTTCTAAGGGACCTACAACCCCTAAAGACCTATTTGGTTAGTTCTAGTACATTGAAGGGGGTCATAGGTTAACCTATAACCTCTCTTAGCACATTTCATGACAAAATATGTCCCTAGGGGCCCTAGGGCTTTTAGGGACCCATTTGGTTGGTTCTAATTCATCAAAAGTGGTCAAAGGTTAACCTATGACCCCTCTCGACACATTTCATGACAACATATGTTCCTAGAGGCCCTAGGGCCCCTATGGATCCATTTGGTTAGTTCTAATGCATTGAAAGGGGTCATAGGTTAACTTATGTCCCCTCTCATCACATTTTATGACAACATATGTCCCTAGGTGCCCTACAACCTCTAGAGATCCATTTGGTTGGTTGAAATGCATCGAAAGACCTACGACCCCTCTTGATGCATTTCATGACAACATATGTCCATAGGGGCCCTACGACCCCTATAGACACATTTGAGTGGTTTGAATGTGTCAAAAGGGGTCATAGGTTAACCTATGACCCCTCTCAACATATTTCATGACAACATATGTCCCTAGATGACTAAGTTGTATACAAATGACATATCTTTTGGTAGTATCTCTTTCCTCATATGAATTTTTTACACAATTCATACCAATGTGTCTAAATTCTCTACAGTAATGACATCTACACCAGGTGTTATAGTCCCAACCAAATATAGCTTTCACAATTTGTTCTTCTAGATTCAATATCCTAGTTTTGCATTTGGATGACTTGTGTCCATGTTTCTTACATTTGTGACATTTGCCTTCAAATTTTTCTTTCTCTTTGCATTCATTAGGCCTATGACCATGCTGATTGTAATTGTAGCACTTTCCATTGAATTTTCCTTTTCCATTGCTCCAACAATTGTTTGATGTATGACCTATCTTACCACAGTGATTGCAAGTAGGTCT
Source organism: Cupressus sempervirens (assembly GCA_028749045.1). NCBI lineage: Eukaryota > Viridiplantae > Streptophyta > Pinopsida > Cupressales > Cupressaceae > Cupressus > Cupressus sempervirens. Next base: position 469,994,190 of record CM053791.1, on the reverse strand, counting down.
TTGATTCTTTTGAGCTCTTTGTTGGAAAGATTCACCCTCTTCTTTGTATCCAATTCTTGATTTTCCTTTTTATCTATAGAGATTTTTCTCATTCAACTAATTCATATCTGCTTGGGATTTCATCATTCTTTCATTGATTTGCCTTTCAGAGTTTAGGTCATTCTATAATCTTTCAATCTCTGATCTCAAGTTCATGATTTCTTCATTTGTATTGGTGAGTTGGTTAATGAAGTCAGTCTGCTGAAGGGATAGATGTTGAATATCATTCTCTTTTCCTTCCATTTATATTTTTAACTTTTTTTCCTCTTCCATGACTTCACATAGCCTTACTGACTAAATTTCTTGCTCTTTTCTTATTTTTCTCACTTTGTCTTATAGTGAACTATTCTTTTCCAAGAGTTCTTTGATTGCTTCATTTGCTTCATCTGAGATGCTTTTTGAATAAAGGTCTTCAATTCTTTTCTCAACGTAGAGATGATCATTCATTTTAATTCTAAAATCTTTTCTTCTTTTTAGGGATTGAGAGAGTTGCTCTTTTTCTTTCTTGAGTTGTACAATAGTCATTTCCAAATCTAGCTTCTCATTATCAATAGCAATGTCAAGTCTAAATATAAGCATGGCCTTTGATCTTTTCTCAAGCTATCCAACTTTCTCTGAGAACAAGAAGTCTCTAATAAAAATTGTTAGAAATATTAAAAAAGGCTAAGTCATTGAGAGGGGAGGGTTGAATCACTAACTTCTAAAACTTTTATGATCAATTTTCCAATTAATGCTTTATGTGAATTCTAATCTAACTATATGCATAAGAAACTAAAAACATGAAAGCATACATAACACTTTGACACAATATTTGGTGACCCAAAAGCCTTCCAAATAGAAAATAAAATTGTAATGGGGATGATAACCAAAAACTTTAGTACTGCAACATAAAGTTGACATGTTAAGGCTTACATTGATCACTTCTAATTATCTATCTTGTTAGGAGTAATAAAGACTACTAGCTCCACCTTGTTAGAGGATTTACAAACATACAATAAAATATGCACTTGGTAAAGAGATTTGCATAAGACTGTTAGGTCTACCTTGTTAAAGGATTTGACTAGTCCAACTATTAGGATGAAGTAGTAGTTGATCTATCATTTGCAACTTGGTTTGCTGAATGAGATTCCTTTATGTACAAATCACCTTGTTGTGATAGATATAACTTTGCTGCTCCTTATACTATTGTAGTCTTTGTAATTCCTTCATTCTTCTCTTCTCTGATTACATTAAATTAAATTGCTTTCCTTTTATTAGTTTTTTACACTTGGATATGATACAATACATTACATATATTTTCCAATCCAACTATACAATTACAATGTTGGCCACAATAAAAGTTTACACAAATATTACAAAGTTGACTCAAATGTAGACATTCAGGTTCTGAAGACTCACTCAATAAGGTTCTGATACTTGACATCCACTATCAATGCTTGACATCATTATGCACTCAGTAGACATAGAAGCTCTATCCATACTGATCACTACCAAGAAGTATTGAACTTAGTCTGCACTGGTGATTCAGTGAATACTATGCAACTCGGCATATAAATTAAATCACTTGATTCACACTGTTTGGCTCAGTTAATACTTCCACTACAAGCTTGGTATAAATTGAATCACTTGGTTAACATAGAGTAGCTCAATTAACACTGGAATCACATCATATCAATTGTGAACTCGGTAAGCACTGCACATCTTAGTTTGCATTTGTAAACTTGGCATACATAGAGATGGATGGTTTACATTGCTGATCTTCAGACTAGTTGTAACTACTCAACACACACTAAATTTTTTCCAAAGGACTTGGTAGCAACTATAGAACTTAGTGATGATTGAAATGCTTGAATAATACTGTTAACTATACAATAAGCTAGTTAGAGTATACTTACAATCTAAATAAGTGTATGTCACTAATAACAAACTTGACTAATAGGTCAACACTAATGTTTGAAAATGATGACATTGCCTTCTAGATTTCAAACATTAAGTTTATTTATGTATAAAAATTACATTCTAATACTCTATAAAAAAAATTACGATCTAATGTTTGAAAACAGCAGCGTTGCCTTCCACATTTCAAACTTTAAATTTTTTTATTCATAAAAATTACATTCTAATATTCTACAAAAAAAAACATTCTAATGTTCTAAAAATGGTGGCATTGCCTTCCACATTTCAAACATTAAATTTATTTTTGAATAAAAATTACATTCTAATGTTTGAAAATGGCGGCATTGTCTTCCACATTTCAAACATTGAATTTATTTATGCATAAAAATTACATTCTAATATTCTACAAAAAATACATTCTAATGTTTGAAAATGGCGGCATTGCCTTCCACATTTCAAACATTAAATTTATTTATGCATAAAAATTATATTCTAATTTTCTACAAATAAACTTAATCCAAAACAAAATATTATTCAAAATATAAATAGTAATCCAATCTAAAAGATTATTATAAATGAAATTGGTATGTAAATCCAACAAATAATATAAATATATCTACTTTTACATATCAAAATACCAATCTAAATAAAATACGATCAAAATTCAAAATAAAATTTAAATATATGAGAAGAAACTTAATTTTTCTATTTGACATGACTCTTGAATCTTGATCTCCAAATTTGTAATTCCATTCTCTAAATTTCTTCTATTCTTCACCAACCTATAATCTTTCACAAAAAATCCATATTCTACTCACTGTCTCTATTTTCTATTCTACTCTTGAACTCTACAAAAAAACATTTTAATTTCTCTATTCTACTCTTTGTAAATGCATCTTTGCAAAAAAAGAATGAAATGGAAACATGCTTATATAATCACTCAAACTAACTCTTCCTCTCCCCAAAAAATCTTTTCATCTCCTACCCCACAAAATATTTGTATGGAATATTAATTTTTTAAAAATTGAATAGCCAATAAAATTTGATCATTATAATTATAAACTTAGAAAACTCAATAGTTATAAAAAGGTGCATGCGAGGGGGGAATGTTCAATAAATGTGGTGGGAATATTTAACAAATGTGGTGGTGCCATGTACACACACCACCCCATATAAACCCACCATGACCAATGCATGTACACCCACCATGACCAATGCATGTACACCCGCCATGATAGTTATTGTCGGTACTGATAGTAATAGTAATTGCTGTCACTAACATATTTTAGTAGCATCAGTTACTATTATTGTCAGCAACGACAATCACTGCCATTGCCTATCACGTGCCTCTAGCATGATATAACCCTCGTGGTCGTGGTGGATGCTTTAAATAAGGTATAACATATTATTTTTAATTTGTTTTTCAAAAATATTTTTTATATCAATTTCAATATTTTTAAAAAATTAAAGATTTTTAAATTTTTTTTCAAAATTTTAATTTATTTATATATTTATTTTCTAATTAATATTTATTTTTACATTTAATTTTAATATCTTTATTATTAAATTATTTAATAGGTGGTTTAAATTGAAATATTAATTTTTGTATATTAGTAATTATAATTTCTTATTTTAAGCATTGTTTGAAGGCATAGTTTTTCGGTCCTACTAGTCTAGCCTTATTAATCTAGGCATGTCATTTGGCTTTCTAATATTTGATGACCTATTATTTCGGCTTTAGTTTAGAATCATTTAGATTCCTATTATTTGAGCTAGCTATTATTTTGGGAATGCTTTTTGTATTTTATGATTTAAGAGTTTATAACTACTCCCAGTTCTTTTTTATTGACAAAGAATCCTTTTTAGCATATTCTTGTGTTGGGCATTCATGCCACCATTCTATAGAATGCCTCTCAATGTAATAAATATTTTTTAATTCAATAACAATAGAGTCATTTTTTAAATAACATTACGGGTTCTTTTCAAAAATACTTAAACATGATTAAATTGGGTAGGATTGAGGCTAATAAAGAATTTAAAAAATTATTAGAAAAATGTTACAAAAATTTTCCAAACAAAAATTATTAAACATATAGTAGATTTTCTTAAAGTACCTAAAGATAGTAAACAAGAAAATTCCTAAATTATAGTAAAACCCACTGCGGGTAAATTTTACTTTTCCTACATCTAATAAATAAATGGACATATTTTTTTACAAAATCCTTGCACTATATATAATTATTTATAATGACCATAAAAATAGGAATTTTTTTTTTTCGTAAAATGGTCCTAGCCTACATTAAATATTACTATAATAATTATGTACAAAATTTTAATGTTATAAAATATAAAATAATTTTTTAATCTATATTAACAAATATGATTTATCTAATATGTTAAATTTTATCAACAATATTAGATTTATTTTTTGTTCAAACCAAATCTACATCATAACGTTATTATAAAATTACTCATTAATAATCAAATTGTTAAATAATTTAATAATCGTAAGTGACTTTAAAATATAGAAACTAGCTAAAAAATTATATTAAGCGATTAAAAATGAAGCTAACTATATATTTATATAAGTAAATTAATTCATTATTTTATATCTTTTATTAATCACAACTGGATATTTTTAGAGAAAGGCGAATTAAGCATTGCATATTTGTCAAAGCTTCTTGGTGTAATGTTGTGAGCAACATAAGGCTCAAATGAGGGAATATTATAGTATTTTTTTAATTAAATGGAGGCCCATATTCCTTTATTCGTAAACTTCTAGATCATTTCTCATCCACAGAGATCTAATAAATGTGGTCAAATGATATAGGTAGTCCTCTAGTGGTTTGCAATCTTGATGTTTAAACTACAACTTTACTAAGGAAATTTTGTTTACAAGAATATGTTCCAAAATTTATTTGGCATTAAAATATTTGAGCTTAATGGGTATGTCCAAGGTTATGGTCAACCAAACCATGCCCTTAAGTGGAAATGAAAAATCGGCAAATCAGAGTTATGTCAACTTGACATGCAATTTTGAACTTGTTATGAAATTTCAATCAAAAGGTTGTGACAAAAGAATTTTTAAGGAAATGAATTTAGTTTTTGAACTACTAGGCCTTATCCAAAGAAAGAAGAAATTGATTGGTCAAAATTTTGAATATTAATGCAATAGTACAAAAAAATTAGGACCAAAATAAGAAGTAGGCATATATCTTACCACCTTAATCAAAATTTAATGATAATATTTTTTTAAAAGATTATAGATATAAGAAGTAGACTCATGCCTAGATGTGGCAATTTTTTTTGGGTATTTTAATTCCAAATAAATAATTAATTATGAATTTTATACTATACGATTTTTGAAATTAAAAAATTCTCATGTCTAACCACCTTAACTAATTCAAAAAATTATAAAATTTAATTTTTCTTTTATTTTCCTTATATTAGAAGAATTATATAATGTTGTACATCTTTTCAATTTCAAAATTTTTATATCATTTCAAAGTTATATTTGTTTTTCACTCCATTAGAAAATGAATAATAATTACTTACTAAACTTGTAATTTGACAAACATTACATTTATGGAAAGATAAGAAAATTCTTAAGAAACCCTTTTCATTTCATCAAAATTTGTGTGAAAAAAAAGTCATTAGACACACGTTTGAAGTAAAAATTACACAAGAATAGGCAAAAAACATGTTTTCAGGGCATTTTTTAAGCTCATCATGCAGGGTCGTTATCCAAAGCAATCCTATGCCTTATAAAGGTATCAATATTTTCATTTGGTATCAGGATGGGTCTAAAAAAGTCATAATAGATTTTGAAATACTTTGAGGCATTTTAGAACTACATATTTTTTAGATTGCCACCTTTTGGCAATGATCCTGGACATACCCTAATACTATTTAATTGTGTAAATAAAATGTCTATTGGCAAAGCTTTAGAGTTACATCATCCTTCTACATACCTAATAACCTTAGGTCTTTAGCAACTACAAAGATGATGCCAAAATTAATTATAGAGATGTGAGGATAAGTAGTCTTCATCATGCTATAGTTGCACCCAATTCCTCTCCTAGGATCCATTAAAACCATCACATCCTTAAATTCATTATAACTCATCAAAATGGTCTTCATTGAAATAATTAAAGGATTAGTGATAGTATAATGAAATATTTCCTCTAGTTGGTTGCACTTAGTGAAGTAGTAATGCATATGCTTTTTTTAGGCCTTTTCAAAGGACAAAAAATCGTCCTCTAGAACAATATTGTGAAGATGTTGAAGCATCTAAAGATTAGAAGGCTCTATATTGAAAAAATAGAGAGAAGTCATTAAGACTTATTACTCCTACTCAGAGGTTGTTTATAACCAAAGTTTAATTCTTATTACTATGCTACTAAGTTGATTCCATTTAAGGAAAAAATCTAGAATTCATAATGCTTTATTAATTATCACATTTAAGCACTACTTCCTTACTCTCCTCCTACAATCATCCCAAGGAGGGCATATATTTACTTCTCATAGTGTGCTTGACACCAATATATTCTCTGAGTTTAGCTATCTTTCCCCACAAAACAACAACTATCGACTCCCAAGATTATAGAAAGAGTATAAGGAAAAAAATTATAAACATGCTTATTATTTTGCATTGCAAACATGTTCATATAATGTTTATGATTATAAATCTATTTATTATATGAATATCTCCTATATATTTTTGATTAAGGGTTAAAACATGTTTTTTACAAGGAAACTCATATTCCAAATGTATTTACAAAATAGACGATAAAGTTTTCTAGAAGAAACTATGCTGGAATAGAAAACCAACACCCTCAAACAACCAGCATCCCACAAGAAACCATTAAACTAACTATAGCCAATAACAAAACAAAACAACATAACTAAGCTAAAAAAACAAAAATATCAAAAAAAAAAAGACTTGAAAAGAACCAATGTCCCAACATTAAGCTATCTCTATGACCAACTCCTTTTCCTTGATCTTCTCTCTGACCTCTTTGACATCATCTTTGATCTATTCTTCAATCTTAGCATTTATTTCTAGTAAAAGCTCTAATTATTTTTGTGTTTGTAGCCTCCTTTATGTCCTTAGCCTCATTAAGGTCCAACATCATGATGTATTCCACCTACATGTCCACATTAACAACAATTTTATTTATACTTTTCACAAAGGCCTCCAATAGCTTTTGGTAATTGTAAACCATAGTTAGAGGTGTTTATTTCCAAATTTTCAATTCTTTCAACCACCCCTTCAATCTTAACCTCCACATCATTCCCATCATTCCCAACATTACCACTCACTACCTCCTCTTTAAGCTTCCTCTCAACTTCCTCCATTTTTGTATTTAGGGCTCTATTGTTGATGTTGACATTTTTAATGAAATTAAAGGTCCATTTCTCCATTCTAAAAGTGTACATAGAATTTTGTTTTTTTTCCATTTGGATCACCCCTAGAGGGGGCTGAAATTCTATTCATTTTAGATCTTCATCTAAAAATTTAATATGGACCTCATCCACAACCTTGATATTAATGCTAGGGAACCACTTCCCTTTGTTTTCTTCATTCTTGTTCTTAGTATCATCATGGGCCACATTGGGAGGAGAATTAACTAGCTTAATATACACATCAAATGTTTTATAGCACAAAGCCTCTTTGTCATAATCCTCCTCTTCTTCAAAAAAATCCATATTTTTTACCTCTCTCCTTTTCTTCACCAATCTCAACAATTTTGCCTCACATCTCCACCTTCATATGTGAACTATACTTCATATCCTCTAATTGAAAAAAAATGAGGGATGGACAAGTGCTTGAAGGTCTGAAAAGTTATTCCACTGACACACTAGAGTATTTACTCCCTACATCCTCCTCTATTTCTAGGAATTTTTCTTCTCTTTACTTCAACCTTCATAGTTTGTCATCATTTCCTTGTATTTTACACTCTTCTTATTCATTTTCACTGATTTCATTTTCACATGTCCTAGCTTCTCCATTGATCTCTTACATTTACCTTTTCTACTACCAAAATTTTTAGGGATTTTTTTTTTATTTTTTTGAAAGAGAGAGATTAAGGGAGACTTTTGTTCATGTCACTACAACATCTAGGGTCAAATTGTGACAAGAATTTGTGATGATGGTCTAATTTGTGGTGATCTTCATTTTGTTTTTGCAAATTTTCATGACATTATTGTAATACCAATGTAAGATACATCATAATTGTGATTCCTATGTAAGTATTAAAAGATATTTTAAAAACCAACATAAAGCATTCCCTGTTTGTTTTAATTTTGGAGAGTTATGCACAAAAGAAGGTTGAGAGCTACAAACAAGGGTAGAGAGCTCTAAACATCCTTGTGCCCTTGTGCTTGGTGCATTTTGTTCCTGTGATATATCTCTACATTTCATTTTTGTGCTCTTTCTCTACAATTTTGTTGTTGTGATCTCTGCATTTCCTTTTTGTGCCTTTTCCCTATGATTTGGTTATCATTCCCTTGTGATATCTATGTTCTATTGTACCCTTGTTCTATGATTTGGTTGTTTTGCCTTTATTATGTCTATGTTTTTCTATCCTTGCTCTATGATGTTGGTGTTGTTCCCTTGCTTTGTGATTTTGTTGTTATGTTGTCCCCTTCCTTTATGATTTTAGTGTTGTGTTGTGCCCTTGCTTTGCGATTTTGTTTCCATTCCCTAGCTCTATGATTTTCTTCAAGGGTATGTAAATTTTGGTTTCTTTTCCTTCTAAACAAGTATCTCTTTTATATCTCCTTCTAAAAATGTATATTTAGATTTTTTTTAAGGTTCTTATTACATCTTAGCACAATAGAAAAATTGATCTAGCAACATACACAATCTAGAATCCAAATAATAATAATAAAAAACTCACTCAACTCGTGCTAAGTGGCTTACCTCAGGATCCTTCACAAAAATAATCCAGACCAAGAAAAATGGGCAAAGTTCACAAGAAATTTTACAAAAACATACCATAGTAGATAGTTTTATAAAGAAGCTAGCCATAAATAGTTAAATGGAGTTAGTTGTGATTAGTTGGGTTGACTATAAATTCCTATAGAACTATCATCATATTAGGTACAATAAAATGAACAATCAGTTGTTCCTAGCTAGCAAAATCAAATATAGTTTTCCAAGGTGATAAAATTACATATCCAAATAATAAAATAACAAACTTAACCCATGCTAAGAAACTTACCTCAAAATCCTCAATAGGAATAATGCAGACTAGGAAAAATGGTTAGAGTTCATAAGAAATTTTACAAAAATTTATAATTTTAATATGAATTTTGTTCCCTCTCTTTTAGGGTAATTTCATCTAGTTACTTATAATTTTAGCCTTCATAGATAACTATTATTTTATATTAATATAGTATTATATAAGGAGTACTTTCCCTTAACAATTTAGAATCTTTGATGAACAACTTAAATAAATGATATTACTCAAACTAGAGTAAATGTCTCCTTCACAATTGGTGTCCAATTTCTGCCATGACTTAGAACATTGGATGTCACTACTATCACAATACCTTTGAAAAATAATAACAGTGGGCCTAGCTAACCAAAATAAATAAAATAATGGAATTCAGTTGGGTTTCAATGATACTACAACCAAAGCTAATGGAAAAGTCTATGCATTTAGTTCATATACATTTCTTTCTCTTTTTATTTTTCAAACTCTATATTGATTTCTTCTATTTTCTAAAACAAGGTGTTTGGGCTTTTATACATTGAAACCCTAAGTCCAAACCCTTATATTTGGAGCATTTTTGTATTCATTTCATTTTTTATGAGCATTGGCTTGTGATGGAGGACATGCCAAAACAATTTTTGGTAAGCAATAGCCAAAGGGAAGGTACTTTTACTATATTGAGGATTTTTGTGGAGAATTTCATGTGCCACAACAACTTGCAGATAGAGTTCATCGAATGGGTTAATTTTATTATCAACCAAAATGGGAGTGAGTGAATTGTTAATGCCCTTTTTTTCAAACATTATAATGCCTTGTATTTTATAATTATTATTTTCATTAGTTTATGAATAGTTGTGGTTCACTTATTCTTTTTAATCACTTTTAATATATCATTACACTATATTAGGTGGAAAAAGTGTGATTGTAATGACATTATTCATTGCTTTTGGAATCAAGAAAAAAAGTACTCAGAGGGAAACTTCTATAAAGGAATTTATCAAGAATGGGTGCAGGTAACTTTGGTTATGTAGCAGTTATTCCCTTTAAAGCTTCAGTTCAATTCAATACAAGAGAAGGAACTTGAGTTGTCTAGAAGTTTTTAGAAAATGTGTTACTATGGAAAACATAGATTTAAAAGTTGTATTCAAAACTACTTTTAAGATTGTGCCACCTTTATGTTTGTGATTCAGGGTATGAAAACTCGTTGTGAATTTTTATTTGTTATTATAACACAATCTCTCACAAAATAACAACTTTAAATGTTAATAGCATATTCAAATAAATAAATCAACAAAAAAAATAAAAATAATAAAATAACTTACAAATGAACAAGCATAGAAGTGGTAATCTATTTTGTATTTTCTATCATACTAACTTATTAAATGATGTTATTGATAGTTATTAGATTTTTTGAGAGAATAATCGACAACTACTTCTCTTTGGTTATTTTGGTTGGCAATAAATTTTGTATTAATATTGTATCAAAATTTCAAAATTACATCGCTTTTTCCCTTCTTTCTCTTGGCATATTCTTCTTTCCATTACACCAGACTCCAAAATTTATCTCCTATATGCAGTATAATTAACTTTACAGTCTGCCATGTAGGATACCATATTTTTATATCTACCATGGGGAACTATTACAAGTACATTCTAAGCCCACACTTCTTCCAAAATGTGGCAACATCTGACTTTACAAATATTAACCACTAAATAAAACACACAAATTATGACATCTAGATGCTAGTTATCCCAACCATTTCTTCTACATCTCATCCCTACTAAATATGTATCTCTTTATATTTCCTTCTAAACATGTGTGTATTTAGAGATCTCTTTTAAAGGTGCTTATTAGATCTTAGCACAACAAAGAAATTGATCAAGTTGCATACATATTCTAGAATCCAAATAATAATAAAACTCACTTAGCTAATGCTAAGTGACTTACCTCAAGATCGTCCACAAAAATAATGCAGACCAAGAAAAATGGGTAGAGTTCACAAAATTTAAAAAGAAACTAACCATAACAAGTTAAATGGGGCTAGTTGTTGATTAGCTGGGTTAATTAAAAATTCAACTAGAACTATCATTATATTAGGTATAATAAAATGAACAATCAATTTTCTCAACTAGTAGGATCAAATATAGTTTTCCAAGATGATAAAATTGCATATCTAAAGAATGAAACAATAAAACTCACTCAATTGTGCTAATTGACTTACCTCAAGATCCTCCATAAAAATAATTTAGGCCAAGAAAGTGTTGGAAATATTCAAGATATAATAGGTTACTGAGAGTGGAGGGGTGAATTAGTAACAATAAAACTTTTAAGTCAATTCAGAATAACCATATACAACATTCACTCATCTAGCCTGCTGCATAAAAGAACTATTAAACATTTAAACCATATATGCACAGAGATTTGGTGACCCAGAAACCTTCCAAAATAGAAAGTAAAACTGGAGTGGGGATGATACCCACAAAGCTTCATTACTACAGTATGAAGTTGGCCAGTTAAGGCTTACAATGATCACTTCTGGTGATCTGCCCTGTTAGGAGCATAGAGGATTGCTAGATCCACCTTGTTAGAGGATTTACAAACATACTTTACAAGTATGCACTCTGTTAGGAGATTTGAATAAAGATAGTTAAGTCTACCTTATTAAAGTATTTACAAGAATGATTCACTTGTTAGTATGAACCAACAGATCAACTTACAACTTGACTAGATTCTTTATTGTAGATCACCTTCTCTGATTGATGAAATCATTTTTGCTCCTGGTAGACCTTGTTGAGTATTCTTTACCGCTGATGAATTCGCATATCATATCTTATCTCCCTCCTTTTTGCAATATTCTATATCTTGTATATCTTCCTTGTATCTATATTTTGAATGATATAATACATTACATATATATACCATTCCAATACGTATTCATGCAAGGTCGGCCAAACACAAGTAAACAAAATATAACTAAGTCAGCCAAATGGTAAAATAAACTCGGGTTCTTCAGATAGACTTGATGACCTTCTGATACACGGCATCCACTATGTTACTCAGCATTGTCATGCACTTAGTAGAAGTAGGGGCTTAGTTCATACTAGTCATACAATGTTGCCTGAAACTCGGTGACCATTGGTGACTCGATAGATATAGTGTCACTCGGTAGAAACTAACTTCTTTGTTAACCTCTTGAGCTCGTTATCACTGAGTCCTTCTTTACTCAGTCATCACTAAGTGCTTCCTCACTTGGTTAATACTGAGTGCATCCTCACTCAGTTAATACTGAGTGCATCTTCACTCAGTTGACACTAAGTGCATTGTTACTCGGTTAACACTAAGTGCTTTCGACACTCGGTTTGGACTGTGTCTTCAGTGCTCGGTTTGAATTGTGTCTTCAGTGCTAAGTTTGAATTGAGTTGCCATCACTCCATCTAAACTGTATTACTCAATGCTCAATTAGAACTGTGAGATGAGTGTTTGTCACTAATGGAAAATAACTTTATGCCAACAATCTCCTCCTTTGGCATTAGTGACAAAAAAAATTATTATTCAAAGTTTATGTGCAAAAGTTGACATACAGTTCTAAATTTTCAAAATTGATCTTTGCAAGTCTTATTACACATATCTCTCTTACATTTATCTCCACCATACAATATGCACAGTATTTACAAGTCATTACACATATTTCTTGCACAATTATCTCTTGGACTATGCTATCTCCCACTTTTTGACAATAATGCCAAATTAAACAATATATATTTACACAGAGAGTCCAAAATGAGAGATAAACTCATAATGTACCTTTAGAATAAGAGCCAATGTCTTATCCCAATTTTCTTGCAAAAGTTTGCTGGTGGAGAGTGTTATTTGAACTTCTGCAGAGAGTTCAATCATATGATTTGCAATTGAGAAGTTTTTGTCATGAATCAATATTTTGGAATGGGAAATATGCTTTTGCATTGTGTCCATGACAAGAAGGATCATGTTTTGGATGTCAATCAGAGTACACCTGATCCTTGCTTCCTCTCTCAACAATTTTGCTTGTTTCTCTGACAAAAATCTTATTCTAAGATAATGGGATGAACTTGAACTGTGGTCAAGCTGCAACATTTGTGCACTGACCTTCATATCCTCATCAATTTTATTCAACTTTTCTTTGATTTCCTTAGTATACTCGGTAACATCACAAAGTTTTCCAAAAAGTGAAGTTACATTATTAAAAGAATGTTCAAAATTACTCAAAATTGTAGACAATTCTACCTGTTTTAATGCAATATGCTGAGCAATGTTCTCAAGCACCTTATTGTCAAATTTCTTCTCTTCCTTTTCAATAAATTTTTCTTGGCTGGAGGTATCCTCATTGAATTTATATACAGCCTCTTCTAACTAAATCAAAATGTGTTGAGTAGAATCTACTTCAACACCTATAGCCTCTGTTAGAATATTCTTAGCACTTTCAATAATACTATATTCCTGGTCTCTCTCATGCCTTAGTTGTTTTTTCCTTGCCTTCTGATCTAATAGCTGACTGATCATTCTCATTTTATCAACTGATGCATTATCCAGATCTATCTTAGGAATGACAATGTCCTTATCCAAGTCTATTTCCTCATCCATTGCCTTGCTGGAAAACATGTATCTCTTTGCTTTTCCTGTAGTGACTTCACCTTTTCCTTTTGAAACTGAAACAATAGTTGATGAGGCTGGACTAGCTAACAAAATTGGAATAGGACTAACTAGAGGAAGATTGAGAGAAGTGCTAACAGTATAAAAAATTGATGTTCCTCCCAAGATTGATGTACAGGTTGGAATGGGAGAACTAATAGATGCAAAAATTGGAGCAGATAAAATTGTCAAAATTGAATACTAGTGGGTACATTTACTGTACACTCTGCAGTAGAAGTTGATATGCTTGATGAACTTACTGTTGTAGCTGATGATGACTCGGTCCATGAAGATGGTTGTAGCTCGGCTGATGAAGTGGTAGACACTTGCATAGATGGTGCTCAAAGCTGAGAGGAGATAGGTGAAGATTGAGCAATTAATGAAGCTATTGTGCACACAATCTCACCAGTAGAAGCTATCTCTACAGTTAATGTAGCTACTTTAGGCAAAGAGTGAGGAAGAGATGCAATGACTTTGGTTGTAATTTTTATAGGATCATCTTCCTCCTTAGCTTGTTCAGCTTCTTCTTCCTCCATTTCATCTTCCTTGTCTTCTTCCTCAACATTTATCATCATTGAATGCAAATCCCCTGGAATATCTTCAATGTCATCATCATCACTGCTGTCATTGTCCTTGATTTCAACAATATCCTCACTGGATTTATGTAGATGATAGATATGTTTCCACATGTTTGTTGCATAATTTACAACATGCTCAATGTATTTGATTAGTATCAAACAAGTGTGGAATCTAATCATCATATTACCTTCATGATCTTTCAGTGATTTCTTCACTTCTGCATCAGTAAGACTCGGTAGGAAATTTTTCAGGGTTTTCTCAAAGATATCCTTGACAGTTTTGATTACAATTTATCATCTTGGTTGCAACCTCTCCAATAGCTCTTTAGGGATCTAAGAGGCAATCTCGTCCATAGAGTATTTCCATCTTCCCATTTTATTCAATACCAATTCCTCAATTTGCATTTTCTCTTGTTTTGTTTTTGTCTCAAACTTCAATGCTTTGAAGTTTTTGAAGCTAGTACCTTCTTCTAATTTCTTCAACCTTGCCTCAAATGTGAGTGGAGGCTTGACAAGTACAGGTTCCTTCTTCCCCTGTATTGTTCTCCTGGAGAAGACTGCAATAGCTTGCTTTTTAGGTTTGGTGATAATCACCTTACCTTTCTTCTATTGAGGCTCCTCTGCTTTTTCTGACTTGGTTTCCTCTTCTTATTCATCATTTTCTCCTTTCCCTTTAGTAATCATCAGAGGACCAAGTTCTATTTTTAGCTTTGCAATCTTCCTCTTTCCTTTGCTAATGACCTGAGGGATTTTGATTGAAAACTCAATTCTGGCCTTAGCTTCATCATAAGTTCCAAAGACTAGTTTCTTTGGGTCTACTAGTTCATTCACCAGTGCTTCTATGATATCTCTGGTTTCATCAATATTAACCTCATAAGGAAGAGGTTTCACCCATGCAACTCGGGGCCTGACTTCCTATATGTATACTTTATCACAATCTACCATAAAGCATACATCTTCTTTGTATTCCTCAACCAGTTTAGGTGGAATTGGGAACCTATTGTTCATTCTTTCCTTAAAATCTTCAAAGTAATTATCCAAAACATTGTCAAAATTTTCACCTAACTCTGTAATGAACTCATTTATTTGGTAAAGAACGGGAATATATTTTCTCCATACTACTGATCCTTTTGATGGAAAAGATTTTTGAACATAGAAAAATAAATAGATCAAAAGTGAACTGAATTTGTAGGATTTGTTCTTTGAAGTCCTTATGCTTTCCATATTTTTATTAAATTGAGACAAAAGCAATTCAGATAGATCAAACTCAACATTCTTCTTTACTACCTTATATGCTAAATCTACTACTTCATAAGGTACACTGTTTGGACGGCTCAAACTGTAAATTTTATGAGCAATGATGTGAATACCAAATCTTAATTCAATGTCAGCTACTGTACTGAGCTTAAGTCCTCTACCATCCCATTCTACTTGGGTTAGCCTTTGCAATTCTTCCTGACCTAGGATTTTGGTAGTCTTAGCTTTGCTCAACATGGGAAGGCCAGTAATCTTGTTAATCATTTTCTTTGTGATAAGAACTGGTTGCTCTAACCACAATTGCCCATTGTGAACCTGACTGAGTACATACCTAACCCATTTAATTTGAAAATTCCTTGGCAAATGTGAAATGTGGGTTAACCCTTTTATTACAAGATGCTTATGCTCAGGTTTCAAATTTCCATCTACGCTCATTTCTCCTAGGTCATTATCAATTTCTACATTTCCAAGTTCTTGAATGGAACATTTGAAATGATAGCGAATGTCATTTACAAGGATCAAGTGATTCTACAATTGTTGGTGCCAATTTGAAGTTCAGTGCCTTCCATTCTACACCTTTAACCAGCATTTCTGAGGCTCTCTTTGCCTTAGAGCTGCTACTTTTGGATGCCATTACTGCTCGATAAGTGAAGAGAAATTCTAAACAGATTCTTCGCCCTTTAAAATTTTCTCAAAATTGCTTTAAGCTTGCTTTGGAATCGCAAAAGATAACTTAGCTCAAAGTTCGTAGTGAAGAATGAGATCAAATTTTGCCCTTTTTGATGAAATATTCATCATAAATGCTTGGTACGATAGTAGATGAAATGACAGGTTGTCATCCACTTGCTTGGTAGATACTATCAACTCGATGATCAAAAGAAAACATTGATGTACCGACCTAACTCGGTAAGGTCACAAACCGACCTTGCTTGGTTTATATAACTTGGTAAATGAAACTTTATTGCACTCGACCGAACTCGGTGAAGTCTAGGATCAAAGTGTATCTGAATACTGTTCTGATCATCTTTCTTCTTGTGGAACTATTTAGGATAATTCTTGGAGGATGTAGTTCCATACTTTCTTTTATGAATATTAATTGGAAATGGTGGAGTCACTCATTTCTTGAGTGATATTGCCATTGCCTGACTTATCTTGTTCAGTAGATTTTGGAATCCACTATTGCTTCATTTGCTTCCAGATGTTGTCTTCTTTGATTTTCTTCTCATCTTCAATTCTTTCTATACTCATGCAATTTCTAGCTATATGACCAAGTTCTATACATGTATAGCACCTTATAGTAGTGTCCTTCTTCCTTAGGTGATGTCTTGCACAATTTATGTCAGTATGTCCATATTCTCCACAATAGTGACATCTGCACCAGGTGTTGTAGTCCCATCCAAATATGGCTTTGACAAGTTGTTCAGCTCGATTAAATGATTTGGATCTGCATTGGAATGCCTTGTGACCATTTTTTTTGCATTTGTGATAGTTGCCTTCAAATTTTGGTTTTTCCTTGCACTCATTTTCTTTGTGACCATGTTGATTGCAATTGAAGCATTTACCATTGAATTTTGCTTTTCCATTGCTCCAGCATTTGTTTGATGTATGACCTAACTTTCCACAGTGATTACAAGTGGGTTCTTGATTCCTTTGTTCACCTTGTTTGGAGGATTCACCGTCTTCTTTGTATCCAAGACTAGATTTACCTTTATGTCTATAAAGATTTTCCTCATTTTGTTGATTTAATTGATTCATATCTGCTTTGGATTTCATCATTCTTTCATTGACTTGCCTTTCAGAGATTAGATCATTTTCCAAGCTTTCATTGATTTGTCTCTTAGTTCTTAAATCATTTTGTAGACTTTCATTTTGTACTCTGAGAATCCTTATTTCTTCATTTGCATTAGAGAGTTGGTCTATAAGGTCTTCATGCTGATGGGATTGATTATGAATTTTATGGCTTTTATCTTCCAATTCTTCTTGTGCTTTGTTTCTTTGTTCCAAAACTTCACATAGCCTAATTGACTATATTTCTTGCTCTCTTTTAAGATTTCTTACCTCTTCTTGTAGAGATCCATTCTTTTCTAGAAGTTCTTTGATTGCCTTGTTAGCTTCTTCTGAACTACTTGATGGTAAAAAATCTTCAATCTTTTCTTCAACATAGTGATGGTCATTCATTTGTCTTGCAAGTTCCTTTCTTCTTTTTAGGGATTGAGAAATATTCTCCTTTTCTTCTTTGAGTTGAACCATGGCCATTTCTAGATCTAACTTTTCATTTTCAATAACTTTCTCCAGTTTGAATATCTCCATAACTTAGATCTTTGCTCAAGTTGTCAAACTTTGTCCTGAGAACCAAAAATCCTCTGATACCAATTGTTGGAAATATTCAAGATATAATAGGTTATTGAGAGGGGAGGGGTGAATCAGTAACAATAAAACTTTTAAGTCAATTCAGAATAACCATATACAACATTTACTCATCTAGCCTGCTGCATAAAAGAACTATTAAACATTTAAACCATATATGCATAGAGATTTGGTGACCCAGAAACCTTCCAAAATAGAAAGTAAAATTGGGGTGGGGATGATACCCACAAAGCTTCATTACTACAGTATGAAGTTGGCCGATTAAGGCTTACAATGATCACTTCTAGTGATCTGCCCTGTTAGGAGCATAGAGGATTGCTAGATCCACCTTGTTAGAGGATTTACAAACATACTTTACAAGTATGCACTCTGTTAGGAGATTTGCATAAAGATGGTTAAGTCTACCCTGTTAAAGGATTTACAAGAATGATTCACCTATTAGGATGAACCAACAAATCAACTTACAACTTGATTGGATTCTTTATTGCAGATCGCCTTCTGTGATTGATGAAATCATTTCTGCTCCTGGTAGACCTTGCTGAGTATTCTTTACTGCTGATGAATTCACATATCATATCTTATGTCCCTCCTTTTTTCAATATTCTATATCTTGTATATCTTCCTTGTATCTATATTTTGAATGATATAATGCATTACATATATATACCATTCCAATACTTATTCATACAAGGTCGGCCAAACACAAGTAAACAAAATATAACTGTGTTGGCCAAATGGTAAAATAAACTCGGGTTCTTCAGACAGACTTGATGACCTTCTAATACATGGCATCCACTACGTTACTTAGCATTGTCATGCACTTGATAGAAGTAGGGGCTCGGTTCATACTAATCATACAATGTTGCCTGGAACTCGGTGACCATTGGTGACTCGGTAGAAACTAACTTCTTCATTAACCTCCTAAGCTTGGTTATCACTGAGTCCTTCTTTACTCGGTCATCACTAAGTGCTTCCTCACTCAGTTAATACTGAGTGCATCCTCACTCAGTTAATACTGAGTGCATCTTCGCTCAGTTGACACTAAGTGCATCTTTACTCGGTTAACACTAAGTGCTTTCGATGCTCGGTTTGGACTGTGTCTTCAGTGCTCGGTTTGAACTGTGTCTTCAGTGCTCGATTTGAACTGAGTTGCCATCACTTAGTCTGAACTATGTTACTCGATGCTCAGTTAGAACTGTGAGATGAGTGTTTGTCACTAATGGCAAATAACTTTATGCCAACAGAAAGATGACAAAATTTCATAAGAAATTTTACAAAAACTTATAATTTTAATATGAAGTTTTTCCCTCTTTTTTAGGATAATGTTGTCCAATTACTTATAATTTTAACCTTCATAGCTGATTATTGTTTTATATTATTGTAGTATTATGTAAGGAGTACTTTCCCTTAACAATTTATAATCTTTGACAAATGACTTAAATTAATGATATTCCTCAAACTAGAGTAAATTTTTTCTTTACAATGGTTGCCCACTTCCCACCAAAACTTAGAACAGTCGTTGTTGCTACTATCACAATGTCTTTGAAAAATAATAACAACAAGCTAAGCTAAATAAAATCAATATAACAATGGAAATTTAGCTAGTTTTCAGCAATACTACAACCAAAGGTAACGAAAAAGTCTATGCATTTAGTTCACATTCATTTCTTTCTCTTTTTATTCCTGAAGCTCTAAATTTTTTCTTGTATTTTCTAAAATAGGGTGTTTGGGATTTTATGTGTTGAAACCCTAAGCCCAAACCCTTAGATTTGGAGCATTTTTGTATTCATTTCATTTTTTATGTGCGTGTTGGCTTCTGATAGAGGATATACTAGAAGAATTTTTGGTAAGAAATATCCAAAGGGGAGGCACTACTACTATCTTGAGGATTTGTGTAGAGAATTTCACGTGCCACAACAACTTGTAAATAGAGTTTAGTGAATGGGTTAATTTTATTACCAACTAGAACAAGAGTGAGTAAATTGTTAATGCCTTTTTTTTCCAAAGATTATAATGCCTTGTAGTTTATGAATATTTTTTCTTGTATTTTATGAATTTTGATGGTTCACTTATTTTGTTTAATAATTTCTACTGTATCATCGCAATGCATCAAGTGGAAAAAGTATGATTCTAAATATATTATGTATTTCTTTTGGAATCAAGGAGAAACTCAATTTGAATTTTTGTTTGTTATTATAACAAAATCTCTCACAAAATAACAACTTTAAATGTCAATAGTAGATTCAAATAAATAAATCAACAAAAAAAGTGGAAAAAAATAAAATAACTTTAAATAAACAAGCATAGAAGAGGTAATTTTTTTTGTATTTTCTATCAAACTAACTTATTAAATGATTTTTTTGATAGTTATTAGATTTTTTAAGACAACAATTAACAACTACTTCTCTTTTCTTTTTTTGATCGATAATTTATTGTGTATTAATATTGTATCAGAAGGTCAAAATTACATTTCTTTTGCCACTATTTCTCGTGGCATATTTTTCTTTCCATTACACCAGTCTCCAAAATTTATCTCCTATATGTAGTATAGTAAACTTTACAATCTTCCTCATAGGCTAGTATACTTTTATATCTACCCTGGGGAACCATTACAAGTACATTTAAAATCTTGCACTTCTGCCAAAATTGAGCAACATTTGACTTAACAAATATTAACCACTAAACAAAATAAACATTTTATGACAATTGGATGCTAATTATCCTAGCCATTTCTTCTACATCTCCTCCTTGCTAAATAGATATATCTTTAGATTTGCTTCTAAACATGTAATTTTATAGATCTTTTTAAAGGTACTTATTACATCTTAGCACAATAAAAAAATTGATCTAGTTGCATACATATTATGGAATCCAAATAATAAAACAATAAAATTCACTCATCCTGTGCTAAGTGACTTACCTCAAGATCTTGTACAAAAATAATGCAGACCTAGAAAAATGGGCAGAGTTTGCAAGAAATTTTACAAAAATATATCATAGCAAATACTTTTAGAAAAAAACTAGCCATAACCTAGTAAATTAGGTCTAGGTACTAATTAGTTGGGTTGATTAAAACTTCTTGTAGAATTTTCATTAGATTATATACAATAAAATGAACAATTAGTTGTTCCCATCTAATAGGATCAAATATGGTTTTTCATTGTGATTAAATTGCATATGCATAAGCATCACTTGAATGTTAGGCATGAAGTGCATTCCCCAATTTATAACGAATGGTTGGATATAAAGGCTTGATACACTAGCCAAACAATGGAAGCCAAGGATGTCACCATTCATGTTTTCAAAGTATCTATTGATGTTGTTTATTTGGGCATCACTATATGATCTAGAATGATAGGAAGTACTGAAGCTAGTGGTAACTTCTCCCATGTCTCCATAAAATGTACCATAGGTTCAAGGTCCCTTGGCTTCCAAAAAATTTTAGTAGTTATTCTCACTACTAGAAGAATAAATTTAGGCTCATTCCCTTGTAAAATATGTTGAAGTGGTTCCCAACCTTGAAACACTCTTATAATAATTTCGTACTTGGGATCATCATAGGGAGACTATGCCAATTTTTGGAGAGCCCCGAATGAGGGTGAAGAGATCTGAACATTGGTGGAGATCAGTGAACATCTAGGATTTCTTTGTTGTTCCTTGTTGTGCCCTTGTGATCTTCATACTCTTGTTCATATATTATGTATGTATGTATGCATGTATGTATGTATATATGTATGTATGTATGTATGTATACATGTATATATGTATATACACAAAGAGATCTTGGCACAATAGAAAAACAATAAAACTCACTCAATAGGTAGCATGGAAAAAAATGCAATGACAATGCCTATTGGTAACTATATTCCTCTTTTTCTCTCTCATTTTTCATGTGTTTATCTCATTATTATCACAAGCTTTTAAACATAACTATATAAGGAGTGAGTTAGGATGTATATAAGTTAACCTTACATTATCTATAAACTATGGTTGCATAGGGTAATTCAGTATTGTAATTATAGAAAATTGCTTGATTTTCCCTAGTGGGTGTTGATGGAGAAGAACTATATTAGGTGAGTAAAGCTCAGTAGTGGTTATAAGAATACAACTACATTAAAACAATTAGAAGGGTAAAAGTACAAAGTTGTGTTACCTTTGAGGTTGACTTATCAGAACAACTAAATTTGAGTATTTCTATCCAAAAATCATTTTTTCTCAAATGTATGATCTTAGATAAATTCATTCTAGCTAATTTATATATGGTCTCACACTTTTCCAATTGAAAATGTCTAGGGAACGCATGTTTTATACTAGTTTGTATCCAATTACTAAAGAAATAATATTATTTTAGAAAATTGACATTTCAATAAATCTTACTATTTTTATGATATCTTTTTAGTAAAATAAAAACACCAATTTATTGAACTCAAAGTCATAAATATTCTCATATAGAGTTTATAGTGTTTTAATTAGATATAGTATAGTGCAATTAAAAAATTCTACAAGCACACATTGTAACACTTGAAAAGATGTCAATTTTGAGAAAGAAAAAAAATTAAATCAATAAAAAAAAAATTAAAATAATATGATATTTTAGAGGAGAGAGTCATCTTTCAAAATGTATAATTTTTCTTCTAGTTAGAATTGTTTTTTTAAAAATATGGTGGGAGATGAAAACCATCAATTTCAAGTGAATTGAAATTTGAATCACTATAAAAGAGAAAATATAGCACTAAAGTCAATTTTTATTTTTGATTGTTGTAGCTATATGTGTTATCTATAATATACTATAAGTTCAGATAGAAATAAGTTTATTTCCATATAATTTTGTGGTGGGAACTAAACCCCTAGTTTTCAACATTTTTTAGTAACTACAAAATTATCTATGAAAATTAGAAAAATATATCATTTCTTGATCCAAATACTTATTAAAAATTATAATCCTAAACTTTAACCATTTCTACACATTTCATTAGTTTACTTAATTTTCATATTATAAGTAATAATACCAATTTTATGTCATTGAAGGTGAATAGTTATACTTTTGTTAGCCTTTTCCTTTACAAAAGTGTGACACAGGTCTATGCTTTTACCTAGAAAATAGAACTACATATTTGTTATAGTGAGTAGTTCAAGGGTCTTGATCACATGGATATGGGTATGTAGGTAGCCTTGTAGGTGGACTATGCCTCTAGTGTGTGGACACCTTGGACATAGTTAATTAGCACTTAACTATTTTAGTAGTTTGACATGAAACCTTGACAAATTCATTGTTTCCTTTTAGACTTTCTATTATATTTCTCTAGATTCATTCCATTATGTCCATAATTTTTATTTTCACTATCATGGCCATGATCATATATTCTTCTTTTATCCCCTTTTTTCTAGTACCCTCTCAAATGATTCATTGTTTGAATCTCTTTTCTTAGGGACTTCTGTCGTAGATCTTATGCATTTTTCATAGGTACAATAAAATAAACAATCAGTTGCTCCCAACTAGTAGGATCAATCCAATAACTTTAAATTTTGCAATTGTAATAGAAAAAAATTATGAAATGTGTGACATTGGAGATAGTGCTTTCCTAACAAATCTATTTCTAAAATTAAACTTTGGTTATGAACATTATCAAGAAGTTGCAACGCTCTTACCACTATAACTGGGTTTCCTACTATTTTTATTTTTTAGGAAAGACTGGATGATTTTTATGACTATCAAACAAGAATCATCTGGTCTCTCCCAAAAGATAAAAATAGCAAGAAAACCAATTATAAGGGTAAGAACATTGTAGTCTCTTGATAATGTTCATAACCAAAGTTGAATTTTAGAAATATATTTGTTAGGAAAGCACTCTCTCCAACATCACAAATTCCATATTTTGTTTCCTATTATGTTTGCATCATAACTTCAATGGCTAGCCACCAATACCATAGCCTTGTTGTCACATATATGTCTCTATTGCGATGGTCAGGTTTGATAGCTAGTTGTTGGATCCATAACATATTATCTCTTTGGTATAGTTGTTGCAATTGTGATGTTGTATTGGCCCATCTAGCTTCAATTCATGATATCTTCATGCTTCACAATTGTAAGAGAAACCCTTTCCATCATGATTTTTTATGGCAAAAGTTTTACGTCCATCCGATGGGAGCCATTTCCTAAATGCATCACTTGAGCAATAGATTTCTGTCACAATTAGAAAGGCCTATCATTGCAATTTCAGCCCAAATTTTGTAGTGTGTGATACATCATGAATAAAAAAATTAACCTCGTTAACCATTCATGAAGAATGGGTTTATTTGGTATTTTGTTATACTCTTTTATTCTATGGGCAAGAGAGCATAGTAGATAAAATGGGAAGAAAACCATATTCTTATATTTGAAGTAGTTGAACAAGACAAAATGATAATGTCATGACCTATCATACCTATCATCATAGGTTACAAACTAGATAATAGGTTTGAGAACAAACTTCCACAAAGTTTTAATGAAACAAGCAATCATAACCCCCCAACCCCTTTTTCTTTAAGATGATCCTCATCTCCAACCTTAGTAAATTTATTCATTACTTCCTCAATAATTTCTTTATTTTAATAAAAATTCATACCCATTCCTTCAAGGTTTGTAATCAAAACCATAGTGTTGGTATCTAATTCAAAAAAATTCCCAAGAATAGTAAATGTACTCACTTACCAACTATTGATGAATTCCTCTATAATTTTTGGCTTAACATTGTTCATTCTGGTCATATAAGGCACTTGTTCACCTTTATTCAACATCTCCAAGACTTTTGGTTTTTATCCAAAAATCATAGGTCTCTGACTCCCTTCTCTCTAATTCTTTTCCCATGGTGATATTCTTGTAGTTTTCTTCAACTCTTGAGAAACATAAAATGCACATTTCTATTCTCAGAGCATTGTTAGAATAAATGCTTAAAAGGAAAAAAAAGCATAAAAAGTGTGAAAATATTCATAATTTAGATATAACCTTGAAATGAGTACAACCATCATTATAATTCATGTCCGTAGACATGTTTTCCATTTATAACAAGATTTTTAAAATCCTCAATTTTACAAAATACTTGGTCATGATCAATCTTGACTTTTAGATGTCCATACCTCTTTTCATTAGATTGTCAATACTGAGAATCTTGTTCTAAAGCATAGGCCACAAAAAAATATGAATTTTTGGTATTAGATATAGGTTCCATGCCTTGGTGTAAAGCGCATGGTTAGGGGGGTAATGGTAACTTGTAGAGAGGTCATCTCCAAATCCACAAAATAGGAGCCACTGACACTTCCATTCTATATAACTAGATCAAGTTCATTCACAACCAAGATAATAGATTTGAGTTTAGTCATTAAGGATACAATTATAGGGTAAAGAATACTCAAATCCACCCATTTGCCAATAGTTTGAAATCTAAAAGCCAATCCAAATAATACAGCTATCCTTGAAAGGTTCCAAACTCACCAAAGAAGAAATTGGTTCCTAAAAAATCCACTTGTTCTCCTAAAAATCCACCCTACTTCCATTGCCCACATTCCATTTAGATCTGGATTTAATTATCTCTTTTCCTTGTTCGATGCCATTACAGATGTTGGACCCTTGAACCATATTTTGGTGGGTCAAAAACTATATAATGTTCATATTTTCTATGAGGTATCTTAATGATTTTGTTCTAGTTTTTATTATCTTAAAAAATACACTAAATTTGTTTTTCCAAACAGGTACAAGAAATAATTTGATAAAACAGATGCCCAATCCACCATTCAATTTTGGGTTACAATATTTATCCCAAGCAACTGGTGCCAAAAAAAAATTTCCTCAACTCTAGATTAGAAAAATTCCTCTAAATTTTTTCTATGGTTTCCAAGAATATACTCAATATTTTGAACAAATTAAAGTGAAAACTGGTAAATCTTGTAAATTTGACTTCAAAAATTGAAGTTTCCTAGCATGGCTAAGTAGAGCCTCTTTCTATCCTACCAACTATACACTGAAGCTATCAACCAAATTAGTCCACAAGGCCTCCAGAGGTTTCAACCATAAAAGTAGCCCCAAATAGGAGGTAGAAAAGTTCTCAACATTACATTCCATAATTCTAGCTATCTTCTCCTATCTAGGGGTAGAAGTATTAAATAAAAAAAGATAGATTTTCTTCCTTAATTGATTAACTAAATGATGCCATTGTTGTTGGAAATATTATGAAAGGCTAAATTAATGAGAGGGGAAGGGTGAATCAGTAACTTATAGAATTTGGAACATCAATAACCAATTAATCTTTCATATATATTCTGATCTAATTGCATGCATGAGAAACTAAAAACATAAAAGCATACACGACACTTTAACACACAAGATTTTGTGACCTAGAAACCTTCCAAATAGAAAGTAAAATTGTGGTGGGGATGATACCCATAAGCTTTAATATTGCAATATAAATTTGGTTGGTTAAGGCTTATAATGATCACTTTTGATGATCTGCCTTATTAGAAGCAATAAGGACTACTAGGTGCACCTTGTTAAAGGATTCACAAACATATAATGATGTATGCACTCGGTAAAGAGAATTACATAAGACTATTAGGTCTACCTTGTTAAAGAATTTGACTAATCCACTTGTCAAGATGAAGCAATAGCTGATCTTTGATATGGAACTAGGTTTGCTGAATGAGATTCTAGTGAGTACACAAGTCAACTTACTGTGATAGATAAGTCTTTACTGCTCCTTATATTGTTGTAGTTTTTGCAATTTTATCTTCTTCTTTTCTCTGATTACATTGATTACACTTCAACACTTTTTCAGACTTTGGATGTGATATAATACATTACATATATACCAATCCAATTGTAGAATTACAAAGTTGGTCACAATGCAAGTTTACACAAATATTACAAAGTCATCTCAAATGTAGAAATTCATGTTTTGAAGACTCAATCGGTGAGGTTCTAATACTTGGCATCCCCTGTCAATGCTTGGCATCATCATGCACTCAGTAGAGATAGAAGTTCATTTCATACTGATCACTTCCAAGTAGTCTTGAACTCAGTCTACACTAGTGACTCAGTGAATGTTTTGAAACTCATCATATAAACTAAATTACTTGATTCACACTACATGGCTCAGTGAATGCTCTCACTATGAGCTTGGTATAAACTAAATCACTTGGTTTACACTAAGTGGCTTAGTTAACGTTGGATTTACATCATATCAATTGTAAACTTGGTAAGCACTACACAACTTGGTTTGCACTGGTAACCTCAACATACACTAAGATGCTCAATTTACACTATTGATCTTTATCATAGAAGTAATTGCTTGGTGTAAACTAAAATTTGTCCAAAGGACTCGGTAGCAACTGTAGGACTTGGTAACAATTGAAATGCTTGGTTAACCCTATTAACTATACAAAAAGCTCAATAGATATTTACAATATGAATAAGTGTATGTCACTAATAACAAACTTGATTTTTATGTCAACAATCTCCCCCTTTGGAATTAGTGACAAAAACACTTATCAGTCAAAAATGAATTCAATTTTTTTTTGAATATCTTTATCCATCACCTTGTAATTCCAAATCAGTAGAGTATACTATTTTTGACAATTTTCAAAATTGGTTTTGTAAGAGATATATGTATGTACATGGTAATGTTCCTCCATAGTATAATATTTAGTATACTATACATCTAATATGTACAACTAAATACATCTTCTCTCCTTTGTACAATATACATTATTCAATTTTCTTCTCCTTTTTCTTTATAAATCTTCTCCCCCTTTCTTCTTACATCTTTCTTAGCCTTTATTACAAATTTTTAAATCTTCTCCCCATTTTTTAAATTAATGCCAAAGATTTATACTTTATATTTACACAATAATGCCAAAATGTTACAAGACATTTGAATGTACCTTTAGGATAAGTGCTAAAGTCTTGTCTCAATTCTCTTGCATGACCTTGCATTGTGCAATACAATCTACACTTCTACTAACAATTCAATCATTTGGCCTACAATGGAGAAGCTATTATCATGGATGAGCATTTTAGAATATGCAATATGCTTCTACAATGCATCCATTTTTGGGAGAATCATGTTTTGAATGTCTATCAATATAGATATGATTCTTACCTCTTCTCTGAGAAATTCTACTTGCATATCTATCAAAAATTTGATCTTATTGAAATGGGAAGAGCTTGAACTCAGGTCAAGCTGCAACTATTGTGCACTCAACTTAAGATCCTCATCAATTTTAGAAAATTTGCCTTTTGTTTCATTTGTAAAAATTGAAATATCACATAGTTTACCAAAAAGTAAAGATACACTTATGTAAGAGGTTTCCAGAGAGCCCATAATAGTAGATAGTTCTACTTGGTGAATGGAAATTTTTTGAGCAATAAGTTCCAAAACTTTATTCTCATAATTTTTCTCAACTTTCTACAGTAACTTCTCTTGTCCATCTAAATCCTTGTTATATTTATGGACAACCTCTACCAACTAATACAAAATTGGTTGAGAAATACCAACCTCTATGCCTAGAGCCTCTACTAGAAAATTCTTAGCATCCTCAATAATCTTAAATTCCTTATTTCTTTCCTCTCTAAGCTTTTTCTTCTTGGCTTTCTTCTAGAGTAGTTCTCCAAAGGTTTACATCTGATTAGGGGTTAGATTTGAGATGTCCCATTTAGGAATGACAATAGCCTCATCAAGATCTATATCCTCCCCCTTTTCTTTACCTTTATCCAAAAAATTGTGCTTGGTTCAGGCTTGGTCTCAACTGTCCTTTTACTTATTGCTTGTATACTAGGAATGGAAACAATTGTAGAAATTATACAACTTGTTGCAGAAATGGATACTGTACTCATTGAAATAGTAGTAGTACAAATACCTGATATCTCCAAAACTAATGTAGAGGGAAGAGTCTACAAATTGGTAGATGAAGTGTTTGATAGTTTAGTCAATGTAGTGTTGAGCTAGATTGGAGCAAATATTGATTGAGTGCTCGCACTTTTAGTGCTGGTCACAATCAATCCTACTGAGGTTGTCGCTAGGATTGATGTTATCAATATTTTGTTCAAAGAATGAGGAAGTGAGGCTATGATTGCTACAACAATCTTTATTGAGTCAGTCTCCTCTATATCTTGTGCATCTTCCTCAGTAGCTTTTTGCCCTTGTTCCTCTTCATCCTCCTCATTATCAAAATGAGTCACCTCCTCATCATCTTTCTCCTCCTTATCATCATCATCTTTATCCCTTATAGTGACAAAAAATCACTCAATTTGTGAAGAAGATATATATTCTTCCATGTGTTTGTAGCATTCTTCACAACATGCTCAATATCATTTAACAATACAAGACATGTGTTGAATCTCAAGGTTAATTTTTCTTCATTTTTCTTCAAAGATTCCTTCACCTCCTTATTGGTTAAGCTTGACATAAGTTGTCTCATGGTTTTCTCATATATATCTTTTGTAGATTGTTTAGAAAATTCCCATCTTGGCTTAATCTTATCCATCAAAACACTAAGAATCTAAAGTACAAGCTGATCAAGTGAGCATTTCCACTTACCCATCTTGGATATGACAATGTCCTCAATTTGGTTTTGTTCTTCTTTAGTCCTGATTTAATATTTTAGCTCCTTGAAGTTTGTACTTCCATAAACTACTTCTAAATCTTTCAATCTATCTTGGATGGTGGGTTGATGTAGTACTGCTCTGCTACCACTAACAAAGGTATGCTCTAGTACCACTGATGCAGTATTTCTCTACTACCACTAACAAAGGTATGCTCTGATACCACTTGATGGGGACACAACCCACGCACAGAATGGACACAACAAGAAAAGGGAAATTGTATCAACTGTGAAAATATGCTAGTACATTTAGTATAGAGAAAATAGACTTCAAAACATGCCCTAAGGACTTAGAATAACACAAATTTGGAAATAATTTCTCCTTTCAGTACCTCCTCTCAAACTCCACTCCAAACTGCCTTTTACAATGCCAAAAATGTCCTTAAATAGACCCCGGAGGGTTAAGGACTAGGAATACATTCTAGAAAGTGCCAATAGGCATCCACCAACCAAATAAAAGTATCCAGAAGTTGTGTTAGAAGTCGACACAAATCTAGAAGAATCCAGAAATGGTAACTAAACATTCGGGAGGCATAACTTTTGAACCGTAGCTCCGATTGACAAACTGTTTACATTTTTGAAGAGCTCTCGAAGTGCTCTATAGCCCTATGAACCAGCTTCACTCGTCTCCCATTTTTTGACCCTTTTTGAGGTCATTTAATGCCCCTAACCTAACTTTGAAGCATTCTTCGGAGGTCTCCAAAACTCAAAAAATTGTGATAACTTTCAAACCGTGGGGCCTTTTGACTTGATTCTTTTTTTGGAATGTTCTAAATTATAATTACATTCATCTATCCAATTTAAACCTCCTAATTCACCAAAATTATGGCTCAATTACATACTCCTATTTTTTTAGCATTTACACGTATCCCAAGGTGTTCAAATACTCTATCCTAGAACACTGATAGTGGAACTGTGAGAGTTTGAACCTTTATTTGACCCAAATGGGTATCCAAAAATGAAAACACATGAAACAAAAACTAAGTCTAAGTACATTTTTTTGGTGACACAGGATTGCCCTTATACCTCTGGATGCTCCTGTATCAGACACCCAGGGTAGATTGAAAAGTGACCCTGTCACTTTATGAATGGTAGAGGAAATCCCAAATGGGAAACCTCAACTACTAAAATCCAAGTTGAGTCCTCGATCGGCTATCCTTTCCACTTGATCAAGTACTCTTCACACTTCTTTTTTCTGGTACTTCTACCCACACGATGATCTAGAATGTCTTCTATCTCCTCCTTCTTAGAAGAAGGAATTAGACATTGCTCTAACACCAGCTCCTCATCTGCACCATCATCATGATACTCTGTTAAGTTTGCAATGTTGAAAATAGGAGAAATGTGAACACCATCTAGAAGCTCCACCTCATATGCATTTTCTGAGTCATGTTTCTTTAGAATTTGTAGGGGCCAAATTTCTTCATTTTCAGCTTGTTGTAAGTACCGACTGGAAATCTTTCTTTTTGTAAGTGCACCATGACTAGATCTCCTACTTGGAATTCCTTATGTCTTCTCCTTTGATCAGCCCTAGCTTTATACTCTTGATTCATCTTGGTAATGTGTGCTTGAACCTCCTCATGTAGATGCTTGATATGTTTAGCAAATTCTTCAGCTTCAGCACTTGTCCTTTCCCCTTGCTCTATCTTCCTCAATTCTGGTGCAATCCTTGGGATAATTCCATATACAATTTGGAATGGTGATTTTCTAGTACTCTTATTTATAGAGTTATTGTAAGAAAACTCTACTTGTGGTAGAATCAAATCCCATCCCTTGCGCGTATCCCCAACTAAACATCTCAGCAAGTTGAGCAGACTTCTGTTTACCAGTTCTATTTGGTTGTTAGTTTGTGGGTGATGTGTGGAACTGAATTTCAAGTTTGTTCTCAACTACTTCCACAATGTCCTCCTAAAATACCCCACAAATTTAGTATCTCTATTAGAAACTATACTCCTTGGAAGACCATGTAGTCTTACCACCTCTTTGAAAAACAAGTCTGCAATATGGACAGAATCATGAGTCTTGTGGCATGGAATGAAATGTCTCATTTTGGAGAATCTATCAACCACCACAAATAATTTGTCATTACCCCTTTGTTTCCTTGGCAATCCAAGAATAAAATCTATACTTATGTCCTCTCATGGCCTTGATGGAACATGAAATGGCTCATATAGTCCAGTATTGTGACTAAATCCCTTCGCAACTTGATAAACCTGGCAACTCTGTAAAAAACTTCTTCACATCCTGTGAAATCTGAGGCCAAAAATAATGTTCTATAAGAATTGCAATGGTCTTATCTAGAACAAAATGTCCTGCCATCCCTCCACTGTGTTTCTCCTTAATCAGATTTTCCCTCATGGAACTCCTTGGAATGCACAATTGACTACCCTTGAACAACATGCCATCCTAAATCAAATAGTCTAACCACTTGGTTCTATCTACAACAATAGGCTCTTTACAAGCTTTCCATGCTTCAGCAAGATCAAGATCCTCAGGGTACAAATTCTTGAGTTCATCAAACCCAACTACTTCAACTTGCATTACTGTAAGCAACAACTTTCTCCTACTCAGTGCATCTGCAACCCTGTTAGATTTTCCACTTCTATGCTTCAACACAAATGTATAACTCTGCAAGAACTCTACCCACTTCATATGCCTCTAATTCAATTTACCTTGGCTATTTAGGTATTGTAATGCCTGATGATCAGTATACAAAACAAATTCCTTTGGCAACAAATAATGCCTACATTTCTTTAAGGCATGAACTATTGGATAGAACTCTATTTACCAGACTTAATTCCTCCTAGATGCTAGGTCACAACCCATTGATATAACAAGAAACCTTCTCCTTATTTGTTTTTGCATGCCTTGCTCTAATCAAAAGTCGATAAAACTCCTTTGTATATTCTTGGATTGATCTTCCTGCTTGCTTTAGCCCATGCATCTTCTTAAACAAATCAAGCTCGTAGTCAAAGGAACGATGACCTTCTTCATTGCAATGGAAATAGGTACCACGGAAGCCTCCTCTTCCTTTTCCACGTCCTCTACCTCTCCCTCTCTGATTTCCAAAGTCTTGATCACGAGAGCGATTGAAACCCTAATTCCTCTGGTTCCTGCTAGTACCCACATCTTTATTTTTCTTTTGGGTTTCATTTCAACCTCCAGATGACCTACCACTTCCCCTTCCTCCTTGACCATGCTCTCTTTGTCTCCCTTCAAACCTCTTATTCAACTTCTCTTCAACTCGTAGAGCAAACTAGTATGCCTCTTCAATGCTGGTCATTCTTACCAAACTTAATTCCTCCTAGATGCTAGGTCACAACCCACTGATATAACGAGGAACCTTCTCCTTATTTGCTTCTACATACCCTACTCTAATCAAAAGTCTATAAAACTCCTTTGTATATTCTTGGACTGATCTTCCTGCTTGCTTTAGCCCATGCATCTTCTTAAACAAATCAAGCTCGTAGTCTATAGGAATGAACTGCTTCTTCAATTTGTCCACCATGCAATCCCACCTTGTGATCTTCTCCTTTCCTCTTCTATTTCTTTCCAATTGAACCTCTTGCCACCAAATTTTGGCATGCCCTTTCAATTTGGCCTTTGCAAACTTAACCCTATCTGGGTCCTTGATATCCTCATACTCAAAGTATTCTTCCAGTTCATTGATCCAGTTGATCAACTCATCTAGTTTCAGATTTTTTGAAAATACACCCACATCAATTGTAGGTCTTTTCCCAAATTTAGTAATGGCCCTAAAAATCCTTTCCTCTACCTAATTTATAACTTCCCTATCAAATTCCCCTTCTGTTCCAATTTCTTCTTCTTCATTGTCATCCTCACTATTGTCACCTGTGGCAACATTTGTTCCTCTACGGAGCTCCTCCTGCAATGCTTTTACCTGCATTTGGAGGCCTCTAACCTCCTCAGGATTAACAGCTTCAGCCCTTCCACCATGCTCTCTTCATGGAGGCATCTTCTTAACTCAAACCCACAACCACACAGTCCTGGTGCAAACTGCCTCATAGTTGGTGCTCTATCTACACACTCAGGAAAACCAGCTCTGATACCACTGATGTAGTATTTCTCTGCTACCACTGACAAAGGTATGCTCTAATACCACTGATGCAGTATTTCTCTGCTACCACTGACAAAGGTATGCTCTGATACAACTTGATGGGGACACAACCCATGCACAGAATGGACACAATAGGAAAAGGGAAATTGTATTAACTGTGAAAATAAGCTAGTACATTTAGTACAAAGAAAATATACTTCAAAACATGCCCTAAGGGCTTACAATAACATATATCTAGAGATAATTTCTCCTTTCAGTACCTCCTCTCAAACTCCACTCCGAACTGCCTTTTACAATGCAAAAAAAGTTCTTAAATAGACCGTGGAGGGTTAAGGACTAGGAATACATTCTAAAAAGTGCTAGTAGGCATCCACCTACCAAATAGAAGGCTCCAGAAGCTGCATTAGAAGTTGACGCAAATCTAGAAGAATCCAAAAGTGGTAACCGAACTTTCGGGAGGCATACCTTTTTAACTGTAGCTCTAATTAACAAACCGTTTAAATTTTCAGAAACCTCTCAAAGTGCTCTATAGCCCTATAGACCAGCTTCACTCGTCCCCCATTTTTTGACCCTTTTTGAGGTCAGTTAATGCCCCTAACCTGACTTTGAAGCATTCTTAGGAGGTCTCCAAAACCCAAAAAACTACGATAACATTCAAACCGTGGGGCCTTTTGACCTGATTCTTTTTTTGGAATGCTCTAAATTACAATTACATTCATTTGGCCAATTTACACCTCCTAGTTCACCAAAATGATGGCTCAATTACATACTCCTATTTTTTTAGTATTTACACGTATCCCAAGGTGTTCAAATACTGTATCCCAGAACACTAATAATGGAACTGTGAGAGTTGGAACCTTTATTTGACCCAAATGGGTATCCAAAAATAAAAACACATGAAACAAAAACTAAGTCTAAGTGCATTTTTTGGGTGACACAGGATTGCCCTTATACCTTTGGATGCTCCCGCATCAGACACCCAGGGTAGATTGAAAAGTGACCCTATCACTTTATGAATGGTAGAGGAAATCCCAAATGGGAAACCTCAACTGCTAAAACCCAAGTTGAGTCCTCGATCGGTCATCCTTTCCACTTGACCAAGTACTCTTCATACTGCCTGTTTCTGGTAGTTCTACCCACACGATGATCTAGAATGTCTTCTATCTCCTCCTTCTTAGAAGCAGGAATTGGACATTGCTCTAACACTAGCTCCTCATCTGCACCATCATCATGATACTCTGTTAAGTCTGCAATGTTGAAAAGAGGAGAAATGTTTACACCATTTGGCAGCTCCACCTCATATGCATTTCCTGAGTAAAGTTTTTTTAGAATTTTGCAGGGGCCAAATTTCTTCATTTTCAGCTTGTTGTAAGTACTGGCTAAAAATCTTTCTTTTGATAAGTGCACCATGACTAGATCCCCTACTTGGAATTCCTAATGTCTTCACCTTTGATCAACCCTAGATTTATACTCTTGATTCATCTTGGTAATGTGTGCTTGAACCTCCTCATGTAGATGCTTGATATGTTCAACAAATTCTTTAGCTTCAACACTTGTCCTTTCCCCTTGCTCTATCTTCCTCAATTCTAGTGTAGTCCTTGGGCTACTTCCATATACAATTTGGAATGGTGATTTTCCAGTACTCCTATTTATAGAGTTATTGTAAGCAAACTCTGCTTGTGGTAGAATCAAATCCCACCTCTCAAGGGCTTATCCCCAACTAAACATCTCAGCAAATTGTACAAAATTTTGTTTACCACTTCTATTTGGCCGTCAGTCTGTGGGTGATGCGTGGAACTGAATTTCAAGTCTATTCTCAACTTCTTCCACAATGTCCTCTAGAAATACCCCACAAATTTAGTATCTCTATCAGAAACTATACTCCTTGGAAGACCATGTAGTCTTACCACCTCTCTAAAAAACAAGTCTGCAATATGGACAACATCATGAGTCTTGTGGCATGGAATGAAATGTGCCATTTTGGAGAACCTATCAACCACCACAAATACTTTGTCATTACCCCTTTGTGTCCTTGGCAATCCAAGAACAAAATTCATACTTATGTCCTCCCATGGCCTTGATGGAATAGGCAATGGCTGATATAGCCCAGTATTGTGACTAGATCCCTTGGCAATTTGACAAACTTGGCAACTCTGTAAAAACTTCTTCACATCTTGTGAAATCTGAGGCCAAAAATAATGTTCTCTATGAATGGCAATGGTCTTATCTCAACCAAAATGTCCTGCCATTCCTCCACTGTGTTTCTTCTTAATCAGATTTTCCCTCATGGAACTCCTTGGAATGCACAATTGACTACCCTAGAACAACATGCCATCCTGAATCAAATAGTCTAACCACTTGGTTCTATCTATAGCAATAGGCTCTTTACAAGATTTCCATGCTTCAGAGAAATTAGGATCCTCAGGGTAAAAATTCTTGAGTTCATCAAACCCAACTACTTCAACTTGCATTACCGTAAGCAACAATTGTCTCCTACTTAGTGCATCTGCAACCCTGTTAGATTTTCCACTTCTATGCTTCAACACAAATGTATAACTCTACAAGAACTCTACCCACTTCATATGCCTCTGATTCAATTTACCTTGGCTGTTTAGGTACTATAATGCCTGATGATCAGTATGCAAAACAAATTCTTTTGGCAACAAATAATGCCTCTATTTCTTTAAGGCCTTAACTATTGCATAGAACTCTTGATCATAAACAGAATACTTCTTCTTTGCATCATTCAATTTTTCACTAAAATATGCAATAGGCTTACCTTCTTGGCTTAATACAGCCCCAATAGTGTTGTCACTAGCATCACAATCCACCTGGAACACCTTTCTAAAATTTGAACTCTTTTCTATTCCCTCTTATTGTGTCAGTTAGGGTGCACATATGCCACTAAAATTCTTAATAAACTTCCTGTAAAAACTAACCAGACCATGAAATGATCGTACCTCAGTAGCAGACCTTGGAGTAGGCCATTCCCTCTTTGTCTCCCTTCAAACCTCTTATTCAACTTCTCTTCAACTCGTAGAGCAAACTTGTATGCCTCTTCAACTCTGGTCATTCTTACTAGACTTAATTCCTCCTAGATGTTAGGTTGCAACCCACTGATATAACAAGCAACCTTCTCCTTATTTGTTTCTACATGCCCTACTCTAATCAAAAGTCGATAAAACTCCTCTATATATTCTAGGACTGATCTTCCTGCTTGCTTTAGCCCATGCATCTTCTTAAACAAATCAAGCTCGTAGTCAACAAGAATGAACTGCTTCTTCAATTTGTCCACCATGCGATCCCGCCTTGTGATCTTCTCCTTTCCACTTCTATTTCTTTCCAATTGAACCTCTTGCCACCAGATTTTGGCATGGCCTTTCAGTTTGGCCTTTGCAAACTTAAGCCTATATAGATCCCTGATATCCTCATACTCAAAGTATTCTTCCAGTTCATTGATCCAGTCGATCAACTCATCTGGTTTCAGATTTCTTGAAAATATGCCCACATCAATTGTAGGTCTTTTCCCAAATTTAGTAATGGCCCTAAAAAGCCTTTCCTTTGCCTGATTTAGAACTTCCTCGTCAAATTCCCCTTTTAGTCCAATTTCTTCGTCTTCATTGTCATCCTCATTGTTGTCACCTATAGCAACATTTTTTCCTCTACGGAGCTCCTTCTACAATGCTTGTACCTACCTTTGGAGGGCTCTAACCTCCTCAAGATTACTAGCTCCGACCCTTCCACCATGCTCTCTTCATGGAGGCATCTTCTTAACTCAAACCCACAACCACACAGTCCTGGTGCAAATTGCCTCACAGTCGGCACTCTATCTACACTTAGGAAAATTAGCTCTGATACCACTGATGTAGTACTACTCTACTACCAGTGACAAAGGTATGCTCTGATACCACTGATGTAATATTTTTTTACTACCACTAACAAAGGTATGCTCTAATACCACTTGATGGGGACATAACCCATGCACAAAATGGACACAACAGGAAAAGGGAAATTGTATTAACTATGAAAATAAGCTAGTACATTTAGTACAGAGAAAATAGACTTCAAAACATGCCCTAAGGGCTTACAATAACATAAATTTGGAGATAATTTCTCCTTTCATTACCTCCTCTCAATCTCCACTCCGAACTGCCTTTTATAATGCTAGAAATGTCCTTAAATAGACCCTGGAGGGTTAAGGACTAGGAATACATTCTAGAAAGTGCTAGTAGGCATCCACTGACCTAATAGAAGGCTCCAGAAGCTGCGTTAGAAGTCAACACAAATCTAGAAGAATCTAGAAATGGTAACCGAACTTTCGAGAGGCATAACTTTTGAACCATGGCTTCAATTGATGAACCGTTTACATTTTCAAAAAGCTCTCAAAGTGCTCTATAGCTCTATGGACTAGTGTCACTTGTCCCCTATTTTTTGACCCTTTTTTTGGTCATTTAATGCCCCTAACCTGACTTTAAAGCATTCTTAGGAGGTCTCCAAAACGTGAAAAACTGTGATAACTTTCAAACCGTGGGCCTTTTGACTTGATTCTTTTTTTGGAATGCTCTAAATTACAATTACATTCATCTGGCCAATTTACACCTCCTAGTTCACCAAAATGATGGCTCAATTACATACTTCTATTTTTTTGGCATTTACACATATCCCAAGGTGTTCAAATACTCTATCCTAGAACACTAATAGTGGAACTGTGAGAGTTGGAACCTTTATTTAACCCAAATGGGTATCTAGAAATGAAAACACATGAAACAAAAACTAAGTCTAAGTACATTTTTTGGGTGACACAGGATTGCCCTTATACCTTTGGTTGCTCCTGCATCATGGGTGGAGGTTTTCTAAAAATTATGTCTCCTTCTTTTTTTGATTTCTTCCTTGATTCCCTTCTTGTGAATATAGCAGTGGATGTCATGAAAGGTTTGGTAATGATTACCTTAACCTTCTTCTTCAATGGCTCTTCTTCATGTAACTTTTCTTCATCCTCTACTTCTTCATCTTCACCTTTGCACTCAGTCAATAGGAGAGTAGTGTTGGTTTTAATCTTGGCAATCCTCCTCTTGCCTTTTAACTGCCTGAGGGAGCTTAATCTCTAGTTCTATCCTCGCCTTAGCCTCATCATATGTGGAAAAATAGGCTATTTTAGGATCAACTAGCTCATTTATTAATGCCTTAGTTATAACTTTTGTTTCATTAATATTGACCTCATATCCTAGAGGTTTTACCCATGCAATTCTTGGCCTAACTACTTGAATATATACTTTGTCACTATCAAATGAAACAAATATCATCTTTTTATTCCTCAACTAGTTTACTTGTAATAATGTATCTTTTATTCATTTTCTCCTTAAATTCATCAAAATAATTGTCCATAATACTTGTATAATTTTCTCCCATTTCAGCCAATGTGCTCATTAATTTGATAAAGGACTGGCACATCTTTCCTCCAAACAATAGTACCTTTTGATGGGAAGAATTTTTGAACATAGAAAAATAAATATGTCAAGAGTGATCCAAAATTACATTGATTTTTCTTTGAGGTCCTAATGCTCTCCATGTTCTTGTTGAATTGGTTCTATAGTTACTCGACAAGGTCAAGAGAAAGGTTAATCTTGACCACCTTGTAAGCCAAGTCGATAGCTTCACATGACACACTATTCAACTTGCTAGAGCTATATATTTTTTGTGAAATGATGTGAAAACCAAACTTTAGCTCCATGTCAATCACACTACTTATTTTCATTCCCCTTCTATCTCATTCGAAAAGGGTTTTCTTTTCTAGTTTAACTGGCTTAGGGTTTTAGTCATTTTGAATTTTTCTAGAATGGGGAAACCAATGATCCTATGGATCATCTCATTTATAATCAAAATCAGTTGCTCCGACCATAACTAACCATTATGTATATGACTAAGGATGTACCATATCCATTTTATTTGGAAATCTCGTGGCATGTGAGGAATATATGTTAAACCTTTTGCTTCCAAATGTTGGTGTTCTAGTTTCAACATGCCATTAATACATAGCTTTTCTAGGGTTTCATCCATTTCCAAAGTACCAATATCATGAATTGTACATTTGTGAGGCCTCACCCTGACCCATCATAGCATGGATATTTTATTTACATTTTGAGATTCGAGATCTTGATACTTTGACAGTTACTCGAGACTTAGATGGAAAATGAATTGCTTTATCTATGCATTTTGACACCCCAGTAGTTTTTTACATTATTATATGCATTAGAACCTATCATTGTGTTAGAAATGCTTACAAACATATGGTCATAGCCTTTATATTCTGATGCAATGCTAAATGTTAATTTAATTATGATGATTTCTAATTTATAGGAAAATGTTAATGTGATTATGATGCTTATGAGATAATTACATTATGGTGATGCACTTTTGAGACTATAGGGTTATGTCATTTTAATATCTACATTTTGATAATCCATAATTACTTCTGCATATTATGACCTAATTAATGCTTCTACTCATGTTTTAAGCTATTGACATTGCTTTAATAGAAATTGAATGGTAGAAATGCTTGTAATGTAAGAATGTAATGTTTAAAGTTGAAATTAGAGTTAAAAGATAAATTTTGTTATGCATTGAGACCTAACCCGCATACCTAGGGATTCCATAGTTGTGGATTCAACATCTTGTAACAATGATAAAAATAGACTATGAAGTTATTCAGAATATTAAATTTACCATGTTATGTTGATAAGTAAAGTTCAATGTTATAGTATTTTGAGCATTTTACATGGGAATTATTAGAAAAAGTAATTTAATTAAAAAGAATGAAGTGTGGAACTCAAATGTTGAATGTGATATGTAAGTTTTGATATTTTAATATTTTGAAGGTTATATTTGAAATGATTAAGAAAGGTAAAGCTAATTTGAGATGATGAAATGTATGCAAGCCTAATGATGAATGAGATAATGATTTATTTTACATATGCTTATATGATTTTTGTGGACTACTGATGCTCAAGTCTAGTGTGCAAGAATTTGACCATGGGTTTAAAGGGGAATTAAGGCTCAAACTATTACAAACATGACATAGCCAAGGTTGAATAAGTGGAAAAGATTCAAACCTTATTGTAATGTGTTTTATTTCATATATGTGAATTTTATGTGAGTGTAGTAGCCTAATTCATGTATTATTGTAAAACAAGTCTTTTTTTTTATGTAATGTGATATTTTGTGTGTGTCACTTGACACTTGTGTTGTCCATGTGGAGATGCCATGTCATTAAGGGTTTTTGAAGAAGCAACCTAACCTAAACCTAACCCTGATGAGGAACCCAAGTTGACATCTCATAGAAAAAAATACCATGAGGAGTCTCAATCAAAGGAAATTCGAATTTGGATTTGGCTAGGGTTTTTAGGGGTTATTAGGTGGTCCCAGAGTGTCTTTTATGTGAGAATAAGTTATCCATATGGTAGTACAACAAGTTAGAGGCCTAATTTTGATCATGTGAGTGCCTAGGCAACCTAGAGGGCCCCTTTACCTATGCATTCTTCCATCAATTCGAATTTGGAGTTATCATATCTATGTTCCCACTAAGTCAAAAATAGAAAAGTTAGAGGAGACAAGTTTGGAAGAAGTAGTGGCTTAGTGTTTTTGCTAAAATAAGTTAGTGGGAAGGCTTTATTAGAGGGTCTTGGCCAAACTAGTGGGGTGTCAACCTACTCTCTAATTTTACAGATAGTTAGGTTATGGAGGGAGATTAAGGGAGCTCTACTACAACTATCCGTACACTAGCTTGGACCAAGGTTGGTATCTCAAACTTAATTCTTTTCCATTTCTTTCTTTTAGCATGGTTAAGCAAATCTGCAAGTGTGGAGTTTATCAATGGAGTATGCATTGCATTGCATTGTGGAGTAGCATTCATATGAGTGTTTGAATGGTGTTCATTCCATGTAGAGTAGTGTGACACCATTGTACATCGTGTTGTATTGTGTGGAGTATTGTGAGTATGGGGTTTGGAGTTCCTCTATATCCTTGTTGTATTATGAGTGTTGATATTGTGTTGTGAAAATGTGATGTGCTCTTGAAATTTTTTGATTTTATTTCTACTTGGTTTTGTTTTATTGTTGTGCTTGAGTGTTGTTATGGGTGTGAGGGCTTCACTCACCCTTGTGGGAAGGGAAGAGAAGTCCAGGGTGAACAGGTAGCAGTTGGGCTTGCATAGTTGAGGACCTTGGAGTATGGGCTCCATTGTATGCCATTGTCATATTCATATTTTGTCTTGGGGGTGACAAGGGAAAAATGGTGAGAAAGGAAGTAAATGAAGCATGGGTTGTTGATTGTGGGTGGTGGAGGATGTTGTGTTTGTAGTGTGTTGTGGAAGATGTTTATGAAGCCCCAAGAGGGCATGATATTATGAAGCCCCAAAAGGGCATTATATTTTGTTGATTTAGCCCCGAAAGGGCATGATTTTATGGCAGATATGATATGAAATGGTAAACCTCCTTGTGAGCACACCTTCACCCTATGTTCAAGGTTTCAATGATGAACCTTTGTGAAATATCCTTGGGATTGGATTGTTGAATTTTGATATGTGATGTATATGTTCTTACAAGAGTGTATGTGAATCTCGGTTTGAGCCTTGTTCCCCTAGCATGGGGGTGGTCTCTTTGGAGGCCTATGGTTGGGTGGAAAGAACCCATGGTCATTTTTGTCTCTTTATTTGTTTCATACGCAGATTTTGTGCTAAAGGGAGCAAAGGAAACAGCTTGGTATGCTCATCTTATGAACGTCTCATGAAGATAAAACTTGTCATTTTGCTTGTAACTACAATGGAGAACTCTCTCCATATTGTTTATATGGTTGCAATGAAAGATTGCATAGTAGAGAAGAAGGGATATGTCATTTGTCTGGAAGAAGATATTGTCTTTCATGGCATCAAATATTGTATTTGTAAAAGTATAGTTTCTATTCCTTTGTTTTGTATTGGGCTATAAAAAGAAATCTCCATTTTGTATATACTATTGTGGGGGTATGAGTTCATGGGAGAAAAGAAAGTAATGAGAAGGTCCTGATAAATATTTGCGTTATAAGACTCTATCTTTATGTTCTTAGTTTCAATTAGAATACTTGATTATCTTCTCAGTCATATATGAGAGAGTTTCATGTTTGGAAACAGTCATAATTATAATGATAGTTGTAAAATGCATTCACTTATGGTTTCTCATGTAATAAGATAGTAAATTTGACTCTCAAGTTTTAAAACACAAATGGATATTGGTATAATTCAATAGAGCATTATTTTTGATGCCTTAATCATCTATTGGTATTAGCACTAATACCCAATGCTATGCTTAGTTTCCATGTCACCAAACCTTAAGTAAGAGTCAAAATAAATAGAAAATAATAATAATAATAACTAAGATGCAAATATGGGTGAACAATAAGTTAAACCTCAAAGTTTGTATTTCATTCTCTTGAAATTTGATGGGAGAGAAGAAAATAACCCACATCAAGTTGCTATTACAGAGCAATATAATAATAGGAAGCATATTCCCAAGACAATAATAAATTGATTGAACAATATATAGTAGTAATAGATGTAAAAGTATGTCTTCTTCAAATTTTAATATTGGGAGCAAGAAACCTATGAGAAAATTCAACATAGAATAAACATTGATAACTTGTACATGATAGACATAGGACAAGCACCTAGTACTAGGCGGCCTTTCATGCAATATTAATCATAAAAATGAACAATATCCAAAAAAATAAATTTAATAACTTTCAACATAAAACAAGTCAAATATCCCATGAAAGGTCGTGCCATATGTTAGAGGGGCTTAGGCATTAAACTACTTTGCAAATACTCATAAAAAGGATAAAGTAGGATAGGCGCCCATCTTCCCAAGGAAGTAATAATGACCATAGCATAGGGAAGTCGATGGGACAGGTGGTCCCCTCTCAAGTTCTTTTCTGTAGTGCATGATGATTGGAAGAAAGGTCCTTTCAAATTCTACCTTACGATAGACGCAAGGGTCTCGCCCCATCTTCTTGAGTTTGGCACTTGGGTAGACATGTAGCCCATATTAATGATCGGACCCTCTCCATAGGCACCCACTTAAGTTGATGTCATTTGGGGAAGGGTGTAGTGTATAAATGTAAAGTTAATAGAATTTTAAAATTATTAATATATATATATATGTGTTAAGTTCTAAATTAGTTAGGAGTTAAATGAGTTTATTAGGGTTAGCATATTTATGTGTAAAATTTTATTTGTTTGAGTAGGCAATGTAGCATGCCAAAGGATTTAAATATTATTATTGGTAATAAGTTAAAAGATTATATTATTTCTTTTTAGAAATCAAATAAAACTAATATGGTATGTCATTTACATGAACTAATGGAAGTACATTATATTGTTTGGAATATTTTGTCATATTAATTAGATCATATTGAGTCATTTTTGGGAGATAGGAAAAGAATAGAAGTCATAAGGAAATTCACTTGTATAGAAGAATTTGTAAGTGGTTAGATATAGTAAATTAAAAAGTGTGGCTTAGATGTTATAATTTTATTGTGTCAGATTTTAGGTGTTAGTGGCTAGTGGTTAAGTAAGATGTAAGGGGTGGTTTTATAGTATGGTAGAAAATGTTAGGAGTTCGGTGATTAAAATTTTCATATGAATTCGTGTGTTAGAGAGAGTTGGATCTAGAATGCTAGAAAATCACTTGGCTAAGTTATGATAATTAAATATATTGGAAATAATTTAGGTGTGATAAACCATTAAATTGTGAAAATTATAATAATGTAATCTTGGGCTAAGATATAAACATTTAAGTCCTAGGATTCACCTTGTTAAATGAGT
Organism: Cupressus sempervirens; assembly: GCA_028749045.1. Taxonomy (NCBI): domain Eukaryota; kingdom Viridiplantae; phylum Streptophyta; class Pinopsida; order Cupressales; family Cupressaceae; genus Cupressus; species Cupressus sempervirens. Next base: position 469,949,603 of record CM053791.1, on the reverse strand, counting down.
AAAGATCGATATTGGTTAGTCGTAGGAAATTATGGTACATCATGATTTTTTTTAATAGAATGAAAGAAGCATAAGTAACTTTGAGCAAATTAAAAACCTAAGACATCAAATTGGATATAACTAGTAAGGTTTAACCCTGATAATAATAATAAAAATAGTAATATGATTAATTTATAATTCAAAACAGAAAAAATTGTAGTGTGTTTTGCCTTAATTTTTTTTAAAATTTTTTTTGGGCATGACAACATTTAAATTGAGAATAGATGTTGTTAATCAAATGTATCTTAGGTGGGATCTAAGATTGTGCTCCACTCAAATTTAGGGTTCCCTCAATGGTGGGAGTTAGCTTGGTGCCTTCCATTCCACACCTTGAATCAACATATCTAAACCTTTCTTCACTTTTCTATTGGTGCCTACCATCTTTTCTTGGTAGGGTTTAAGGGTTTTTCAACAACAATTCATAGAAATTTCTTGAATGGTTGAAAATTTCTCTACACAATTAGCTCTTGACAATTTAGGGTGAAAAGTGACTTCAATTTCACCCTTTTTATCAAAATTTTTTTTAAATGCTTGGTACGAATGTTTGTTCAAGTTGATAAACTATCTTCCACTCCCTTTCATTGAATTCTTGGTGAAGTCTTCATGACTTGGTAACCATACATACTTTAGTTACTCCTGACCTTGCTTAGTAGAGTCTACTTACTTGATAAGATAGTAACCTGACCTTACTCAATGATAACTTCCATATTTTATCCAATGATTCCTTTTTCATCTTGAATTTTGATTTGGATCTTTTATCCTATTAACTAGAATTGATATATGATGTCTCCTTTAGTATCATAATTTTAGTTATCCTTTGAGAGGTCAAGTGGAAAAGGTGGAGTCACCCATATCTTGAGTGACTTGATCATCACAGCTCAGGCTTGCATTCTCAGAATAATTTGGAACCCATTGTTGTCTCATATATTTTTTAATGTTATCAGTTTGTGTCTTCTTTTCATCTTCAATTTTTCTAGTATTCATGCAGTTCTTGGCAAGATGACTAAGTTTAGTACAAATAAAATATCTTCTAGTAGTATCTCTTTTCCTCACATGATTCTTTACACAATTCATTCCAACATGTCCAAACTCTCCACAGTAATGAAATCTACACCAGGTGTTATAGTCCCAAAAAAATATAGCTTTCACAATCTCTTCTATTGGATTTGGCATCTTAGATTTTCATTATGATTACTTGTGCCCATGTTTGTTATATTTGTGACATTTTCCTTCAAACTTAGGTTTCTCTTTGCATTCATTAGCCTTATGACCATGCCGATTGCAATTGTAGCACTTTCCATTGAATTTTTCTTTCCCATTTCTCCAACATTTATTTGCTATATGACCTATCTTACCACAATGATTGGAAGTAGGTCTTTGAATCTTTTGAGCTCCTTGTTTGGATGATTCATCTTCTTCTATATATCTTATTATTGATTTTCCTTGTTTTCTGTAAAGACTTTTCTCATTCAATTGATTCATGTATGCTTGGGATTTCATCATTCTTTCATTGGTTTTCCTTTCAAAGTTTAGATCATTCTACAATCTTTCATTTTCTGAACTTAGATTTAAGATTTCTTCATTTGCATTGGTGATCTAATTAATGAAGTCAATCTGCTAAAGGGATAAATGTCAAATCTCATTATCTTTACCTTCTATTTCTTCTTTTATCTTGTTTTTCTCTTCCATAACTTCACATAGCCTTACTAATTGAATTTCTTGCTCTCTTCTTAGTTTTCTTACTTCTTCTTGTAGTAAACCATTCTTTTCTAATAGTTCTTTCATTGCTTCATTAGCTTCATCTAGGCTACTTGTTGAATGAAGGTCTTCAATTCTTTCTTCAGTGTAGAGATGATCATTAACTTGAATTGCAAGATCTTTTCCTCTTTGTAGGGATTCAAAGAGTTACTCCTTTGCTTTTTTGAGTTGGGCAATAGCAATTTCTAAATCTAGCTTCTCATTGTCAATAGCCTTGTCAAGTTTGAATATCTCCATGAACATTGATCTTTGTTCAAGATATTAAACCATTTCTCTAAGAACCACAAAAGCTCTTATACCAATTATTGGAAATATTATGAAAGGCTAGATTACTGCGAGGGGAGGGATGGATCAATAACTTATAAAATTTTGAACTTCAATTACCAATTAATCCTTCATATATATTTTGTTCTAATTGCATGCATGAGAAATTGAAAACATGAAAGCATACACAACACTTTAACACACAAGATTTTGTGACCTAGAAACTTTTCAAATAGAAAGTAAAATTGGGGTGGGGATGATACCCACAAGCTTTAGTACTGTAGTATAAAGTTGGCTAGTTAAGGCTTACAATGATCACTTTTGATGATCTACCCTATTAGCAACAATAAGGACTACTAGGTCCACCTTGTTAAAGGATTTACAAAGATACAATGAAATATGCACTTGGTAAAGAGATTTACACAAGACTATTAGGTCTACCTTGTTAAAGGATTTGACTGATCCACATTTTAGGAGTAGTTGATCTCTGATCTACAACTAGGTTTTCTAAATGTGATTCTACTAAGTGTACAAATCACCTTACCACAATAGATGAATCTTTGCAGCTCCTTATACTATTGTGGCCTTTGTAATTCACTCTTCTACTTTTCTCTGATTACATTGATTATACTTCCACACTTTTTAACACTTTGGATGTGTATTGCATAAAAATGTAATCAAGGGAAAAAACACTAAGAAACTAATGACTATTCCTACATATTCATGCAAACCTCAAATATGCAAGAAAATATTTAAATACGCATGACATGAAATTAAATAGTTTAATCTACTCAAAATAGCACTAATGCAAACCTCATGAAATCACCAAGTGGTTGATGATTTCCTTGTTATGGGATGTGGTTGCTCACAATTCCTATAGCATAACAATGGGCTAAATAGTAGATCATATATGGATATGAGGAGACAACTCTCCTTTTATAGGAAAATGGATAGTTGAGATTCAATGCAACATTGAAAGGTCAAGATCAATGAACTATCCATGAGGTGGAGGCCAAGTGGACTCCATGTGGATTAGGGTGTTTGACCATTCAAAGGGGCCAATATGCTCACACATGTGTGAGAAAACCTTTGATGTGATAGGTCAATGACAAGTGTAAGAGGTGTGAGAATCATGGCCTCTCACACATGTGCGAGACATATTGATTCTCATGTGAAAGGGGAAAAACACGTAAGAGGTGTGGAAGGCATGAGGGGTGTGGAAAGTGTTGTTGGAAATATTTAGGATAAGGTGGGTTACTGAGAGGGGAGGTGTGAATCAATAACTTATAAAAATTTTAAACAATTTAGCATTTTAACCATTCATCATTCATTCATCTAATCTACTACATAACTAATTATTGCACATGTACAAAAAGATTTTCTCAACCAGAAACCTTCCAAATAGAAAGTAAAACTGGGGTGGGAATGATACCCACAAAACTTTGTTACTGTAGTATGAAGTTGGTTAGTTAAGGCTTACATTGATCACTTCTAATGATTTTCCCTATTAGGAGCAAGTAGGATTGCTAGATCCATCTTGTTAGAGGATTTACAAACATACAATGGAGTATGCACTCTATTAGGAGATTTACAAAAGACTGTTAAGTCTACCCTGTTAAAGGATTTACAAAACTGATTCACCTATTAGGATGAAACAGTGGATCTTCTTATAAACTTAATTGACTAATTAGATCCTTGAAGTATAGATCACCTCTTATGACAGGTGAATCTTTTCTGCTTCTTGTAGACCTTGTTGAAGAATCTGTTCTTCTACTAATTCACAAAATATTACATTTCTCTCCTTTTTTTTCATATCACACACACTTGCAAATGATATAATACGTTACATATATACCATTCCAATATTTACAACTACAAAGTTGGCCAAAACACAAGTGAAAAAAACATTACTAACTCACCCAGATAGTAGAAAACTCGGGTTCCTCAAGCTGACTCAGTGACCTTCTGATACTTGACATCCACTAGATTACTCGGCATCGTCATGCACTTGGTAGAAGTAGAGGCTTGGTTCATACTAGTAGAAAAATACTACTTGGAACTTGGTAACCATTGGTGACTTAGTAGATATAGTGTCACTCGGTAGAAGCTAACTTCCTTGTTTACCTTGTTGTTCTTAGTGAACACTGAGTTCTTCATTTACCTTCCTGTGCTCAGTGAACACTGAGCCCTTTATTTACCTTGGTTTGCTCGGTGAACACTAGGTTCTTTATTTACCTTGCTTTTCTCGGTGAACACTGAATTCTTTACTTACCTTGCTTTGCTTAGTAAACACTAAGTTCTTTATTTACCTTTCTTTTCTTGGTAAACACTAGGTTCTTCATTTACCTTGCTTTGCTCAGTAAACACTGCTGAACTACCCATTCACTCAATATCCTCTGGAATGCTCGGTGTGAACTGTTTACTTGCTGAACTTATAAGGTAACCATTGAATGCTTGGTATACACTATAGACTAATTGATGAGTTTGGTAAGCATTCAGAATCGAATAAGTGTTTGTAATAATGACAAATATATCATAATTCCAACAATCTCCCCCTTTGGCATTAGTGACAAAAACACTTATGAGTCAAAACTTATGTGCAAAATTTGACATCCCGATTTAGATATATCTCCCCCATACAATATGCATATAGTATTTACAAATATCTCTTATCTTTACACATGGCTACATTATTTACATATGTCTCTATCTCTTCTTTAGTACTCTATCTCTCGCTTTTTGACAATAATGCCAAATTAAACAATATATATTTACACAGAAAAACCAAAATGGGAGATAAACTCAGAATGTACCTTGAGAATAAGAGCCAATGTCTTATCCCAATTTTCTTGAAAAATTTTGCAGGTGGAGAGTGCTATCTGAACTTCAGCTAAAAGTTCAATCACATGATCTGGAACTGAGAAATTGTTTTCATGGATCAATGTTTTGGAGTAGGCAATGTGTTTTTGCATTGTGTCCATTATAGGAAGAATCATATTCTGTTGGGTGATGCGACGTGCTCCCCTACCCACAGGTGGTTAATTATGTGGTGTTCCATGTTCACTAAAATTCATGGCTTTTGGTGCAATGGAAAATGGGCCCCACAATTGGTATCAGAGCTTGGTTTTGGCCTTGTCATGGGTTCAAATCTCCCCGGTGCCTTCCTGACCCGTGTAAGCACCTGGTATGCGCGTCGAGGGGGAGATTTTTGGGTGATGCGATGCACTCCCCTACCCATAGGTGGTTAATTATGTGGTGTTCCATGTTCACTAAAAGTCATGGCTTTTGGTGCAACGACAAATGGGCCTTACATATTCTGGATGTCAATCAGTGTAGATCTGATCCTAGCTTTCTTTCTCAATAGTTCTGCCTACTTTTTTGACAAAAACCTGATTCTAAGATGATAGGATGAACTTGAATTAGGGTCAAGTTGTAGCTTTTGGGCACTGACCTTCATATCCTCATCAATTTTATTTAATTTTTCTTTGATCTCCTTGGTATATTCGGTAACATCACAAAGTTTGGCAAAAAGTGAAGTTACATTATTAAAAGAATTTTCAAGATTGACTAGAATTATGCATAATTCTATTTTTTTTATTACAATTTGCTAACCAATGTTCTCAAGCACCTTATTATCAAATTTTCATTCAGCCTTTTCAATCAATTTTTCTTCACCAGAGGTGTGCTCATTGAATTTATTTATAGCCTCTTCTAACTGAATCAAAATGTGTTGAGTAGAATCTACTTCAACACCTATAGCCTCTGTAATTATATTTCTGGCATTCTCAATTATTCTATACTCCTTATCCCTTTCATACCTTAACTACTTTTGCATAGCCTTCATCTCTATTAGTTGACTGGCATACCTTATTTCTTCAATGGTAGCATTTTCGTAGTCAATTTTTGGAATCACTATTTCTATGTCTAGGTCAATATCCTTAGGAATTTCTTTTCCTATGGGTAGAAGTCTTTATGGTTTCTTTTGTTTGGCTTTTGTGATGACTGATTTGACCTTGGGAGTGGACACAATAGTGGAGATGGAAGGACTAGCAGTGAAGACTGGGATACTTAATGGTTGAGTGCCAATAGGAGTATTTACTGGATAAAAAATTGGAGTACTTCCCAAAAATGGTGATACACTCGGTAATGTAGTATCTGATCTAACTAAATTTGAAGTAGATGTAGATAATGTAGACAAAATTGTAGAACAAGATGGAATATTTAAAATGGGAGGACTAAATGGTGCAAAAATTGGTGCTAATGTAGCTGACAAAATTATGGAACTTATTGCTATACCGACTGAAGATGATGGAGCTGAGGAGGCTATCTTAGTGGCTAAAGGAGAGGGCTGCAGCTCAGTAGATGAAGTGGTAGACGCTACCTAGAGCTATGATGTGGTAGGTGTAGATGATAAATCTGATGTGGATGCTATCAAACATGTTGAATCTGACTCCAACCTTGATGATGTGACAGTTTTAGGTGGAGAGTGAGGAAGGGATGTAATTACTGCTACTGCAATTTTTACTGGATCATCTTCCTCCTTATCTTCCTCTTTAGCTTCTTCCTCCTTGTCTTCTCCCATTAATGAATGAAGCTAAAACTGTGATGGATGGAGTGCCATCAATATCATCACTGTCATTGTTGTCATCATCTTTGATTTCCACTAGGTCTTCACTAGGCTTATGTAGATGATAGATGTTTTTTCACATGTTTGTAGCATCATTTACAACATGCTCAATGTCTTTGATCAAAATTAAACATGTGTGGAATCTGATCATCATTTTACCTTCATGGTTTTTCATTGCTGTTTTTACTTTTGCTCCAGTGAGACTTGGTTGAAGATTCTTCAAGGATTGCTCATAGATATCTTTTACCATTTGGGTTGCTGATTCCCATCTCAGTTGTAATCTCTCCAATAGTTCCTTTGAGATTTGGGAGGCAAGCTGGTCTGGGGAGTATTTCCATTTACCCATCTTGCTTAGTACCAGTTCCTCTATCTGCATCTTCTTAGCATCTATTCTAGTTTCAAATTTCAATGCTTTGAAATTTGTGATGCCAGCTCCTTCTTCCAATTGTTTGAGCCTTTCCTCAAAAATAGGTGTAGGCCTGACCAATATAGGTTCTTGCTTACCTTTTCTGGTCCTTTTGGTAAATACTGCAGTAGGCTTCATTTTAGGTTTGGTAATTATTACCTTACCCTTCTTCTTCAGAGGCTCTTCTTCAGTTTCTTTTTATTTTTCTTCTTCTCCTTCTTCTTCTTCATCATCTCCTTCATCCTCACCTTTTCCTTCTATTAGCATAAGAGGACTGGATGTAGTTTTCAGTTTTACTATCTTCCTCTTGACTTTGCTTATGGCCTATGGTAGCTTGATTTCAAGCTCAATTCTGGCCTTTGCTTCATCATAGGTTCCAAAAATTTGTTGCCTTGGGTCTACTGGCTCATTTACTAGTGCTTTTATGATGTTCCTGGCTTCATCAATATTTACCTCATAGGGAAGAGGTTTTACCCATGCAACTCGGGGTCTGACTACCTAGATGTACACCTTATCATAGTCAACCATCAAGCATTCATCATCCTTATAATCTTCAACAAGCTTAGGAGGAATCTAGAACCTATTATTAATTCTCTCTTTGAAATCTTCAAAATAGTTGTTCATGATGCTATGAAAATTTTCACCCATCTCTGCTATAAACTCATTTATTTGATACAAAATTGGAATGTCTTTTCTCCATAGGATAGTTCCTTTTGACAGAAAGAATTTTTGAATATAGGAAAATAAAAAAATCAACAGAGAACCAAATTTACAAGGGTTATTCTTAGAAGTCCTTATACTATCCATATTTTTATTAAGTTGTTTCAGCAATACTTCAGATAGATCAAGTTCAAGGTTTTTCTTCACAACCTTGAGGGCTAAATCCATAGCTTCACAAGGTACACTATTTAGTCTACTGGAACTGTATAATTTATATGCAATTACATGAATGTTGAATCTTAGTTCGACATCAGATACAGTGTTTATCTTTAAACCTCTACCATCCCATTCGGCTAGGGTTTGCCTTTGTAACTCCTCCCGACTTAGAGTTTTGGTGGTTTTGGCTTTGTTGAGCATAGGGAGATGCGTGATTTTGTAAATCATTTTCTTAGTGATTGTCACTGGCTGCTCTAACCATAATTGTTCATTATGCATCCTACTCAAGATATACCTAATCCATTTGTTTTGGAAGTTTCTAGGAATATGCGAGATATGTGTCAAGCCTTTGGTTTCAAGATGCTTGAACTCAAGTTTTAGAGAGCCATCTACACTCATTTCACCTAGGGCACTATCTATTTCTAGGTTTTTAATTTCTTGAATAGAACATTTGAAATGAGTATGAATTTCATTGATAAGAAGTACCTTGGGGGTATTTATGATTCAGCTCCAGTTGGGTTGAGTGATTCAGCAACAGTCGAAACAATCTTGAAATTGGGCATCTTCCATTCTGTGCCCTTTACTATCATCTCTGAACCTCTTTTCACTTTGCTACTGCTGGTGCTTGCAAATGCCATTGCTGCTTGATAAATATAAGAAAAACTTGAACAAATTCTTTGCAGGAAATTCGCTTCAAATCACTTGGAATTTTCTCAGGATTCACTGAAAATCTTTTAGCTCTGAGTATTCTTAAGTCGCGGTGAAGAATGAAATCAAATTCTACCCTTTTGATGGAAATACTATCATTAATGCTTGGTATGAAGGTAGATGAGATGACATAGTGCTTGCCAGTCTATCATCGCTCTTACTCGATAAAAGCTTGCAACTTGGTGATCAAACAAAATCTTTGATATTCTCGACCTAGCTTGGTAAGGTCTTTAACCAACCTTGCTCGATAAATGTAACATGGTGAATGATAACTTTTCTTTGGTCCTTGTATCTGAAATACTAATTTGATCATTTGCATTCTTTTATTCTAGAACTGCTTAAGATATGGCTTGATGGTGCAGTTCTTGATATTTCCTGAATCTAATTGGAAATGGTGGAGTCACCCATTTCTTGAGTGATATGACCATCATTTGAACTGTCTTGCTTGGTAGATTAAGGAATCCATTATTGTCTCATCTACTTCTGAATGTTATCAACTTTAGCTTTCTTTTCATCTTCAATTCTTTAAGTATTCATGCAATTCTTGGCTCTATGACCAAGTTTTGTACATGTATAACATCTTACTATTGTGTCTCTTTTCCTCAAGTGATGCCTTGAATAGTCTTTGCCAACATGTCCATATTCTCCACAATAATGACATCTACACCAAGTATTGTAGTCCCATCCAAAGATTGCTTTGACAAGTTCGTCAACTAGATTGAGTGATTTGGATCTGTATTCAGATGCCTTGTGACCTTGTTTCTTGCATTTGTGACATTTGCCTTCAAATTTTTGTTTTTCTTTGCATTCATTAGCTTTTTGACCTTGCTGATTGCAATTGAAACATTTACCATTGAATTTCTCCTTTCCATTACTCCAACATTTATTTGATGTATGACCTATCTTTCCATAGTGATTGCAAGCAGATCTTTGATTCCTTTGAGCACCTTGTTTGGAGGATTCACCTTCTTCCTTATATCCAAGACCGGCTTTACCTTTTTGTCTATGAAAGTTTTGCTCACTTTGCTAATTTAATTGAGTCATGTCTACTTGAGATTTCATTATTCTTTCATTGACTTGCCTTTTAGTGATCAAGTCATTTTCCAAACTTTCATTGATTTGTCTTTTAGATCTTAGATCACTTTGTAAGCTTGCATTGATTTGTCTTTTAGTAATTAAATCATTTCTCAAACTTTCATTCTCAGATCTTAGATTCACAATTTCTTCGTTTGCATTAGATAGTTGACCTACAAGATTTTCATGCTGAAGGAATTGATTATTTCTTACCTCTGAGTCTTCATTTGCCTTGTTTCTTTGTTCCAAAGCTTCACATAGCCTGATGGATTGGATTTCTTGTTCTCTTTTAAACTTTCTTACTTCTTCCTACAGAGAGCCATTTTTTGCTAGGAGTTCTTTGATTGCTTCATTAGCTTCATTTGAATTGCTTGATGGTAAAAGGTCTTCAATCTTTTCTTCAACATACTGATGATCATTCATTTTTCTTGCAAGTTCCTTCCTTCTTTTTAGAGATTGAGAAAGATGCTCCTTTGCTTCTTTGAGTTGAGTCATGGCCATTTCTAGATCTAGCTTTTCATTTTCAATAGATTTGTCAAGTCTAAATATCTTCATTGTCCTTGATCATTGCTCAAGTTGTCAAACTTTATCCTGAGAACCACAAAGCTCTGATACCAATTGTTGGAAATATTCAGGATAAGGTAGGTTACTAAGAGGGGAGGGGTGAATCAGTAACTTATAAAATTTTTAAACAATTCAGCATTTTAACCATTCATCATTCATTCATCTAATCTACTGCATAACTGAAGGAACAAACATTTGTTGCATATGTACATAGAGATTTGGTGACCTAGAAACCTTCCAAATAGAAAGTAAAACTGGGGTGGGGATGATACCCACAAAAGTTTGTTATTGTAGTATGAAGTTGGTTAGTTAAGGCTTACATTGATCACTTCTGATGATCTACCCTATTAGGAGCAAGCAAGATTGCTAGATCCACCTTGTTAGATGATTTACAAACATACAATGAAGTATGCACTCTATTAGGAGATTTACAAAAGACTATTAAGTCTACCTTGTTAAAGGATTTAAAAAATTGATTCACCTATTAGGATGAAACAGTGGATCTAGTTACAAACTTAATTTACTGATTAGATACTTGAAGTATAGATCACCTCTTATGGTAGATGAATCTTTTTTGTTTCTTGTAGACCTTGCTAAAGACTCTGTTCTTCTATTGATTTGAAAAATATTACATGTCTCTCCTTTTTTTTTCATATCACACACACTTGAAAATGATATAATACATTACATATATACCATTCCAATATTTACAACTACAAGGTCGGCCAAAACACAAGTGAACAAAACATTATTGAGTAGGCCAGATAGTAGAAAACTTGGGTTCCTCAAGCTAACTCAGTGACCTTCTGATACTCAATATCCACTAGATTACTCTACATCATCATGCACTCGGTAGAAGTAGAGGCTCAGTTCATACTAGCCACAGAATACTGCTTGGAACTTGGTAAAAATTGGTGATTCGGTAGATATAGCATCACTTTGTAGAAGCTAACTTCCTTGTTTACCTTGTTGTTCTCGGTGAACACTAAGTTCTTCGTTTACCTTCCTATGCTCGGTGAACACTGAGTCCTTTATTTACCTTGCTTTGCTCAGTGAATACTGAGTTCTTTATTTACCTTGCTTTTCTTGGTGAACACTAAGTTCTTTATTTACCTTTCTTTGCTTAGTAAACACTGAGTTCTTATTTACCTTGCTTTGCTTAATAAACACTGAGTTCTTCATTTACCTTGCTTTTCTCAGTAAACACTACTGAACTGCCCATTCACTCGATATCCTTTGGAATGCTTGGTGTGAACTGTTTACCTATTGAACTTATAAGGTAACCATTGAATGCTTGGTATACACTATAGACTAATTGATGAGCTCGGTAAGCATTCTAAATCGAATAAGTGTTTGCACTAATGAAAAATATATCATAATTCCAACAAGTGGAAATATCCCTCACACATGTGTGAGAAAACACTTAGGATAAAAAGGGGATTAGCAAGATTATTAGGAAAAGTAAGTGTGATTAGGAAGTGGGTATGTTTAGAATGATGGGTTAGGCTAGGAAAGTGAGGTTAGGTGAGGGTTAAAGTTAGGAGCCATGTGCTCAAATGGGATTAAATTTAATATTTAATTCCAAGTGGATCTATGAAAGGAGTTAATTAATTAAATGAAGTAATTTACTTAATTAAAGTGAATGGATTAGAATGCAAGTGTAAGGAGGCAAAGGGCTAGGATTTAAATAAACCTTAGTTTATTTAAATCAAGGAAAAGTGAATATAATTAAATAAATGTAAATTTATTTAATTAGAGGTAGGGTAATTAAATAAATAATAAATATCTCTTTAATTGGCTATGAAAAGGGGATTTGGACAATTCTAATTTTCTACATTTTTCCCCTTTTTGATATAACATTTGTAATATTATATCAAAGAAGAATGAAATATAGTGGATGGAAGGATAAGACTAGTAGCATGATGCCCCAGTCATGGAAGGATGAGGAAGGATGATGAGGATGGAAGGGTATGCCCCCTTGAGAGGACATGTGGGTTAAGAGAACATCGATGCTCTCTCAAAATGGACCAGAGTTTGGAAGGGAGGTAAAAATGATAAGATTGGCAAAGTTATGCTGCAATGGTGTGAACATCCTAAGTTTGATATTGTATTCAACACTATGCACCAAGGTATGAGGAACCAAGATGATAATGTGTCAAGTACATGAAAATAGGGTCTAATACAACCATATGCCTTATGAAACCATGATATGGAAGACCGTGATTCCTAGGGATAATAGGATGCAAAGACCATGATAAATGCAAAAAATAATAATGCATATAAGTAACAATCAATAATGCATAATAAACCAAAAGAAAACCAACATTTTTCCCTTAGTCAAGCTAAAAACTAATTAATGGATTGGTTGATGATGATTTATTGAGGATGACAAAGCTAATGATAAGCATAATGCACATTTGAGGATTGCGAAGGATTCATCCCATGATAATGTTTGGATATGGTTAATAGATTATAAGTTGATTGGGTCAAATTGATGAATCGATTGGGGATTGATGTACAAGATTACAAGATTAGATTGATTGAATTAGTATTGATTGCATAGTGAGATTTTTTTTGATGCTTTTATTTTTTTGGAGAATTAGATGAATAGATGAAATTGAAATGAAAGTAGAAGAATGAAGATGGATGAGATTGGAAGAATGATGTTGATAGGATGAAGAATGATTAGAGTAAAATATAAATTGATTTGATGTGAAATGATTAGAAGAAGGAAAAATCAATTAGATTAGAGAATAAATGAATTTGATTAAAGTGAGTGGAAAAATTAGATTGAATGTGATATGAATGAATGTGGTATAGAGTGGATAGAAATGAATTGATTGAATGATGTGGGATAGAATGGATTTGGACCAATGACAAAGGAGATCCAAGGCATGGTAAACGAAGGAAAAACAACATGATTTGGTGGACAAAAGGAATAGTGAAATGATATGAGGGGCCAAATGATATGGTATTGGAAAATTTAGAGCCAAGGATCATGTCTTGAAGGAGTCCAAATGCCCCATACCAAGGATAGGAAAATGGAAAGAAATATGGTGGGAAAAGATACATGAAAAAGGAAAGGTGGTACAAAGGCTAGCATGTGGAGGAAGAGAAGGCATGTGCTCTTCCAATGCATGTATGAACATTTTGGTAGTGTGCCTCTAGTATGGATCATGAGAATGGGTATGAAAGTGGAAGGAAATAAGGGATATGGGAGGGAGGGTATGAAAGAGGGGTAATGATATGAAGGGTATGGATGAAGTGTGGGATATGAAGTGGATGAAATGGAATGGAGAACCAAGATCAAGGACATATGAAAGAATGATGGAAGTATGTAGGAGTATGGATGAAAATTGGATGAACATGAGAAGGACTATGGAATGAAAGATATGGAGAGTATGTCAAGATCAAAGATGTTAAAGAATTATGGGAGTATATAGCATGATATATGGATAATGTGCAAGGGATATGTCATGCGAGAATATGGATGGATGAAAGGAAAGTGAAAGTCAAGATCAAAGATGGAAAATGATGATGAATGGTAGATGGAATTATGGAGGATATGTATGAAATTTTGGTAGGGATGGAGCTTGCCCCTAGTGTAGAGTGCAAGTGGAAGAGGATAAGTGAATGGAGGGTAAAGTGAAATTGGAACACAAGGGATGCATGATAGGAAAATGAAGGGAGGACTCAAGCATCTAAATATATGGATGGGATCCCTTGATATATTTTTCTTTTTTCTTTTTTATTTTCAAGTAATTTTGACTATTTTCTCATGGATATTGGTGGGGTAGTGAAAAGAAGGATGAAGTGGATTGGAGAATGGAGGACAATGTCTTATGAAAAGGGTTGGATTCAAGGGGTGGAGTTGGTGGGAGGAAGACATGGTTGATGGATGCTAGGTTGGAAGACTTGTGAATGAGTGGATGAAGGAGGTGAAAAGATCATCATTGTCACACACCTTGAAGGGTGATGGAAAAGAGGAAATTATGGAGGATATGTGGGAGATACGTTGGATTTTGGGCTACAGGGACCCGAAATGGATGACGAAGACAATGGATTTAGGATGGTGGATTTTGGTATATAAGAACCCAAAATGGATTTGGAAAATGGAAGCTTGGATTATTTATACATGAGGGAAGCCTTTGGATTAGCAAAATTGGATGTCATTTAGAATCTTTCTTTTAGACTCATTGCTACATTAAGTAGCTTTGGGATCCAGAATTTTTTTGCATTTTTTATATTCAGCCTTTGTGGCCTTTGAGTTTTTTTTTGGATCATATTTTTATTTTCATGGACGTGTCTTTTAGAGGGGACATATTGATCCTTGGATTTTTGTGGATTTTTGACATTATTTTCTTTTTCTTTGGCATCCAATTTGCTTCCATTGCCCATGGTATGGGTGCACGGAGATGAATGGGTTGGAGAGCTTATGGATGGTGAATGTTGGAAGGAATTCAAGGATGTGTGCCTTTGTTGATCTTTACTAGAGCCATGAGGGGATGAAGTAGAAAACATGGATATGGTCAATGGATGTACGTAAGGACCCAAAATGGAAGGAAGGGATGAAGGGTTTGGTAGTAGAACATAAGGACTAGAATGGATGGAAGTGAGGAAGGAATGGGAATATGGATATAAGGTCCCAAAATGGACTTGGAAGAGGAAAGATGGGAAGCTTTAGGTTTGGATGGAGGAACTATGGATTTTGAAGGAGTGGAAGTTATATCAACATCTTGAGACATTATTTCTTCACCAAAATGTATTGCATAAAAATGTAATCAAGGGAATAAACACTAAGAATCTAATGCCTATTCCTACATATTCATGCAAACTTTAAATAATTAAGAGAACATGTAAATAAGCATGACATGAAATCAAACATTTTAATCTACTCAAAATAACACTAATGCAAACTTCATGAAATCACCAAGTGGTTGATGATTTCCTTGTTATGGGATGTGGTTGCTCACAATTATTCTAGCATAACAATGGGCTAGATAGTAAATAATATATGGAGATTAGGAGAGGGCTCACTTTTTATAAGAAAATGGACAGTTGAGATTTAGTGCAAGATTGAAGGGTCAGGATCAATGAGGTGTCCATGAGGTGGAGGCCAAGTGGACTCCATGTGGATTAGGGTGTTTGACCATTCGTAGGGGGCAATATGCTCACACATGTGTGAGAAAACCTTTTATGTGATAGGTCAATTACAAGTGTAATAGGTGTGAGAAGCATGGCTTCTCACACATGTGTAAGACACATTGATTCTCATGTGAAGGGGGACAAACATGTAGGAGGTGTGGAAGGCATGAGGGGTGTAGAAAGTGTGAATACCCCTCACACATGTGTGAGGATTCCTCAGACATGTGTGAGCAAACACTTAGGATAAAAAGGGGATTAGAAAGATGATTAGGGAAAGTAATTTTGATTAGGAAGTGGGTATATTTAGAATGATGGGTTAGGTTAGGAAAGTGAGGTTAGGTGAGGGTTAAAGTTAGCAGCCATGTGCTCAAATGGGATTAAATTTAATATTTATTTCCAAGTGGGTCCATGAAAGGAGTTAATTAAGTAAATGAAGTACTTTACTTAATTAAAGTTAATGGATTAGAAAGCAAGTGGAAGGAGGGGAAGGGCTAGGATTTAAATAAACCTTAGTTTATTTAAATCAAGGAAAGGTGAATATAATTAA
The DNA here is from genome assembly GCA_028749045.1 of Cupressus sempervirens. NCBI lineage: Eukaryota > Viridiplantae > Streptophyta > Pinopsida > Cupressales > Cupressaceae > Cupressus > Cupressus sempervirens. The sequence continues at coordinate 469,933,595 of CM053791.1, read as the reverse complement.
ATAAATGTAAATTTATTTAATTAAAGGTAGTGTAATTAAATAAATAAGAAATATCTTTTTAATTAGCCATGAAAAGGGGATTTTGAAAATTTTAGTTGTCTATATTTTGCCCCTCTTTGATATAACATTTGTAATGTTATATCAAAGAAGAATGGAATATAGTGGATGGAAGGATAATACTAGTAGCATGATGCCCAAGTCATGGAAGGATGAGGAAGGATGATGAGGTTGGAAGGGTATGCCCCCTCGAGAGGACATGTGGGTTAGAAGAACATGAATGTTCTCTCAAAATGGAGCAGAGTTCAGAAGGGAGTGAAAAATGATAAGATTGATAAAGTTATGCTGCAATGGTGTGAACAACCTAAGTTTGATATTGTATTCAACACTATGCACCAAGGTATGAGGAACGAAGGTGACAATGTGTCAAGTACATGAAAATAGGGGTCTAATACAACCATATGCCTTATGAAACCATGATATGGAACACCATGATTCTTGGGGATAATAGGATGCAAAGACCATGATAAATGCAAAAAGTAATAATGCATATAAGTAACAAGCAATAATGCACAATAAACCAAAAGAAAACCAACATTTTTCCCTTAGTCAAGCTAAAAACCAATTAATGGATCGGTTGATGATGATTGATTGAGGATGAAAAAGCTAATGATAAGCATAATGCACATCCGAGGATTGGGAAGGATTCATCCGATGATATTGTTTCAATATTGTTAATAAATTATTAGTTGATTGGGTCAAATTGATGAATTAATTAGGGATTAATGTACAAGATTACAAGATTAGATTGATTGAATTAGTATCGATTGCATAGTGAGATTTTTTTTGGTGTTTTTAATTTTTTGGAGAATTGGATGAATAGATGAAATTGAAATGAAAGTAGAAGAATGAAGATGGATGAGATTGGAAGAATGATGTTTATAGGATGAAAAATGATTAGAGTAAAATATAAATTTATTTGATGTGGAATGATTAGAAGAAGGGAAAATCAAATGGTTTAGAGGATAAATGAATTTAATTGAAGTGAGTGGAAGAATTAGATTGGATGTGATATGAATGAATGTGGGATAGAATGGATAGAAATGAGTTGATTAAATGATGTGGGATAGAATGGATAAAATTTATTTGGACCAATGACAAAGGAGATCCAAGGCATGGTAAATGAAAGAAAAGAAATGTGAGTTGGTGGATGAAAGGAATGGTGAAAGGATATGAGAGGCCAAATGATATGGTATTGGAAAATGTAGAGCCAAGGATCATGTCTTGAAGGAGTCCAAATGCCCCATACCAAGGATAGGAAAATGGAAGGAAATATGGTGGGAAAACATCCATGAAAAAGGAAATGTGGTACGAAGGCTAGCTTGTGGAGGAAGAGAAGGCATGTGCTCTTCCAAATCATGTATGGAAATTTTGGTAGTGTGCCTCTAGTATGGATCATGAGCATGGGTATGAAAGTGGAAGGAAATAAGGGATATGGGAGGGAGGGTATGAAAGAGGTATAATGATATGAAGGGTATGGATGAAGTGTGGGATATGAATTGGATGAAATGGAAGGGAGAACAAAGATCAAGGACATATGAAAGAATGATGGAAGTATGTAGGAGTATGGATGGAAATTGGATGAACATGATGAGGACTATGGAATGCAAGATATGGAAAGTATGTCAAGATCAAAGATGTGAAAGAATTATGGAAGTATATAGGATGATGTATGGATAATGTGCAAGGGATATGTAATTCGAGAATATGGATGGATGAAAGGAAAGTGAAAGTCAAGATAAAAGATGGAAAGGGATGATAAATGGTAGATGGAAGTATGGAGGATATGTATGAAAGGTTGGTAGGGATGGAGCTTTCCCCTAGTGTAGAGTGCAAGTGGAAGAGGATAAGTGAATGGAGGGTTAAGTGAAATTGGAAGACAAGGGATGCATGATAGGAAAATGAAGAGAGGACTCAAGCATCTAGATATATGGATGGGATCCCCTAATATTTTTTCCTTTTTTCTTTATTATTGTCAAGGAATTTTGACTATTTTCTCATAGATTTTGGAAGGGTAGTGAAAATAAGGATGAAGTGGATTGGGGAATGGAGGACAATGTCTTATGAAAAAAAATAGATTTAGGGGGTGGAGTTGGTGGGAGGAAGACATGGATGATGGATGCTAGGTTGGAAGACTTGTGAATGAGTGGATGGAGGCAAAAAGATTGTCTTTGGCACACACCTTGAAGGGTGATGGAAAGGAGGAAATTGTGGAGGATATGTGGGAGAAAAATTTAATTTTGGGCTACAGGGACCCAAAATGGATGAAAAAGACAATGGATTTAGGATGGTGGATTTGGGTATGTTAGGACCCAAAATGGATTTGGAAAATGGAAGCTTGGATGATTTATGCATGTGAGAAGCCTTTGGATTAGCAGAATTGGATGCTGTTTAGAATCTTTCTTTGAGATTCATCGCTACATTAAGTAGCTTTGGGATCCACAAATTTTTTGCATTTTTTATATTTAGCCTTTGTGGCCTTTGAGTTTTTTTTTGGATTATATTTTTGTTTTCTTGGACATGTCTTTTAGAGGGGACATGTTGATCCTTAGATTTTTGACTTTATTTTCTGTTTCTTTGGCATCCAATTTACTTCCATTGGCCGTGGTATGGGTGCATGGAGATGAATGTGGTGGAGAGCTTATGGATGGTGAATGTTGGTAGGAATTCAAGGATGTGTACCTTTGTTGATCTTTACTAAGGGCATGAGGGGATGAAGTAGAAAATATGGTTATGGTTGATGGATGTACGTATGGACCCAAAATGGAAGGAAGGGATGAAGGATTTGGCAATAGAACATAAGGACTAGAATGGATGGAAGTGAGGAAGGAACGAGAATATGGATATAAGGTCCCAAAATGGACTTGGAAGAGGAAATATGGGAAGCTTTAGGTTTGGATGGAGGAACTGTGGATTTCGAAGGAGTGGAAGGTATACCAACATTTTGAGACATTATTTCTTCACCAAAATGTATTGCATAAAAATGTAATCAAGGGAATAAACACTAAGCAACTAATGCCTATTCTTACATCTTCATGCAAACCTCATATATGCAAGAGAACATGTAAATAAGCATGACATGAAATCAAAGAGTTTGATCTACTCAAAATAGCACTAATGCAAACCTCATGAAATCACCAAGTGGTTGATGATTTCCTTGTTATGGGATGTGGTTGCTTACAATTCCTGTAGCATAACAATGGGTTAGATAGTAGATCATATATGGAGATGAGGAGAGGGCTCTCCTTTTATAGGAAAATAGATGATTGAGATTCAATGCAAGATTGAAGGGCCAGGATCTCTCAAGATCAATGATCTATCCATGAGGTGGAGGCTAAGTGAACTACATGTGGATTAGGGTTTTTGACCATTCAAAGGGGATAGTATGCTCACACATGTGTGAGAAAACCTTTGATGTGACAGGTTAATGACAAGTGTAAGAGGTGTGAGAAGCATGGCTTCACATACATGTGTGAGGCACATTGATTCTCATGTGAAGGGGGACAAACATGTAAGAGGTGTGGAAGGCATGAGGGGTGTGAAAAGTGTGAACATCCCTCACACATGTGTGACCGCACACTTAGGATAAAAAAGGGATTAGCAAGATGATTAGGAAAAGTAAGTGTGATTAGGAAGTGGGTATGTTTAGAATGATGGGTTATGTTAGGAAAGTGAGGTTAGGTGAGGGTTAAAGTTAGGAGCCATGTGCTCAAATAGGATTAAATTTAATATTTAATTCCAAGTGGGACTAGGAAAGGAGTTAATTAAGTAAACAAAGTACTTAATTAAAGTGAATGGGCTAGAATGAAAATGGAAGGAGGGGAATGACTAGGATTTAAATAAACCTTAGTTTATTTAAATCAAGGAAAGGTGAATATACTTAAATAAATAATAAATAGCTATTTAATTGGCCATGAAAAGGGGATTTGGACAATTTTAGTTGTTTATAGGATGTGATACAATACACTACATGTATACCAATCCAATTACAGAATTACAAAGTTGGCTAATAGTAGAAACTAGGATTCTAAAGACTTACTTGATGAGTTTTTGATACTCGGTATCCACTGTCAATGCTCAGCATCGTCATGTGCTCAGTAGACATAGAAGCTTAATCCATACTAATCACTTCCAAGAAGCCTTGAATATGGTTTGTACTAGTAACTTGATGAATATTGTAAAAATTGTCATATAAACTCAACAACTTGATTCACATTGCATGGCTTAGTCAATGCTCTCATTGTGAGCTTAGTATAAACTAAATCACTTGGTTAACACTTAGTGGCTCAGTCAACATTGGATTCACACTACATCATCTGTGAACTTGGTAAGCACTACACAAATCAATTTTCACTAGTAAACTTGGTATAAACTAAGATGCTCAACTTACACTACTGATCTTTATCATAGAAGTAGTTTCTCAACACAAACTAAAATATATCAAAAAGACTCGGTAGCAACTATAGAACTTGGTAACAACTAAAATGCTTGGTTAACACTATTAACTATACAATAAGCTTATTAGATATTTACAATCTAAATAAGTGTATGTCACTAATAACAAACTTGACTATTATGTCAACAATTTTTTACACTTGAAGTAATTCTTTCAAGCTTCTAGCTTTTTTTTATCATTTCTTCCCCCATCATGACCATGTCATCAAAAATTTTCTCATGAGAGTAGGCAAGGTCAACAAAAGATGGTTTGATGCCAACAATCAACCCTTAGGAAATATGAAAACTAGTTGATCTACCTAGGGGCTCTACCATGATCACAAAAATAATGGGAGATAGGGGATCTCCTTGTCTCAATCCTCTGAAATGTTTACAAAAATTAGAAGATGAGTCATTAACAATGATCAGAGACAAGGAATTCCCAACCAACAAAGAAAAAATTTGAATGAAATGATTCCCACAAAAAATTCCTCAAAACTTTGAACATAAATTCCCAATCAACTCTTTCATAAGCATTAAACAAATATAACTTGAGAAGAAATGCTTGAGAATTTGAACTATTGGTAGAATGAATCACTTGATAATGGAATCCTAAAAAAATTTTCCTGACACAACCATTTGACTGAGGCAATTTAGATAGCAATCCAAAGGTAAGGACTTTATAAAAAACTTATAAATAGAGATACACAAAATCATTAGTCAAAAAGATTCCACCATTTTAGCACCCTTTTTTAAGAGATCAAAACAATGAAGGTAGAATTGAGCTCCTTAAGGAATTTATTGGACCCAAAAAATTATTTAACTATCACACACATGTATGACCCAATTTACTTCCATAAACATAGGAAATCCATCAAGAACTAGGGATTTCTCTCATTGAAAACTAAACACATTTTTATGAATTTGATCTACAAAGGGAATTCTAACCATTATTTTGTTAATTTTTCCATCAAACAAAGAAGGAATGGCCACCAAAAATAAGTATTAATATCTTTAATCAAGAATTTAGAAAAGAAATCCATAAAAACCTCAAAGATTTCCCTTTTTGAATGCACATCTCCTTTCTCTTTGGATATATTCAAGATTCTTTTAGAAGCTCTATGTTTAGACTTTATGAGATTAAAAAGATCGGTGTTATAATCTCTAGCCTATAGCTGAAGGGATCTTGACCTTTGTCTCCAATAAAGATGATATTTGGTAACAATACCATGATATCATCATACTTCACCAACAACTCCTTTTCCTCTTCTATATAAGTGTGGGAAAATCCTTCCTCTTGAATAGACTTTTGAACTTCATTTAGACCATTTTTAATAATACTTCTTAAAAAATAAAAATTTCCAAATGTCTCCCTTTTCTAAGATTTGACTTTATGTTTAACATGACTGATTTTTTCAGCTATCTTGAACATGGCCAACCCTTCAACATTCACATTTTACCAATCTTGAACGAGATTATCAAAACAAGGGTGTTCTAACCTCATCCTTTAGACCCTAAAAGGAAACTTATGCTTGAAAACCAAGAGGTTAGCCATTAGATAAATTGATAAGTGACCAAACCCTATCTTAGTTATAGAGGAAAGAGAATAGTGAAATCTATTAAACCAATCGCATTTAATAAGAGCTCTAACAAGCCTTACCTAAATGAGGTTCTTACCCTTCCATTAATTGGACCACATGTAGTGACACCCTTGGAGATCTACATCTAATAAGGCATGTAGATTGATGATGTCCATAAAGTCCAACTTTCCATCCAATGAGCTTTTGCAGAAATGTCCCCCAATTTATCACTCTAATTCATGGGAGGGTTAAAATGACCCATAACTAGCCAAATGATTTCAATGAAAAAATTTCTAATAGTCCCCAGCCTTTCCTACAAGGCCAATGTCCCATTTTTGAATTTAGGAGCATACACATTAGAGAGAATCTAGAAAAAATCTGTCTAATATGAGAAAACTTAATACAAATGATAGTGTGTCCAACCAAAAGGACCTCACATTAAATAAATATACCCTATTTTTTCAATGAATCCATATTTATTTATCTCATGTAGTTTTCTTATAATGTCATCTTAATTATGAGATTGATCTCTTAATTGTGGTTTGTTTTTAATAAAACCCATAAGAATTAATCACCAAGTATCATATTCAAAATTATACCTAACATATTATTTAACATGATTAAATTTTTATAATACAAATAGTATTAAATATGAACTTCATATGTGGTTGACCATTTTCAAGTCTTAATGGTCCTTGTCTATTCATTTCCACCCTATTATTTAGGTTCATCCTATAATTTTAGATTTTTTGGTAATGTGATTGACCTATTTTTATGTATTCCGTTCTCTTCAAATTAACTACCCATCTTAGTAATTATTTCTATTTTATATTTATATTCTTTTTTATTCAAATATTTTCTCTCTATCTTTATAGTCCACATCATCATATCACTTTTCTTGTCACTACCTTGGGATTGCCACATAAGCTAAAAGGTTTTTACCTTTTACTTTTGCATTCATTGTCTATTCCTTCATGTTTACTTAATCTATTGATGATTTTAACTATTCTCGTTAGCCGTGTGTGTGTGTGTGTGTGTGTGTGTGTGTGTGTGTGTGTTATTTGTTGGAAACATAAGATAGGCTAAGTTACCGAGGGGCAAGGAGAAAATTAGTAACTAATAAAACTTAATATTAATTCACCAATTAATCCTTCATATGCATGAAAAACTGAAAGTATTAAAACATTCATAATACTTTGACACACAATATGATAACCTAGAAAGATTCCAAATAGAAAGTAAAATTGGGGTGGGGATGATACCCATAAGCTTTAGTACTACAGTATAAAGTTGGCTTGTTAAGGCTTACAATGATCACTTATCATGATTTTCCCTATTAGGAGCAATAAGGACTGCTAGGTCCACCTTGCAAAAGGATTTACAAACATACAATGAAGTATGCACTCGATAAAGATATTTACAAAAGACTGTTAAGTCTAGCTTGTGAAAGGCTTTACCTATTCCACTTGTTAGCATGAACTAGTCGATGATCTCTGATTTGCAACGTTGATTTTCTGAATGAGATTCCTTTTAGTATAATGATCACCTTATTGTGATAGATAAATATTTGCTTCTCCTTATACTATTTTAGCCCTTTTACTTCACACTTATGTGAATTTTAATATGCATACAATACATCTCTCTTTTGGATGTGATACACTACATTACATATATACCAATCCAATTTACAATTTCATCAAAGTTAGCTACAATACAAGTTTCACCAAAACACAAATTCTGCCCATCTACTGATACTTGGGTTCTAAAGATAAACTTGGTGAATTTCTAATAATCAGAAACCATTGAAAATTCTTGGCATCATAATGTACTCAAGAGATGTAGAAGATCAATTCATACTAATCACTTCCAAGTAGTCTAAACTTGATCTACTATGGTGACTCATTGAACACTATGAAACTCAACATATAAACTGAATCACTTGGTTGAAACTACATAACTTGGTTAGCACTATCTCTATGAGCTTTGTATAAACTAAATCACTTGGTTGGCACTGTATAGCTTAGTCAACACTAGATTCACATTGTTGAGATTGTAAACTTGGTAGAAACTAAAAAACTTAGTTTGTAATAAGAACCTTGGTAAACATTATGAAGCTCGATTTACACTAATGATCACCAACTTGATAGATATGTCTTGATGTGAACTAAATATTGTTCCTAAAAATTAGTAGCAACTGTAGAACTTGGTAGAGCTTGAATTACTTGGTTAACACTATTAACTGTACAATAAGATCGGTAGCTAGTAACCATATGAATAAGTGTGTGAGTTAGTAATAAATAAACTTTATTGTAATGTCAACAATCTACCCCTTTTTCATTAGTGACAAAAACACTTATCAATCAAAACTAAATTCAAAAAGTTCAAAACAATATTTAATCTCTATTCTATGTCTTCAACTTGGTAATGTACTCTATTTTTGAAATTTTTCAAAATTCCTTTCATTACAGATGTTTATCTAAATATGTTTATGTTATGATTCTCCCCCATACATATATATCCAATATACTTTACATGTTATACACATCTTCTCATTTTCTCCCCTTTATTGCATCTTTTCATATTCTCCCCTTTTTATCACATCTTCTCCCCTTCACAATATACTTTTCATGTTATATACATTTTCTCCTTATTTTTGACATAAATGCCAAAGATGTATTTTATATGGTAATGCCAAAATGTGACAAGAAGTCAGAATGTACCTTTAGAATTAGTGACATTTTCTTGTCACAATTTTATTGCAACACCTAACTTACATGTAATGCAATTTAAAATTTTGCAGATAATTCCATCATGAGATCAGCTATGGAGAATTTTTTTATCATGGATGGGAGCTTTGGCATGTGCAATATGTTTTTACAATGCATCAACATTTGGAAGAATAATTTCTTGTATATCTACAAGTGTAGCCCTTATCCTATCTTCTTCCATTAGTAATTCTTCTTGCATATCAATTAGAAATCTGATCTTTATGTAATGAGTAGAACTATAGCTCGGGTCAAGTGACAACTATTGTGGGTATGTGTAGGATCATGGTGTGCCAAAAAGTGGCGATGTGAAAAAAATAGAGTATGAAAACATCTAAAAGCATTTCAAAATCTGCCATGACATTTTTCCACCCATCCTAATACCAAAGCTAAAATCTATGCCCAAGCCTTATCAGGTATCTAATTTCATATCAAGTATCTGATATGAAATTAGATACCCAATAACTATGCTTTCATTAAAAAAAAGTGAACCCGAGGGCTACTATTTGCACATGTTGTTTGGCTTTTGTGCTTTGATAGCTAATTGTGGAACGGATATACGATATAGGTTAGTGGTTTTTTATTTTTTTATTTTTTTATTAATTTTATTATAAATTTGTTAGTTTTAATTGAATTTGTTAAAATTTAGGTTTTTCTTGATAGAAATTGTTGAAATTTAGATTTTTAATAGAAATTATATTTTGTAAATTAATAGGTATGGTTGACCAAAATGATGATACTGAGGCAAGAAATATTGTTCCTCATAACCCCCCAGAAAACAATCCAATGCCCCCTCAAAATTGTCGACAAAATGATCCCCTACCCCCTCAAAACCATCCTTGAATTGAGGATTTGATATTTGAAAATTTCACCAAATTGAGGGTTTTGCAAACAACATATAATATTGTATTTGTATTGGCTTCTATGTTATCCATGTTAAACACCATAGTGGATAACATTGAAACACTTACCAATGAACAAAATGCCACTCTTCATTGGCATGATGAAATGCATGAGATGTTTGATGATGGGTTGGACTATGATGAGGTTGTGTCCCTCAATATAAGTAAAGATTATTTGGTTTCCCTTTTGCGAACCCAAAAACTAGTTTACAAGTCAACCCCAAAAAGCCCAAACTATCGATTAAATAGTGCACAAGTGACACCATACATGCAAACTTTTGGGATCATTGGTGGATTTTTTTTCACATCCCTCCACATAGTAATTTAGAGGTGCCATTTCATTTCCTTAGAAAATTTTATACAAAATTTTGGTTCATCCTTAAGGTGAACTATTGGAGCATGAAACCCAACATGGGTGTAGGAGGAGGAGCTCCTTAGCCTAGACCCTTTTCCCAATGGGAGAAAGCTAGCACTTTTGTCCACCCTACTTATGTCTCCCCCCTCCTCAAGTATAGCATCTTGTTATCATTGTAGAGGCTAGCTCTCAAACTATTAGAGCCATCCATAGATTGAGTAGCCTATTTATATCTTAGGCTAGGTCAATGTTGCCTCCCCATGTTGATGATGTTGGCACGAGTTCATCATCAACAAGCTCATAATATCTTTGTGTGCCCCATACTTGCATAATGTGCAAGAATATTTGTTTGGGTCCCATAGGTGATCTTCTTGAGTATCAATTTTTATTTGACAAGGATACACTTGACATGCATGTAGAGGCTATAGAGCCTAATGCAAGAGAGGAGGGGCATGCATAGGCATGGACTCCAATGTTGGTATGTGTATACATTTTTTTGTTACAACATATGCAATTTAAAGTTAATCTTTATAATAGAGTAATTTTAATTTGTAAGCCATACTGACTTATACATGTATGTGATTTTCATTCATGTTTAGTTGATGACTGAGGAGGACCTAAGATAGGTTGATGATGCCATGCTCTTAGCTATTTCATTTGGCCTTGAGACATCTACGATACATTATATTTTGTTCTCATTATTTTTCTATTTGATATTGTAGCATATATGGTTTCTAGTCTTTCTTTTTTCTTGCAGGTATCACCTATCCCTGGGGGACAAATTGCAAGGGATGAGCCAAGACCCATTAACAAGAGAAAGGTAATTAAGTGATTTCTATTTGATTAAACATTGATGAATTCTTGTAAGCTGTTTGTGGTAATGAGATTTAATTACATTCTTTATTGTATATGGCATGGCTACTAGCGATGAGCCCATGTAGATTTTGCATTGTAGATGCTCTGGTATTTCCATTCACACTAAGAGCCCCATTGTATGTATAAGTATCATTTATTTTTTATTTTCCTTATTTTCATAAATAAATTCAAATCTGATTTTTGTGATATTAAAAACTATTATTTTGTATCTCATAGGAAACTCCTAGTGTGCACAAGGTTGGATGGTAGAGTTTTGTATCTTTGATGATGCAGCCACTATACCATGAGGAGGAGCTAACATAGGTAGCTTGTAGTTTGAATTCTTGATTATATGTTATAAATTTAGCATGCTATGAATTATAATGTTACAGTTTAAGTTGCAAATTCATCTAACAAACATATTTGAACATAAACAAGCCACACTCAGTGAGGTACAAGCATTATTGAGGACATATGAGAGGACTCCTGACTGGCACAAGAGGTCGATGAGAGAGGTATTTATGATGAAAGTTTAATAGTATAAATCTTTGTTAAAAAAATATCATTATGCATTTGACTAATTCAATGTTAGATACAAAGAATCATATATATTTAGTATTCCAACTTTGGGTTTTCCCTTTTTGTTTATGTAGGAGGCATCTGATCCACCTAGTTTAGCAAAGAGGTTGCATTTTGATCATCCACCAGAAACATAGGATAGTATAGTTGTCATGGGATGTGTCATGAGACATTTTGAAATGGCATATGCCACATTTTTTATAGAAACATTGATATTATACACATTCTGATGGCATGATCAGCCACATTTTGTATATGGATCCATGTATTTTGATATATATTTGTGTAATTTGTCTATGATTACATGAACATTGATATATTTGTGTAATTTGTCTATGGATATATGTATTTTGATATATATTTTTGTCATTTATGTGCACAATGATATACGTATTAATTTAACATCTAGTATTGTTAAATTTATCCTGGATCATGTGTATTGTTCATGTTTATGGAATATCATTAATTTTGATTATGTTTGTTATATACGATTCAAATGCAATAATTTGTGAATAACATTTTAACAACCTTTATTATCAAATTTGGATGCAATGTTTAATTTTAAATGCTATCATGAGTTATATCTTTTTTATCAAAAACTCTATAGTTACTATATGAGAGTTGACTCTATATCATGTGATTTAGAGTAAGAAAAATAGGGAAATAGAGAGAAACCATAGAAATTAGTGACATATGAAAAACCATTGTTTTCCTTCTAGTTTTGGTTTTAAATTGAATTTATTCCTTATCTTGGAAGAATGATGCAGAGCCCTTCGGTACACCTTTAATAAATAGTAATTAAAGTAAAGGGATTCACAAAAGGATGGTATTCTATCAAGTAATTGGGATGAAGTCAAAGTTTTCAACAAAGATCCATGGCATTTTAGAAAATAGAATCAACACACTTTTTAACCTCCTACATAAGGTTCACATAACCTAAAATCTCATTTTAAACTCCACCTTCAACGCTCTTGGTTTCAAAACTAATCTCAAAACACTTAAGGACTCCACTCCTCAACCATGGATTCTATTCCCAACCATGAACTCATTCCTAGACTCATAATCTTTGATAACTAGCCCTTCACTTTGTTACTATCCTCATACTACAACTTTTCAATTTCAACATAACCTCAAAATATCTCAACTTAAAAGATTTGATTGGATCAAACCTTTTTAACTTGGTTCCCCAATACCACGTCCATATGAATAAAATCTATACATTTCTCACATTGATTAGATTATCCATACTAATATACTTGACAAAACTTAGGAACCAAATCATCCAAAACATACCTTCTTGTTGTCCCTTGTATAGACCCAAACACAATCATTCATAACTTTTGAACCATACTTCATTTCCTCAATCCAACCATCAATTAATTAGATCACTTGACCCTCCATAAGATATTAAATAATAAGGCCAATCCAATGATGGAAAATTGAGATATGGCTCCCACAAAACCACTAAAAATTCTATGACAAAACAATCTTCCTTTGACAATCTCATTAAAAACATGTTACCAACAAAGTGTGACAATGGAAAATGATACAAATTGTAGATTTTATTTTATTTTATTAATTCTTATTAATCATACACCGTACATCTTTTTTGTATTTGAACAATATACCTTAAAGATACTCTCTAAGAGTTATAAACTAACCAACTTTCTCCACTAACTCACTTCTATTCCCTTTGAATCGAATGATGACAACTTATTGTCAAGTTTTAATTGTAATTTAATTGTCATTAAATTTTTTGCCAATTATTGATCTAATAAACATCTAAAGGCCCTAATAAGTCATTTTCCACCCTATATGGTACTAAAAACCCTATAATCCCTTACATTCCCATGATTAGCCTTTTGGGCCATATTTTGCATATAATGCAACTTTTATGTAAACTATCTTCATTAATGCATTCTATCATTTCACAACTTATATACATGTTTCCAAATTTTTATGTTCATGCTCAAACCTAAAACTAACTCTTTGCACTCATTTTCACTTTGCAAGAAAAAACTTGCAAAACTTGCAAAAGTGCAATTTTGCAACTTTTACAATTTTGAGCAATTTTTGCTATAACTTTAAATTCTTAATTAAAAAAGTTCACCAAAATTTTTAAGGGGTTATTTATAGCCCTCTTGAGCTTTGAGTTACAACCCTTGAATGATCAACCTCGATACGCACTTAGAGCACCTTGGAAACTCTTTGATACGGGGTGGCCACAGATGATGGAGGCTCTTTGCGGCTAAAAAAAGGGGTATCACTAGGGTCCACCTACCCATCTAGAGCTAATAGCACTAATTATTAGATGCCAATATTAGTAGTTTCAAATTTATGCTATGGTGCACCTATGAACTGAGACACATTGTGATTTTTTGCATCGAGTGAGATTGTTTTGCCAAATCAAAACAGAATGTGATCTCTCAAAAATGAGATAGATTATTTTAGTCTGTGACATGACCGTCATGTAGCATTTGACATTTCATCAATAGCTCTCACGAGCTCTGAGTTATGACCCTCAGAAGATCGACCTTGATACACACTTAGAGCACCTTGGAGACTCTTTGGTATGGGGTGGCCATAGATGATGGAGGCTCTTCATGTCTAGAAAAAAGGTCTCACTAGGGTTCACCCACCCATTTGGAGCTAATGGTACTAAAGATTCAATGCCAAGATCATTGGTTTCAAAGTTACATTGTTGTGCACCTATGAGCTAAGGGACACTATGAGTTTTGGCATCGAGTGATATCACTATGCTGAATCGAAATGGAATGTGATCTCTCAAAAATGAGATAGATTATTTTAAGCCTTGTATGATTGCCCTATAGCATTTGACATTTCATTGATATCCCTCACGAGCTTTGAGTTATGACCCTTGGAAGATCGATCTCGATATGCACTTAGAACACCTTGGAGGCTCTTTAGTATGGGGTGGACATAGATGATGGAAGTCCTTTGTAGCTAAAACAAGGGTGTTACTAGGGTTCACCTTTCAATCTAGATCTAATGGTGCTGACAATTTGATGCGAAGATCAGTTGTTTCAAAGTTACATTTTGGTGCACCTATGAACTAAGGCACACTATGAATTTTGGCATCAAGTGAGATCATTGTGCTGAATCTAAATAGAATGTGATCTCTCAAAAATGAGATAGATGATTTTATTCCTTAGGATGACCATCCTATAGAATTTGACATTTCATTGATAGCCCTCACGTGCTCCAAGTTACGACCCTCAAATGATCAACCTTGATACACACTTAGATCACCTTGGAGACTCATTAGTATGGGGTGGCCATGGATGATGGAGGCTCTCTACAATCAAAAAAATGGTTTCACTAAGGTTCACCCACCCATCTAGAGCCAATGGTGTTGATGATTTAATCCCAAGATCAACATTTTCAAAGTTATGCTATGGTGCACCTATGAACTGAGGCACACTTCAAGTTTTGGCATCGAGCAAGATCACTGTGTCGAATCTAAATGGAATGTGATCTATCAAAACTGAGATACTTTATTTTAGACCTTAGCATGACCATCTTGTAGAATTCAGCATTTCATTAATAGCCCTCACAAGATTTGAGTTATGACCCTCAGAAGATTGACCTCGATATGCACTTAAATCACCTTAGAGACTCTTCAATACAAGGTGGCCATAGACAATGGAGGCTCTGTGTGGCTAGAATAAGGGTGTCACTCTAGTTCACCTACCCATCTAGAGCTAATGGCACTGATGATTCAATGCCAAGATCAATGGTTTCAAAGTTACACTATGGTGCTCCTATGAACTAAGGCACACTATGACTTTTGGCATTAAGCAAGATCAGTGTGCCGAATCCAAACAGAATGTGATCTCTCAAAAATGAGATAGGTTATTTTAGGTCTTATCATGACCATATTTTAGCATTTGATGTTTCATCAATAGCCCCCACAAGCTCTGAGTTACAACTCTCGGAAGATTGACCTTGACATGCACTTAGAGCACCTTGGAGACTCCTTGGTACGAGGTGGCCATGGATGATGGAGACTCTTCGTGGCTGGAACAAGGGTGTCACTAGGGTTATTATTAGAAAAAATAATATTATTTTTTACCTCTCATAAGCTTTTGGCATTGGGAATAGTGCAAGTTCGGTGTTAGCATGTATTAAAATCATCATTTTTTAGGCCCCTCCACATAAATTGCATTAAGTAAAATCATCTTTGTTTCTTACATTAAATCAACAATTTTACATTTATAATATATCAAGTGTTTCATCATTATTACATCAATGCACAACTACCAAAAATCATAGTGTCAAAAATGGAATAGATTTTTCTTCATTGTACTCCTTATTTATTTTTTTATCTTCATGCATGGCTACTCTTCATCATGTACCTACATTCCAATATCATAAAAAAAATTAGTAACTTATTGTATTAAACAAGATAATCATTGATTCATTGAATCATTATGAATAAAATAACATAAGAAGTAAATATACCTAGTCAATTCTTACAATAGGGTCCTCTCTCTATTTTAGGGTCTCCAACAAGGCTTCATGATCAACATTAGTAATATTAAAAAGATCTTTTACTTTTGGTCTTCCTTGATGCTGCAACAACTTTACATTTGTTGCTACAATAAGATGCAAATATATGAGAACTATTTTGTGCTTCTAATAGTCTTTGAATGCAGGAATTTTATTCCTTCTAAGGATGTATGTCTGTAGCCATGTTCTAGTGACAACCACTAAACCAGTAGGATATGTAAATCCATCATCATATGTTATCAGTTGTTCAAGTTTTCTTTTACCTCTTATACAATGCGCTAACCAATAATCTAATTTCTAATCATTCCCTTGTGTTGCAACCAATGCAAAGACATGTCTTGGCTAAAGAAGATCTGATAGATTGTTATGCTCAAGTGAACTTTCCATGTCATCATTTTTGATAGAGGGTATGATAGACAATGGAGTAAGATAAAGTGGAGCCCATGTGTCCACCCACTCACTCGACTCACAGTGATCCCAATCAGACTAAAAATGACTAGGACAAAAGCAAGCTAGCTGTTGTGTCCAAATGGTCCATGTACTAGAAGTAGAGCTATAGAATGAATGCATTTTTGATGAGTCTCTCACTGTAGTGCCATCTGATCTATCACCTATGGACCCTTTCTCAACCAACCAAAAGAAACTACGTACTACTAAATCAAGAGTCCCCCTTGTGATAATGTTGAACTACACCAATCAACAATGCTATGAGCATCAAGAAGCTTTGTTCCTAAAATCTTTAATTGCTCCTTAACTAGAGCTCTCCTCACACATGCCCTTGCTCCATCATGTTCCCCTTTCCCATGGCTAGACTCAAAAACAATCCAAATATGAGGCACCCCCTCTCTACATGCATCCTACACAACCAATAAAACATGTGAGCATTCTTGAATTGACTTGTATCGTTATCTAACCAAATCATATGTCTATCCATAGCAATTGAATGCTCTTGTAAGAATCAAAATAAAATTCATGAAACAATGTTGCAAAAACTTGTGAGAGTGAGATCTATCATCACTCATATAAAATTAATACTCTCTAATAATCTTTGAATTATCTTCCACACTATCAGGGACATGTCTATATGTTATGTGGATGAAAATAGAAATTTAAATGGAGTTGTAATATTAAGATTGTGTCTCACTGTGACGTTACAATGTGTAATTCTTAGCAAAGTCAATAATTGATATAATAGTGCCAATGGGAAAAGTCTCCTTACACATTCTAAATTTCTTATCCAACTACTAAGACCTATGACTATGTCTTTCATACTTGTAGAAAAGATTTTTATGAAATTTGAAATAAAACTAGCCACATTATTTTCTTTTGCAACCAATTCACATCTAGAGCCCTCACCCCTACTCTTCAATGTTTATTTCACCATTTCATATACCTTTTTTTTATTATTGTCTTCCAAAGATCTTATCTGTACCCCTTATGGAAACATGTGCCAAACTTGGATAAGCCACCACATTCTAAACACTTCTCATTTAAGCAAGCATTTCTATAAAAGAAAAAACCAGTAATAATTATGAACCAGGATCTGCATCCTAAAATCTATACAAATATACATATACATACATATCTAAAATTAGAGTTAGCCAAGCTACATTATATTCATAAACACACTAGGGGAAGAGACATGACAGGACCCACCAAAGCCATTTCTATATAAAGCCTAAGAGTGGATGGCTACCAAAACCCTCTTGCTTTGTGACTTATAGATCCTTTCCCCAACCATGTTTGGTCTCCCTATAGACAATTGCCATCTTTGATATAAAAATTGATCTAACAAGTCTCTTGATGATTTCAAACAACCACTACCACCAAAAAATTTCAAAAATTTTTTACTATGCAAAAGTAGAACAGAAGGAGCGTAATAGTTTATGGTGTATAGAAAACTCAAGATGATATTTGCAACAACATATATTTCAAATTTTAAGTGGCACACAATAAAACGGCTTCAAAGATTCAAAATCCCTTTTTGATATATGAAGACTTGGATGACTCTCTCTAAATAGTTTGAACAACATAGTTTGACTTACCTCCAAATAATGTTTAAGATGTGTTGTGCGGTCTTTGATGTGAATTATCAACTCTAACATCTCTTTAGCATTGGGTGATACTCTTGAGCTAGACTGCCAAAATTGTGTAATTTCTTCCTTCACATTATCGGATAGCTTCTTATCAAAACATGGAAGTCTCTCACCAAAAGCCCATGTTACATTTTGAAGATAATCATTAATTCTCTCTCGTCTACTAAGCACTCTTCTCAAAGTAGTATGATTTAGGTTCAAGTCAATACAAGTTTGTCTCATATGTCTACCCTTTCTCAAATGATGACTTACCAAAGAGGTTGTAATAACCCTTCAAGTAGCTCTCTTATCCTTCTCACTACTATTATTCTCAATAATATTGAAAGTATTAAAAAGATTCTTCACAATAATGACATTTCTCTCCAATTTTTTATTGACACAAATCTTCAATTTGGAAAGCATAGGTCTCATCTTTTGCATCTTTAATTAGTGCATAAAAAGCTAACATTGCTCCACCATTGTCTTGTTGCTGAAAAACATTTTATATAGTCTTGAAGCCCATAATTGAATGGTTCTTTCCAATTTTTTTCCCTTCCAAATTGGTAATAATTATTTCATCAATTTTAATTATCCATTTTGGTGTTCTAGAACCTTCGTGTCAATTATAATTAGGAGATATGTATGGTTCCTGTGCATTGTCATGTTTGGCATGCTTAATCATGCAATTTACATTATGACCTAGTAGCATTTCATTCTCCAATTTTTCATTCTCAAAATTTTCAATCCCAAAATTATCGTTATCAATTGGTACCTTTTCATTCTCCAATTGCACATATTCATTATCTAACTCTATGGTTTCACCTTTGACCAATGCATCATCAACTTGACTCACATTTAACATACCTTGTCTTTTCTTTTGGTGATTTACTTTGTCCGTTTCCCCATATGTCATAATGTCTTCATTCGATGCCTTCCTTTTGCATTTAGCCTTTCGGTGACTATTGCTCCCCATTCAAATGACAATATTAGACACCTAATGATATATTATTGAAACTTTTTTGATCATTTGGACCCCAAAAACTCATTTTTTCCAAAACCCATGAAAATGACCCACAAAAGGTGATATTGCTAGGTCTATAGTGAAAGGGAATATTTTGGAAAAATCATGCCAGTTTAATCAAGTATCCGATCTCAAATTAAATACCCAATATTAAATTACATATTCAATATTGATTCCCAAATTTTGGAGGGAATTATGGGCAATGCAAACAAATTTCATTACTATGTATGATATATATATATATATATATATATATATATATATATATACATACATATATATATATATATATATACATATAGATATATATACATACATATATATATATATATACATACATATATATATACATATATATATATATATGTATGTATGTATATATATATATATATATATATATATGTATGTATATGTATGTATATATGTATGTATATGTATATGTATATATATATATGTATGTATATATATATGTATGTATATATATGTATATATATATGTATGTATTTATATATGTATGTATATATGTATGTATACATATATATACATATGTATATATACATATATGTATATATATGAATATTATTATAAATGATTTATTTATGATTATTATTATATTATAATATTATGATTTTTACTATTATTATTAAATATAATAATGTAATATATCTTATTATTATTATGACCTATAAATATAGTATATTAATGTATATGATTATTATATTATATTATTATTATTTTTACTATAATTATTAAATATAGTATAGACAACACATGTTATTGTTGTTGTTATTATTATAATTATAACCTATGATCCATTTGGTTGGTTCAAATGTGTCAACAAGGGCCACACGTTAACCTATGATCCCTATCGATGCATTTCATGACAACGTAGGTCCCTAGGACCACTAGGAACACATTTGGTTTGTTCCAATGCATCGAGAGGGGTCATAGGTTAACCTGTGACCACTCTTGATGCATTTCATGACAAAGAATGTTGCTAGGGGCCCTAGGACCCCTAAGGATGCATTCGGCTTGTTCTAATGCATCAAGAGGGGTCATAGGTTAATATATGACCCCTCTCAATGCATTTCATGAAAATATATGTCCATAGGGGCCCTAGGACCCCTAGGGACCCATTTGGTTGGTTTCATGGCATCGAGAGGGGTCATAGGTTAACTTATGAACCCTCTTGATGTATTTCATGAAAATGAATGTCCCTAGGGGCCCTATGACCCCTAAGGATGCATTTGGTTGGTTGTAATGTGTTGAGAGGGGTCATAGGTTAACATATGACCCCTCTTGATAGATTTCACAACAAAATATGTCCCTAAGGGTCCTAGAACATGTAGGGACCCATTTGGTTGGTTCCAATGAGTCAAGAGGGGTCATAAGTTAATATATGATGCCTATCAATTCATTTCATGAAAACATATGGAATGCATTTGACTGGTTCTAATGCATTGAGAGAGGTCATAGGTTGACTTAGACTCCTATCGACACATTTTATGGCAACCTATGTCTCTAGGGGCCCTAGGGCCCATAGCGACACATTTTCTTGGTTCCAATGTATGGAGAGGGGTCATAGGTTAACCAATGACCCCTATTGATGTATTTCATGACAAAATATGTTCCTAGGGTCCCTATTGGTCATTTTTGGCTTTTCGCTAGAATCACCACATTTGAATTCAACGTAGTAACATTCACAAGTTTTAAATATTCAAATATTAAAAAGGGCACAAAATACTTTATGCTAACCTTATGATATTTCTTCCCTTTGCATTTTAATGTTTCTGTGGGCCCGCAAGTGCCCATCGTCAAATTGAGATAGATCAACAGTTGGCATTATCTTGCTATAAAAAGTTGCACGTTGTTGTGCCATAGTGACATAACACCTTTTGGCTATGTGGCCGATGGGTCTTCCATTTTCCTTATTGTTTCTTTGGCATCAAATTTTGGTAGATCCCCAGAGGGTGCTACGGTGCTATCAAAAAATCTACATTTTTTTCCCTAGTGACATTAGCACCCGGTCGATAAAAGGAAAACACGGTGGGACCTCAGGCAACATGGAAGGATGACTTTGTTTGAAATGAGGCTTTGATTTGTCACCAGTTGGGAAGTTCGTTGATGTCAGTAGTTACCTAGACCCACATCCCTTTCAAATGCATAAAGATTTCCTCATGGTTGTCAGATCAGTCTGGATCCACAGTGGGTGCTATCTCATTATGGAAAGCTACAAGGATATTACACATAGCAACATATCACCATTGTGCCACGTGGATTAGTGGGGCCAGGTCACACCAAGATGAAGATGATAGGTTGTGCCAGGTGGTTGCCAAGTGTTTCATGGGCCCAAAATTTTGAGGAGGCAAGCGCAGTATTATGAGGATCTTCCATGATCATTGATCTCATGGAGATCAATGATTGGCACTTTCCTGCAAGATGAAACCATGAGGACTTGTCAGATAGGTTGGCACATGGCCAATTTCTTATTGGTTGGTATACTAATAGGTCAGATCCATCTTGCTCGCTGCCAGATATCAAAAAATCAATGGTGGGTGCTATCTCGCAATGGGAAATTGCTCGGAGGATACCCATAGTGACATAGCACCTTGGCAACGCGTGGTAGGGTGGGGCCAAGTATTATGAAACTGTCAGTTGGTGCCAATTAGGATAACAAGGTCTAGCCAGGGTATGAGCAGTTAAGACATTGATGGTTAGCAGCTGACGGTTAGTATAACATTGCAGTCAGGATTTTTTGAAGAAGATGGCACGGTTAGTAATGAAAGAGGTGGTCAACTCGGGAACACCTTGCAAGGTGGTACAAAGGAAAGAAATTATTGGCCCACGTGACTCATTTTAAAAGTAGATTTCAATTGAGTCCTTTGACTCTAATGACTAATAGCTAGAAACAAAAGAAATAAGGTTTTTTCGTGTGATTTAATCTTTGTGATCAATGCCACTCACTCTAGAATGAATTTTGAATGCAAGTAAAGCACTCCACCGCCCCCAAGTTGATCCATCTACCTGATCAAGACAATCAATGGCACCGTCTCTGTCTTCTCAAGGCCCTATTTCAACAAAATATTATATTTCATGTATCTGGATCTATACTCAGATCAAATTTTTCTTAGGGATTTGATGAAAGTAGGTAAGAAGTAATGGAAAAGGAAAATATCTCAGTTATGCCTAAACTATAAAGACAATTTTTGTAAATTTTTTCTAGATCGATCTTTCTCTGACTTCTCTGATATTGCTCAGCAATCTCATGTTTAAATTCCCTTTGCCTCTGAACTACATGAAATTTTGCTTTACCTCCTTCAACCATTAATGTGCAAGTGCAA
This sequence comes from Cupressus sempervirens, assembly GCA_028749045.1. NCBI lineage: Eukaryota > Viridiplantae > Streptophyta > Pinopsida > Cupressales > Cupressaceae > Cupressus > Cupressus sempervirens. Next base: position 469,911,101 of record CM053791.1, on the reverse strand, counting down.
TAATTATTTGCCTCTTATTGGTGTTTTGTAGTGATCTACAATCTACATTACTATGTCCCTTTGGTCTATGAGTGATATATAAGTGAATCTTCCATTCCTTGTGTTATTCATCTGGCTTTCTAATTTGCATGTGGTTATTAGATTAATACAAGTCTGAATGTGTACATTTTTGGTGTCATCATAATTTAAAAGTGCATATATGGGTAGAGATTGGTCTGAACACTCTATTTTGGTGCATCACCTCTTTAGATTAGATTAGGTAGATTTTCTTTCATGCTCTCATTCTCCCTTTTCCTCTCCAAGAGTAGTTAGGTGCATCCTAATAGTAAGAGGAAGCCAACTTTCTTCAGAGACTCAACCTCATAGTTCAAGTCCCATAGCTTGGAGGTTGTTTCCATGTTTCACAAGGTTGTCCTTAGGTAGCAACTTTGGACAAGGGTGTAGCTTCAGTGACAATTGTTAGTGTAGTTTTTTTTTTTTTTTCCCTATTTTGCTAGGTTTTTCCTACACTTTTAATAATCTCGCTTAGGTAAATAAAGCATATCTTATTAGGTAAATGGTTGTGAGGTGTCACCTTCCTACATGTGAGCATCCATTAGCTATCTTGGAAAGATAATTTGCTATCTTTAGTCCGATAGATGGTTGCTCCTCATTGGTTGGTGTTGCCACCTCCTCCCTCTTGCTAGCCTATATAAGCATGCTACTTGGCTTGTATTTGTATCTCTTGGTTTTGCATCCTCTTAATGCTATTTTACTTCCAACATTTGCATTACTCTCTTGGAGACTAACTCTATGATGCTATTTTGATTTTGTATCATTTGCATTCATAGTTTAGATATTTATTCTTTGCACTAGTTTTTTGGGTTATTAATCTTATCGGATTCTAACATGGTATCAGAGCTTTTCTATGAGCAAGAGTAGATTTTCATTTTCTTATTTGAGAGATTGGGGGGGGCTAATAAACTTTTTTGTATTTTTTTGAAAAATGAAGTATGCTCTTCTCTTGCATCTTTGGATGATCCTGAGAATCTCAAATCTAACAACCAACTTGCATATTTAGAGTTTTCAATTAGTATTGCAGGTTCCAGGATGCCATTGATGGAAGCTGATCTAGCATGTGCATGCCATATTTTGGTTGTTGGGGTCAGTTTTTGATTTTTGGAGCCATTTTTTACTCTTAAAGGTGTCTAATTTACACTACAATAGCATCTTTTGTACATTAACAAGAAAAATGCTTTCTGGGTTTTGTTCGCAGCCTCGAAAAACCATCTGGGTATCTTTTAGATTTTGCATGCAAGCTGTATATTTTGAAGAATTGAGCATGAAAGGCTACAACCATACCCCTCTCCGTTGGTAGTCATAGATTTGAACGTAGTTTTCAAATGTCTCATTCTTGCTCATACAAATTTTGATTTTGATGATTCTTATTATTAACTTGGGTATTTTTTTGTGCTCTATCCACTAGTGGAGTTATTTTTTATTTTCATGCATGAATTCTTTAGAAATTACAGATTCTCAGCCGTGACTATGCACAGTTCTCCTTTTGGAAACTTCAGAGGATCATAACTTTCTCATATGACCTCATATCGAGGCAATTCTTTCTTTGAAAGTGCATGATTTTTTGAGTAGATTGCAGTGGTGCTATTTGTTTCCTTGATTATTGTGCCCAAGTTTCACTTTTAGCATATGCTCTTCATGAGGGTTTGTAATGCATTGAAATAAAGACCACTAAGTATTTCTTTCAAGTGGTAGTTGTAAAGCTCTAAAATAAAGTGTCAAATCTTTTTTTTTTTTTGGGGAGGGGAGGGGGGGGTTCTTTGATTGAGTAAAAAGGGGGGGCATTGTCGTGGCTGGGTTCTGTTCTTTTTAGCATTTCTTTGCATTTCTTCATCATGGATCAAACAAATATGCCCATCCTAACTCCATAGAATTACTTTGAGTGGAAATCATGCATGAAAATTCACTTAAGGAAAGCTGGATTAAATAGGATAACTATGGGACTTGAAACTGAACCTACTAAAGATGAAGACAAGCCTAAGTGGTTTAACAAATGTGATGAGGCATATGGAACATTGTGTTTGTTTGTTTCTCCTGACTTGCTATTTCAAATTAAGTCTTTGGATACACCAAATGAAGTATGGACAAAGCTATAAACACTATTTGGCACACAAGATTCAATCAGGGGTCATATGTTGGAAAATGAATTAATTAGTTTGAGTCCAAGCAATTTCAACACAATCCAAGATTTCTTCACCAAATTGAAATCACTAAGGCTGTAGTTAAAACAAAGTGGAATTGAAAAGAAAGATGAATAGTTGATTCTCAGTATTCTCTCTAAGCTAATTTTAGAATATTTTGTGTTTGTCTCTACCTTCTATGCTACTAAGGGTGCACTTGGTACTCAATTCACCATGCCATCTTTAGATGATTTTGTTGTCATCTCACTCAAGAATAGGACAAGCTAATCCAGATGGGCACTCTTAAGTCCTCTAAGTCACATGCCTTAGCAACCAACCAAGGCACAAAAGAACAAAAACGACAAAGTAGTAACAACAATAGTAAGGATGAGAAACAAAATAATAGTAAGGAAAAGAAGAATCAGATAACAATTGCTTCAAAAGAAACTATTGATACCTCATCCTCTAAGCGTGATAAGCCTGAGAAAGAAAAGGTTAAATGTGCCTATTGTAAAAGACCCAGTCATGATGAACATAAATGTTTGAAGAAACAAATTGATCACTTGACATACATTCTTGAGAAGAATAATATTAGTGTTCCTGAGTCTATCAAACAAAGTTCTAATGAAGAGTCTAACAAGGTAAAAGAAAACAACAAGGGAAAAGGAAAGGGCAAGGCTCTTGTTGCAGTTGCTTCCTCACCATCCACATGGGTTCTTGATTCGGGTGCTTCGCACCACATGGCTTCATCTAAGGAAGAACTTGCATCCTTGGAGCCATGTACTATGCCTTCCATTTTGATGGGTGATGACACTCCTATTGAGGTGTGTGGGAGAGGGTCTGTTGATGTGGGGGATGGCACATTCTATGATGTTCTTTGTGTACTCTCATTATCAACTAATCTCCTATCAATATACCAAATCACTCACATAGGTTTAGGCAAGTGGGTTGAGTTCACTCCTAATTTAGTGGAGATACATGAGTTGCATAGTGATTTTGTAGTTGCAATTGGGAGAGCAGATCATCAGTCACGGCTCTATCTATTTTCTCATTTTGTTCCTAATCCTCCTTCATCTATTTTTCTCACTCACTCTAATGATGTGATTAAATTATGGCATGAGCGGTTTGGCCATCTTAACTTCTGCTATTTGTATCAGTTTAACCAATAGAGCATGGTCACAAGGTTGCCTTTGATTCAATTCTTAGGAGGTGTTTGCCAAGGTTGCATTCTTGGTAAGCATCCTAAGGAAAAGTTTGACAAAAGTAAGACATGGAGAGCTTCACAGATACTAGAGTTAGTTCATAGTGATTTGGTTGGTCCATTTCAACATCCTTCTTTCACCAAGGCCCGATATGTCCTCACATTCATTGATGACCTTTCTTGATATACATGGGTGTACTTTCTCAAAAGAAAGTCAGAGGTATTTGATCATTTTCAAGACTTCAAAAATTTTGTAGAAAAGCAATCTGGGAAAGCCATCAAGGTTTTGTGCACAGAAAATGGTGGTGAGTATGTCAACCATCGGTTTGAAAGATTTTGCACTTCAGAGGGGATTGATTTATAGCATTTAGTTCCATACAATCCTCAGCAAAATGGTGTTGCAGAATAGAAGAATAGATCCTTGAAGGAAATGGTAAATTGTATGATTCACTCTAGATCTCTTGCACCACAGTATTGGGCAGAAGCCGTTAACTATGCTTGCTATATCCAAAACCATGTTCCTCATCGAGCCTTGAAGGGAGTTACTTCTTTTGAAGCTTGGAGCTATCGAAAACCATTAGCTAAGAACTTTTAATTTTTTGGCTCCCCTACATGTGCCCACATTCCTACAAAGAAATGTAAGGCCTTGGATCCATAAAGAAGACCTTGCATATTTGTAGGTTATCTTGATGGTGTGAAGGGTTATCGGTTGCTACACCCTACTACACATGAGTTATTCATTGAGAGTAGTGTTCAGTTTGAGGAGGGATCTTTAAGCTCACTTTCTATCACTTCTCCAACTCCTTCTACCTTGACATTAGAGTCACTTGGAATACATGATAGATCTTCTAACGAGTCAGATTCACCTAAATAGTCTTCTACCTCTACTTTTGATGCAGAAAGTGATTCAAAGAACTCACCTCCTTCCTCTCCTAGTCATCATTTAGAGGTTAATTATTTCCCTCCAGATTCTCCATCTTCTTGTCCACTTTAGGCTAGACAAACCTTGCAGTCTACAGGTGATTGTGTTAGGGATCCATCAGAAACTAGGCAAACTCGTTCACAATTCTAGGATGCTCCACATATCTTCATTGCTACTGCCTCAAATCCATAGTTCTTTCATGAGGCTTATGGTATTTCTGAGTGGGATACAGCTATGCAAGAAGAGTATAGTTCCTTGATGAGGAACCACACTTGGGATCTTGTCCCTCTTCCTAAAGGAAGAAAACTTGTTCGATGTAAGTGGATCTATTGGACAAAATTTGCAGCAGATGGGTCAGTTGACAAACACAAGGCTCACTTGGTCACCAAAGGATTCTCCTAGGTTCCTAGTGTAGAACCAGAATCAGTATGCAAAGAACATTAACAAATAAAGTAAACATTCACAAACCAAAAACTAAATTCACATATATGCTTAGACAAAGAAAGCAAACAAGAAGTGCAAACCTCACAAGAGAAAACAATCCATGCTTTCTTGATTCTGTAGATGTGTCCTTTTGCTGTGGATGTATGCTCAAGATGCTCAAAAGTTGCTTCAATGGAGATGGGTAATGGAAAATTGGTAGCTTTGTGAGCTCTCAATTTGGCATTATAAGGGTAATATTGATGGCTTTGGTTCTCAAAATAGCATGGTAACTTTACCTCAAAGATTGTTGATGAAATGGCTTGGGATGGGATTCAATTTATAGGCTAAGGGGTAGAGGGATGGAGGGCTTAGATGCAAGGATGGATGAAGGCTTAAGGAGGGATAAGATGCACTCAAAGGGGAGCACATGGATTGTGCTTTTTTAGCACCAATGGGAAGGTGACACTTGTCACAAGGAGGATGAGTGTGAGAGGGTAGGGTTAAGGGTTGGTTAAGGGCATGATGAGTGGGGTTGAGTATGTAAGAGGGATGTAAGAGGAATGAGTGTGGAAGAGGGAAGAGTGTGGAAGATGGGTGTAAGAGTCATGAGTGGGCTTGTAAGAGTCTTTATATTTTGTAAGAGCACTCATGACTTAGTGGTTGGGTTTTTTTGAGGGGAGACTTTGGTTTGGATTAGGAAAGTCTTAAACTTGTTTAAGGAATGTGACAACATTAGGGGGTGGATTAGGCTTGGGTTTAGGATTAGATTAGGGATGTTAGAGATGTGCAAGTGGATGGCATTAATGAGGGCGGGTGAGTTAGTGGCTAAGCTTGGTTAGTATGGGTGGATGGGGTGGATTAGGCTAAATGGAGGATTAGAGATAGGTTAGGGGTTTTTGAATTTGAGGATTTCATTTATCAAATAGATTTATTTAATAAATGGGGATTTTTGGAATTAGATAGAAGAATAGGATTTAATTGATAAATAATAGATTATTTGATTTATCAATTAGGACTATAGATGATTAATTAAATTAATCAACTAGGGGATGACAAAGGATTAATTAAATAGAAATTTAATTAATAATTCCTTTTTAGATAACTAAATAGGATTACTAAAATAGTGTAATCAAATTTAGGTGTCTACATTTTGCCCCTCTTTGACATAGTGTTGAGACAACACTATTTCAAAGAAGTTTGAATGAAGACGACATGAGGAAGATGTTTTAGCAACAAGGTTGCCCCAGTCTCGGATAAGAAGAGGAGAGACTAGACTTAGATGATGCCCCCTCAAGAAGGCGACAGGGAGAGAAATGAGGCTCGACAACTTCTTGAAAAGTACAAGAAATTGAGGTGAGCTGAGACGCAGGTTGGCGAAGAGAAGGGGCTGAATTAGCTAAAACTCTCACTACGGGAGAATGATAAAGGGAAATCAGAGGCACAATAGTAAAGCAAGCTTAAGACTTTCTAGGATTGGGGGGAGGAGATGGAGGAGCGAAGCGCTATAAAAGGAATCCATGATAAGGAGATGGATGATAGAATGATAAAGCTAATGCAACAGGATTTCAAAGAGTCAGATTGGCGGAAGATGGGTTTCGGAGATCCCTAGGACTAGGATTGTGGATCTCAAAAGATGAGGCTTGGTGGATTGATTTGATTGGTGGATCCCTAAGACTAGGATTGTGGATCCCTAAAGCTAAGCGTGAGGAGTGATTCAAAGAGATACTGATGCATAAGCTAGGGTAGGAGCGACAGATGTAGGATATGGATGGGGGATAATGAAGATGAAGGGAATCCATTGAAGCTTTTTGAGCGGGGCGATACTTCAAAGAGAAGTACCACAATGTAGTTGAGCACTAGATTTTTTATAAGACCGTTGGTTAATTGCCAGGGTTACCAAGAACATCAAGGCCTTTTTACCAACCGTCAAGAGGACTGATGAACTGACTCAAAACAAATACACAAGGATTGCCCCAGTATCACACATGAATCCCAGAGGAAGCAGCGTGGAAACGACACTAGGTAACCCACAAGCAAAAAAAGAAAATAAGCAAAAGACCTGATCAAGACCTTACGCTCTAATTGCCCCATTCCCAGCATACCATGATATGGAAGATCATGGCAACGTTGAGGAGGGATCAAGGAGATTTCTTGGAAAAGATATTTCAAGACCCAAAAGGGAAGATTCCTAATCAAAAGAAAGTGAAAATCCAAAAGAGAACTGTTTGCCAACGAGATGGGTAGGACGAGGTACTAACGGACCAAGATTAGACATGAGGAAAGCTATATCCTGCAAGGACCTATCGGAGAGCACCTAAGCTAATGGATCAGGATGAGTGATGTGTCTGGCAAGCTAAACTAAGAAGGATAACACTTTGGTGAGAGGAGATCTAGCTAAAGGATGCATTGGAATATCTAACCAAGGTATGCGATGTGTGCAAGATGTTGACCAAGGATGAACTAACACGAAAGCTGGATAGATACAATGATACTAAGCTAAAGAGGATGTACAAGCTGACAGACCAAGATATGTTACAAATGTACAAGTTTGTTCATGTTTTGGTTTTTTTGTGAGATGGAAATTTTTGTGAAGGATGGAATTTCTATAATAGTTGATAGGTGGATAGGTAGATGGTTTGTGAAAATCTTAAGGAAAATGGGATTCTGTGTGTGCATGTGATAGGATACAAGCTAGGATACAAGATCATTTACAAGATGGAATATGGTACAAGCTTTGGACAAGATTCGAATATATACAAGGTATGGTACAAGATTTGCAAGGTATAATACAAGCTTTGGTACAAGATTTACAAGTTTTACAGGAGGTATTGACAAGCTCCATCAGATTTTGGATATTTGATTGGAACACCAAGGGAACAAGCAGGTGTTTTATGGGATGGTGGGTGGATGGATGAGGGATAGGATAGTGATAGATAATGGATTAGTCTTTAGCACACAAGGCACTTGAATTACAAGGTTTTCACCAAGGTACCTATCCAAGGCGCGTGAATTGCCAAGTTTTCACCATTGGACGCTTATTTCTCTTTACTATTTTTTTTTTTTTGTATTTTTTCAAAAGCTAGGTATACCAAGGATCTTCAAGCATAGAACTTCTTGAGATGAATGATGTTAGTGGGATCATTCAAGAGTTCTCCTTTTGGTGTAGATAATTGATAGGCTCCGGAGCCAAAGGAGGCAGTAACCACATAGGGACCAAGCCATGTAGGTTCAAACTTGCCTTTCTTTTCTCGATCTGCTTGGACTTTCATATTTTCTTTGAGGACCATGTCACCTGGCTGAAAGTGTCGTGGGAGCACCTTCTTGTTGAAATTCCTTTTGAGACAAGTTTGATAGACTGTGAGATGGTCATAGGCTTGTTGTCTCTTCTCGTCTAAGAGATCTAGCTGGGTGAGTCGAGCTACTCTGTATTTTTCATCTGAGATTTGCCCTCGGAAAGATATGCGTAGTGAGGGAAGTTCAACTTCTATAGGTAATACCGCTTCGGCACCATAGACTAGGGAGTATGGAGTTGTGCCTGTGGATGTACGAAAGGAAGTTCGATAGGCCCATAGAGCCAGATTTATTTGAAGGTGCCAATCACGGCCGGAATCATTGACAACTTTTTTTAGGATTTTGAGGAGGGTTTTATTAGTTGCCTCTGCCTGGCCATTACCTTGTGGGAAATATGGGCTAGAAAAGTGGTGATGGATGTGGAGGGAAGTGCATAATTCTTCCATGTTGAGATTTTCAAAGTTACTTCCGTGGTCAGTGAAGATGGTGGATGGGATGCCGAAGCGGCAAACAATGTGGTACAAGATGAACTTGGAGACTTGAACTCCTATAGCTGAGACTAGGGGGACTGCTTCCACCCACTTAGTGAAATAGTCTGTAGCTGTTATTATCCATTTATGTCCATCAGATGAGAGAGGGGTGATAGTTACAACTAGATCAAGGCCCCAACAAGCGAAACGCCAAGGTGGTGCAATAGGCTGTAGATCTTGTGCTGGAGCGTGCACAAGATTTGCATGCTGCTGACATGGGAGACACTTTCTGACAAAGTCACAAGAGTCTTCTTCAATGGTAGGCCAATAGTAGCCTGCTCTAAGGATTTTTCATGCTAGGACAATACCACTCGTGTGGGCACCGCAAAGTCTGGAATGTACTTCTTTTAATGCCATCGCGGCCTCATTTTCATCTAAACATTGAGAGAGAGTATCGTGATAACCCCGACGATATAGGGTATTGGCTATGATAACATAGCGGGATGATTTTCGGATGAGGTTCTAGTGTTGGGTACATGTGAGGTGAGGGGATATGATACCATCGTTAAGGTAAGCGTGAATTTCATGGTACCAAGGTGATTGGGGACCAACCAAGATACAAACACGGTTTGAATCCTCATTCGCATAGGCAGGTGTGAGGAGCTGCTCAACTAAAAACTCATATTGCGTAGCTTCTTGGGGAATTTCCAAGAGCGAGCCGATAGTGGCCATGGCATCTGCTGCCTTGTTCTACATTCGAGGCACTTGTGTAAACTGAAGCTTTGTAAAATGCTAGGTCAGCTGATCAACTAGCTCTTTGTAGGGTAATAGCTTTTCATCTTTGGTTTGATATTCATTTAAGACTTGTTTGATGATGAGTTGGGAATCACCAAAGACTTGTAACTCAGTGATATTCCATTCTGTAGCTATCTTTAATCCTGCTACAAGAGCTTCATATTCTGCTATATTGTTGGTGCTAGGGAATTGTAGCTCGAAGGCTTTTGGAATGTAATCTCCTTGAGGTGTAACTAATAATATTCCTGCCCCTGATCCATGAGAGGTGTATGAGCCATCAAAATAAAGCTTCCATGGGGGCTGTTCTTCAATTAGGCAGATATGCTCATCTGGAAATTCTGTGAGCAAAGGATATGCATCTACTAGAGGTGCATCAGCTAGGTGATCTGCTATAGCTTGCCCTTTGATTGCCTTTCTGTCCACATACTGGATGTCAAACTCACTTAGTAGCATAACCCATTTGGCCAAACGGCCTGTAAGTGCTATTATGGAGAGCATATACTTGAGAGGGTCAATCTTGGAGACTAGTTGGATGGTATGACTTAGCATGTAGTGGCAAAGCTTTTGAGTTGAGAAAACAACTGCCAAACAAGCTTTTTCCATAGGAGTGTAATTGAGTTCATAACCAACTAGGGTTCTACTGATATAGTAGATGGCTCTCTCTCTGCTATAATCATCATGTTGTGCTAGAAGTGCCCCTAGAGCAGTAGGTGTTGCTGATATATACAAGATCAAGGGACGACCAGGAACTGGTGGAACCAAGATAGGGGGATTGGTGAGATACTGCTTGAGCTGATCAAAGCTGTGCTGACATAAAAGATCCCACTTGAAGTTCTCATTCTTCTTTAGCAAGTGTGAAAATGGTGTACACTTATCTGCAAGTTGGGAGATGAAGCGCCAGACAGATTGAAGTTTTCCCTGAAAAGAGCGAAGCTATCGCAGTGTCTTGGGAGGAGGCATGTCTAAGATAGCCTTGACCTTTTTGGGGTCGATCTCTATACCCCATTTAGAAACTATGAAGCCTAGAAGCTTGCTAGATGTGACCCCAAAGACACACTTCTTGGGATTCAGCATGAGATAATATTGGGCCAACCTATCAAAGACTTTTTCCAGGTCAGCAAGATGATCCATGAAGGTGTGAGATTTGACCAGGATATCATCCACATAATCTTCCAAAATGCTATGGATAAGATCATGGAAAATGGCTTTCATAGCTCTTTGATAGGTAGCCCCAACATTCTTTAGGCCAAAAGGCATCATGGTGTAGCAAAAGGTTCCCCAGGGGGTAGTGAATGCTGTCTTATGTTGATCCTCTTCTGCAATCTTTATCTGATTATACCCAGAAAATCCATCCATAAGGGACAGGATTTCATGTCCAGTTGTAAGATCTACAATCATATCTATGTTGGGCAAGGGAAAATCATCCTTTGGAAAGCTTTGTTAAGATCTCTAAAATCAATACAGATTCTGATGTCACCGGAAGGCTTAGTGATAGGGACCATGTTGGAGATCCATTCTGAGTAGTCAATAGGTCAGATAACCTTAGCAGCTAACATTCTTTCTAGTTCAGCTTTGACTAGTAATGCCACCTTGGGGTGCATTTTTCTAAGCTTTTGTCTGACGGGCTTGATCTTTGGATCGACTGCAAGATGATGAACTACAAGCTTTGGATCAAGTCCTGGCATGTCCTGATATGACCATGCAAATAGGCCAATGTTCTCTCGTAAAACCTCAAAGAGGAGGTCAGCTTGGTCTTGTGATAGGGATGCAGCAATGTGAACAATTCTAGGGATCTCTGAAGAACCAATGTTGACTTCTCTAGTATCCTCTATTAGAATAGAAGACACCTCTAGTCGATTATCTTGAGGAGGCAATACTAAGTCCTCATGTTCTGCTTGTGGCTCTAGATTTTCTTGCTGAGGGGTTCTCTTCGCGGCCTTAGCCAGTCCCATATTTACTTTATTTTCAGTTTTGGGTGTATCGAAACTAGGTTGGGGATTTTCTCCAAAATACCCCTTGGGATCTAGCTTGTAGATGTAGGCAGAATCTAGCTTTGTCTTCTTATGAGGAGTTTCAGCTCCCATGAATCTTAGAAGCACTTCCTCTAATGCAAACTCATCAATATGTATGACACTTGGTTGGTCCCAATCTATGAGTTGTGGATGAGCAAGTGGTAGGTCAATGAGATGGATGGATAGTTCTCGGAGAACAGAGTCTCCTAGGAAGATTTGGTCTGGGATATCGTCGTAGGCTCTCTTTTCAACTTCCTCAAGAATGTCTTCAATTTCGACAAGGTCGCAGTGGATGTTCAAAAAAGCGTGACCATTCTTGTTGGTGCCCCCAGTTGTGGGTATGCCAAAGCCAAGACCTAACTTTATTTCCCAATCATGTGCTTTGATGGGACATTGCATGCCTCTTTCTTTTGGTCCTAGTCCACCTCCTTGATAGTTCCATTTTTCAGTGATGAGCTTATGTTGTTGGGGATACTTCTGGCTAAAGTGATCAAGGCGTGCTTGATTTCTTGGAGGTGCATCCTTATGTAGCCAATTGTTGATATCTGGAGTGAGCTCCTCATGAAGAGGGGTTTTTGAGGACACAAAGGTGGTTGGGCCAAACTGTTTGTATCGAGGAGGTGGAATCTCCTTGGCTTTGTGATATGTTGGCCGTCCATGGGTATGTGGATCAAGTGGGATTTCTCCGACAGCAAATGCATCTGATAGACTATATTCTCCACATCCTTTGTTGTTGATCTTTACAGTAGATAGGGTGGAGGCAAGGATGGTTTTTGCATCATTACAAGTGTGGGATGAGCTGGCGATGGCTGTGCCGATGTCTATTCTAGGGAAATGGTTTGTATATGAAGCTTCAACCGCATTGCAGTAAGCAAAGGGTTCTGGATCGGCATGGATGGTTACCTCAGTGCCTTGATGCAAAAATTTGATGCGCTGATGGTAGGTGGATGGAACGGCCTTCATAGCATGAATCCATGGGCGACCGAGGAGGATGTTAAATGGTAGGTTTAGATCAACAACATGGCAAACTGTCTCTTGAATGACTGGCCCAACCTTGATTGGTAGCAAAATAGTCCCTTCTGTGGTCCTTTCCAAGTTGTCATAAGCTTTGATGGTGATAACCTCACTGATCATATCTACCTCAGTATACCCAGCTTGTTTTATGAATTTTAGGGTGCAAATGTTCAAGGCTGATCCATTATCTATCATTACTCTTTTCACGGAAAAATTGGATACCATGATGGCTATGCGAAGCGGAAGGGTGTGATCTGGCTCAACCGCGGGTATGTTGGTGGGTTTGAAAGATAGGGCACATGAGGATGAAAGGTGTCCAACAAGATTACAAAAATTAGTAGCATTGATATCAGAAGGGACACGGGATTCTATGAGAGCACTGTCAAGGATGTCTTTGTACATAGGACTAGTGCGGAGAAGGTCTAAAATGGATATTTGGGCTTGCATGTTCCCAAGGTGTTCCTAGATATTGTACCGGCTTTTTGATGGAGCTGATGGTGTTGATGAAACTGGTGGGCCTGCGATGTTAAATCGCGCTCTTCGAGTGGTGACCGCACACTCATTATCTGTTTGGGTTTGGGTTGTTCTGACATAAATTCCTGAATCTGCTTGGCTTTGGAAAAAATCTTAGTTGTTTTGCTTCAACTTATTCAACTTCCAAAATAGGTAGAGACTATGCTAAGTGTGCCCTAAGCTAGGATTGACCAAGTTTGGCAAACATTCATTCAACAAGTAAAATAAAAACAAGCAATAGATAGGAACACCCAGATAGAAGTTTGTGGTTCTCAAAATGTGATACTTGTGCCAAGGTGTGTGTATGCTCTACAAATGTTTTGATCAGTCACTCCAAACACATTAACATGCTAGATGGTTTTCTGCAAGGCTGAAAATTGGTTTAGCTAGGGATTCCTCGATATATGCAAGGTACGTGAGGCCCAAATCCATAGATGAGACCAAAAGGATGTCACACAGCTGAGAGGAGCAGTAACCCACTTCTCCTCTTTCACTTCTCAAGGGTATAAAGTTCCTTGAGGCTTAGCCTGAATGACAAAATCTTGATCCCAAGAGAGGTGTCTTTCGATTCACCTCCCGATTCTTATACTTCGCCGGAGCGCTAGAGTTGAGTTCATCCAAGGGGTGATGAAATCCCCAAGCAGGCCTCCTAAAAAAAAACAAGGTTTTGGATCCTAATCTTATGCACCCAAGATGGCCTCGAAAGACGACAAGGGGAGAGAAGACTCGAATGACCTTGGGCTAAAAAACACACTTGTTCTTTTACCAACTGACTCTTATGTGTTCTAATCTAGACTTTGCAAGCACTCATGTTTAAGAGACAATGTTCAATTCCAACTTGAAGCACCAACAACAGTAAATCGATCGAAGAATGCAAACAATAAGAAGAGTTAGGGTCAACAAAAGCAAACTCGCGCGCCCGGAGGCCCTCCATGTCAAGTATCGATTAATTTTCTTTAAGGTATTCAAGATTGAGTGTGAGTTTGTTTTAAGCCCAAAACAAAAGTGTGTGAGATTCGATTTCAAGCGCGTGCCCGGAGGTGCCTGAGAAAGAAAAGGTTAAATGTGCCTATTGTAAAAGACCCAGTCATGATGAACATAAATGTTTGAAGAAACAAATTGATCACTTGACATACATTCTTGAGAAGAATAATATTAGTGTTCCTGAGTCTATCAAACAAAGTTCTAATGAAGAGTCTAACAAGGTAAAAGAAAACAACATGGGAAAAGGAAAGGGCAAGGCTCTTGTTGCAGTTGATTCCTCACCATCCACATGGGTTCTTGATTCGGGTGCTTCGCACCACATGGCTTCATCTAAGGAAGAACTTGCATCCTTGGAGCCATGTACTATTCCTTCCATTTTGATGGGTGATGACACTCCTATTGAGGTGTGTGGGAGAGGGTCTGTTGATGTGGGGGATGGCACATTCTATGATGTTCTTTGTGTACTCTCATTATCAACTAATCTCCTATCAATATACCAAATCACTCACATAGGTTTAGGCAAGTGGGTTGAGTTCACTCCTAATTTAGTGGAGATACATGAGTTGCATAGTGATTTTGTAGTTGCAGTTGGGAGAGCAGATCATCAGTCACGGCTCTATCTATTTTCTCATTTTGTTCCTAATCCTCCTTCATCTATTTTTCTCACTCACTCTAATGATGTGAGTAAATTATGGCATGAGCGGTTTGGCCATCTTAACTTTTGTTATTTGTATCAGTTCAACCAATAGAGCATGGTCACAAGGTTGCCTTTGATTCAATTCTTAGGAGGTGTTTGCCAAGGTTGCATTCTTGGTAAGCATCCCAAGGAAAAGTTTGACAAAAGTAAGACATGGAGAGCTTCACAGATACTATAGTTCATTCATAGTGATTTGGTTGGTCCATTTCAACATCCTTCTTTTACCAAGGCCCGATATGTCCTCACATTCATTGATGACCTTTCTCGATATACATGGGTGTACTTTCTCAAAAAAAAGTCAGAGGTATTTGATCATTTTCAAGACTTCAAAAATTTTGTAGAAAAGCAATATGGGAAAGCCATCAAGGTTTTGCGCACAGAAAATGGTGGTGAGTATGTCAACCATCGGTTTGAAAGATTTTGCACTTCAGAGGGGATTGATTTATAGCATTTAGTTCCATACAATCCTCAGCAAAATGGTGTTGCAGAATAGAAGAATAGATCCTTGAAGGAAATGGCAAATTGTATGATTCACTCTAGATCTCTTGAACCACAGTATTGGGCAGAAGCCGTTAACTATGCTTGCTATATCCAAAATCGTGTTCCTCATCGAGCCTTGAAGGGAGTTACTCCTTTTGAAGCTTGGAGCTATCGAAAACCATCAGCTAAGAACTTTTAATTTTTTGGCTCCCCTGCATGGGCCCACATTCCTACAAAGAAATTTAAGGCCTTGGATCCATAAAGAAGACCTTGCATATTTGTAGGTTATCTTGATGGTGTGAAGGGTTATCGGTTGCTACACCCTACTACACATGAGTTATTCATTGAGAGGAGTGTTCAGTTTGAGGAGGGATCTTAAAGCTCACTTTCTATCACTTCTCCAACTCCTTCTACCTTGACATTAGAGTCACTTGGAATACATGATAGATCTTCTAACGAGTCAGATTCACCTAAATAGTCTTCTACCTCTACTTTTGATGCAGAAAGTGATTCAAAGAACTCACCTCCTTCCTCTCCTAGTCATCATTTAGAGGTTAATGATTTCCCTCCAGATTCTCCATCTTCTTGTCCACTTTGGGCTAGACAAACCTTGCAGTCTATAGGTGATTGGGTTAGGGATCCATCAGACACTAGTCAAACTCGTTCACAATTCTAGGATGCTCCACATATCTTCATTGCTACTGCCTCAAATCCATAGTTCTTTCATGAGGCTTATGGTATTTCTGAGTGGGAGACAGCTATGCAGGAAGAGTATAGTTCCTTGATGAGGAACCACACTTGGGATCTTGTCCCTCTTCCTAAAGGAAGAAAACTTGTTCGATGTAAGTGGATCTATTGGACAAAATTTGCAGCAGATGGGTCAGTTGACAAACACAAGGCTCACTTGGTCACCAAAGGATTCTCCTAGGTTCCTAGTGTAGAACCAGAATCAGTATGGAAAGAACATTAACAAATAAAGTAAACATTCACAAACCAAAAACTAAATTCACATATATGCTTAGACAAAGAAAGCAAAAAAGAAGTGCAAACCTCACAAGAGAAAACAATCCATGCTTTCTTGATTCTGTAGATGTGTCCTTTTGCTATGGATGTATGCTCAAGATGTTCAAAAGTTGCTTCAATGGAGATGGGTAATTGAAAATTGGTAGCTTTGTGAGCTTTAAATTTGGCATTATAAGGGTAATATTGATGGCTTTGGTTCTCAAAATAGCATGGTAACTTTACCTCAAAGATTTATGATGAAATGGCTTGGGATGGGATTCAATTTATAGGCTAAGGGGTAGAGGGATGGAGGGCTTAGATGCAAGGATGGATGAAGGCTTAAGGAGGGCTAAGATGCACTCAAAGGGGAGCACATGGATTGTGCTTTTTTAGCACCAATGGGAAGGTGACACTTGTCACAAGGAGGATGAGTGTGAGAGGGTAGGGTTAAGGGT
Organism: Cupressus sempervirens; assembly: GCA_028749045.1. Taxonomy (NCBI): domain Eukaryota; kingdom Viridiplantae; phylum Streptophyta; class Pinopsida; order Cupressales; family Cupressaceae; genus Cupressus; species Cupressus sempervirens. The sequence continues at coordinate 469,894,665 of CM053791.1, read as the reverse complement.
TGGTTAAGGGCATGATGAGTGGGGTTGAGTATGTAAGAGGGATGTAAGAGGAATGAGTGTGGAAGAGGGAAGAGTGTGGAAGATGGGTGTAAGATTCATGAGTGGGCTTGTAAGAGTCTTTATGTTTTGTAAGAGCACTCATGACTTACTTTGGTTTGGATTAGGAAAGTCTTAAACTTGTTTAAGGAATGTGACAACATTAGGGGGTGGATTAGGCTTGGGTTTAGGATTAGATTAGGGATGTTAGAGATGTGCAAGTGGATGGCATTAATGAGGGCGGGTGAGTTAGTGGCTAAGCTTGGTTAGTATGGGTGGATGGGGTGGATTAGGCTAAATGGAGGATTAGAGATAGGTTAGGGGTTTTTGAATTTGAGGATTTCATTTATCAAATAGATTTATTTAATAAATGGGGATTTTTGGAATTAGATAGAAGAATAGGATTTAATTGATAAATAATAGATTATTTGATTTATCAATTAGGACTATAGATGATTAATTAAATTAATCAACTAGGGGATGACAAAGGATTAATTAAATAGAAATTTAATTAATAATGCCTTTTTAGATAACTAAATAGGATTACTAAAATAGTGTAATCAAATTTAGGTGTCTACACCTAGGATTGACTACTTTGAGAATTTTGCACTAGTTTCCTGAATGAATTCCATTCAAATTATTCTTGCCATTGCTACAGCTAATCATTGCGAAGTACATCAGATGGATGTGAAGAGTGTTTTTCTTCATGGTGACCTTCATGAGGAGATCTACATGGAGCAGCCATAGGGCTTCCTTTAGGATTCTTCACTTGTGTTTTGTCTTTGAAAGCCTCTCTATGGCCTCAAACAGGCTCCTCAGGCCTAGTATCCCAAGATGGACTCCTTCCTTCTATCAGTTGGGTTCACTCGGTCCCATTCTGATCCTAATGTCTACATTTTGCAACAAGGTGATTCACTTCTATTTTTAGTTTTGTATGTTGATGACTTGCTGATCATAGGAAGTTCTTCACCCACCATTAAGGCTGTCAAAGTGGCCCTTCAGGACAGTTTTTTGATGACTGACTTGGGCTTGTTGCATTACTTTCTTGGGATTGAGATCCTTTAGTCTCCTTCTAGGATCACCATCACACAATCCAAGTATGCTCTAGATTTACTCTCGAGGTTTCATATGGCTGAGTGTAAGCTTGCTCCGACTCCCTTCCTTTCTGGAGTCAAACTTGAGGCTCAATGTTCTTCTCCACATGTTGATGGCACTTTGTACTGCCAACTTGTTGGGAGTCTCATTTATCTGACTCATACAAGACCTGACATCTCCTATGCTATAGGCATGGTCTCTCGATTCATGCAGGAGCCCCATGAGTTACACTAGAAAGTAGCCAAGTGGATCCTTCACTACATTCAGGGTTCTCATAGTTGTCAGTTTCACTACACAGCGGGTATTGAGCTTGATTTGGTGGGCTACACAGATTCAGATTGGGCAGGTGATTTTGAGGATCGCAAGTCTACTTCAAGGTATAGCTTCTCACTTGGGTCAGGTCATGTTTGTTGGTCAAGCAAAAAAAAGTCTGATATTGCTCTATCTTCTACTGAGTCTGAGTATCAAGGGGCTATAAATTCTGCCACTGAGGCCATTTGGCTTCAATTTCTTCTCACTAATTTTGGTATCCAAATCAGATGGCCATCAGTCATATTTTGTGACAACCAGAGTGCCATTCAGATCTCACGAAATCCAATTCATCATCAGTGGACCAAACACATAGAGGTCCACATGCACCACATCTGGGAGCTCATCCATGGTCATGTCATTGACCTTCACTATTGTTCAACTTCTAAGCAAGTTGCTAATATCTTCACCAAAACCTTCATTGAGAGTAAGTTCCTTCACTTGCGACCTTTTTTGGGGGTGCATGATGCTTCATCTTTTGGGGGGGCCTCTTCCTCTCACTCAGAGTCCTGACTTTTTTTGTCTGGGGGGTCTCCTTTCTCTCTTTTGGGAAATCTTATGTACATGGGTACCTCATCAGGCTTGACTTGCTAGGACCCATTTCTACATCCACCTAAGCTTCACTTATGGAGGGTGTTAGTGTAGTTTTTTAATTTTTCCTATTTTGCTAGGTTTTTCTTACACTTTTAATAATCTCTCTTAGGTTAATAAAGCATGTATTATTAGGTGAATGGTTGTGAGGTGTCACCTTCCTACATGTGAGCATCCATTAGCTATCTTGGGAAGATACTTTGCTATCTTTAGTTCGATAGATGGTTGCTCCTCATTTGTTGGTGTTGCCACCTCCTCCCTCTTCCTAGCCTATATAAGCATGCTACCTGGCTTGTATTTGTATCTCTTGTTTTTTCATCCTCTTAATGCTATTTTTCTTCCAGCATTTACATTACTCTCTTGGAGACTAACTCTATGATGCTATTTTGATTTTGTATCATTTGCATTCATAGTTTAGATATTTATTCTTTGCACTAGTTTTTTGGGTTATTAATCTTATCAAATTCTAACAATAATAGTCCCTAGGGCCCCTAAGGACCCATTTGGTTGGTTTGACTATGTTGATAGGGGTCATAGGTACCCCTCTCAACAAATTTCATGACATCGTGTGTCCCTAGGGGCATTAGGGCCCCTAGAGAAGCATTGGGTTGGTTCTAATGCGTCAAGAGGGGTCATAAGTCAACCTATGATTCTTCTTGATGCATTTCATGATAAGAAATGTTTGTAAGGGTCCTAAGACCCCTACATATGCATTTAGTTAGTTCCAATGCATCAAGAGGGGTCATAGGTTAACCTATGATGCCTCTTGATGCATTTCATTACAACATATGTCCCAAGGGCCCCTAGGGACCCATTTGGTCAGTTTGAATGCATCAAGAGGGTTTGTATGTTAACCTATGATCCCTCTCCATGCATTTAATGACAACATATGTCCATAGTGGCCCTAGGACCCCTAGGGATGCATTTGGTTCATTTTAATGCATCAAGAGGGGTCATAGGTTAACCTATGGCCCCTCTCAATGCATTTCATGAAAACATGTGTCCCTAGTAACCTATGACCCCTATCGATGCATTTCATGACAAAATATTTCCCTAGGGGCCCTAGGTCTCCTAGGGACCCATTTGGTTGGTTCTTGATGGGGACACAACCCAAGTCTAGAATGAACACCATAGGAATAGGGAAATATTATTATTAGTGAAAATTCGCTACTACATTTAGTACAAAGAAACTAGACCCAAATACATGCCCTTTAGGCTTACAATAGCATGAATTTAGAGAAAATCCTTCTTTCAATACCTTCTCTCAAACTCCACTCTAAACTACTTTTATAGTGCTAGAAATATTCTTAAATAGACCCCAAAGGGATAAGGATTAGGAATACATTCTAGAATGTGCTATTTGGCATCCATCGCCAAAATAGAAGGTTCTAGAAGTTGCGCTAGAAGTCAGTGCAAAATTAGAAGAATCCAAAAATAGTAGCCAAACTTCTAGGAGGCATAACTTTTAAACTGTAACTCCGATTAACAAACCATTTACATTTCTAGAAAGTTCTTGGACTTCTCTATAGCCTTATGGACCAGCTTTTCTTGTCCCCCATTTTTTGGGCCTGTATGAGGTCATTTAGTTCCTCAAATATGACTTTGAAGCACTCTTTGGAGGTCTCCAAAAATCAAAAAATTGTAGTAACTTTCTAACCATGGAGCCTTTGTCTGATTCTATTTCTAGAGTGTTCTAAATTACAAATATAACCATCCCTCCAATTTACACTTTCTAACTCACCCTAATTATGGCTCAGTTACCTAATCCACCTTTTAAGGCATTTACATGTATCCCAAGGTGCTTAAAAACTCTAACCCAAGACACTAATAACGAAATTGTGAGAATTGGAAGCTCTATTTGACCCAAATCGGTATCTAGAAATGAAAAAACATTTAACATAAACTATTCCTTAGAATATTTTTTTGGGTGACACAAGATTACCCTTACACCTCTGGATGCTCCTGCATTAGACACCTAGGGTAGATTGAAAGTGACCCTGTCAGTTTATGGATGGTAGAGGAAAACCCAAATGGAAAACTTTTGCTACTAATATCCAAGTTGAGTCCTCTATTGGTTGTCCTTTCCACTTTACCAGGTACTCTTCATACTACCTATTTCTAGTACTCTTGTCCTCACGATTGTCCAAAATCTCTTCTATCTCTTCCTTCTTAGAAGTAGGAATTGGACATGGCTCTAGTGTCAACCCCTCATATGCACCATCATCATGATACTCTATTAAGTCTGCAATGTTAAAGATAGGAGAAATGTGAATCCCAGATGGCAACTCTACCTCATATGCATTTCTTGAGTCATGTTTCTTCAGAGTTTTGTAGGGGCCATATTTCTTCATTTTAGCTTGTTGTAAGTGCCCACTGGAAACCATTCCTTTCATAGGTGTACCATGAGCAAATCCCCTACTTGGAACTCCTTATGTCTCCTCCTTTGATCAGCCCTAGCTTTATACTATTGATTCATCTTGCTAATGTGTGCATGGACCTCCTCATGTAGGTGCTTGATATGTTAGGCAAATTCTTCTGCCTCCACACTTTTCCTCTCCCCTTGCTCCATATTCCTCAATTCTAGTTCAGTCCTTAGGCTACTTCCATACACAATTTGGAATGACAATCTACCAGTACTCCTATTTATAAATTTTTTGTAAGAAAATTCTACTTGTACTAGAATCAAATCCCATCCCTTGGGCTTATCTCCCACTAAACATCGCACCAAATTACCTAGGCTCCTATTTATCACTTCTATCAATCTATTAGTTTGTGGATGATGTGTAGAACTAAACTTCAATTCTATCCTCAACTTCTTCCACAAAGTTCTCTAGAAATACCCCACAAATTTAGTAACTCTATCAGAAACTATACTCCTTGGGAGACCATGTAGTCTCACCACCTCTCTAAAAAACAATTTTGCAATATGTATAGCATCATGAGTCTTGTGGCATAGAATGAAATGTGCAATTTTGGAGAACCTATCAACTACCACAAATACTAAGTCATCCCCCCTTTGTGTCCTTGGCAATCCAAGAACAAAATCCATACTTATGTCCTCCCATGGCTTTGATGGAATAGGCAATAGCTGATAGAGTCTAGTATTGTGACTAAATCCTTTGGCTACTTGACATACTTGACAACTCTGTACAAACTTCTTTACATCTTGTGACATTTGAGGCCAAAAATACTATTCTTTAAGAGCAGAAATCATCTTACTTGGCCAAAATGTCCTACCATCCCCCCACTGTGTTTCCCTTTGATCAAGTTTTCCCTCATGGAACTCCTTGGAATGCACAATTGACTACCCTTGAACAATATACTACCTGAATCAAATAATCTAACCACCTAGTCCTATCTATAGTAACAACTTCTTTGCAAGCCTTCCATGCTTCAGTAAAATCAGGATCCTCAAGGTAAAAATTCTTGAGTTCACCAAACCCAACCACTTCAACTTGCATTATTGTAAGCAACAAATGTCTCCTACTCAATGCATTTACAACCCTATTGGAATTTCCACTTCTATGCTTCAACACAAATGTATAACTCTACAAGAACTCTACCCACTTCATATGCCTCTGGTTCAATTTACCTTGGCTATTTAGGTACTGTAATGCCTGGTGATCAATATACAAGAAAAATTATTTTGGCAATAAGTAATGCCTCCATTTTTTTAAGTCCTAAACTATTACATAGAACTCCTAATCATAAACAAAATACTTCTTCTTTGCATCATTAATTTTTCACTAAAATATGCAATAGGCTTACCTTCTTGGCTCAATACAACCCCAATAGCACTGTCGCTAGCATTGCAATCCACCTAGAACACTTTATTGAAATTAGGAAGTGTCAAAATAGGTTGTTCTATCACCTTCTTCTTCAAAAATTCAAAACTTCTTGTAGCTATTGTAGTCAATTTGAACTCTTTTCTATCCCCCCTTATTGTGTCAGTCAAGGGTTCACATATGCCACTAAAATTCTTAATGAACTTTCTGTAAAAACTAACTAGAACATGAAATGATCTCACCTCAGTAGTAGACCTTGGAGTAGGCCATTCCATGATGGCTTTTACCTTCTTTGGATATATTTTGAGGCCTTTAGATGATACAAAAACCCAAAGTAGACTAACTGTGTTTTGTAAAGCTACACTTCTTAGATTAATGAACAATTTCTCTTCCCTTAACTATTCAAGGACACTACAAATGTGCAATAAATGTTCATCCATAGTCTTGCTGAAAATTAAAATATCATCCAAATAGACAATAACAAATTTTCCCAAGAATTTCTTTAGTGCCTCATTCATAAGCCACATGAAGGTGCTTGGTGCATTGGTCAATCCAAAGGGCATGACTAACCACTCATATAGACCCTCCTTGGTCTTGAATGTAGTCTTCCACTCATCTCCTTCACATAGCCATATCTGGTGATAGCCACTCTTGAGATCTATCTTCATGAAGTACTAAGCACCACTCAAGAAGTCCATAAGATCATTGATTCTTGGCAAAGGAAACTAATACTTGATAGTTATACTATTTATAGCTCAAGAGCCTTTACACATTCTCCAATATCCATCCTTCTTTGGTGCTAGTACTACAGATACTGCACATGGACTTAGGCTCTCTCGAATCAAACCCTTCCTCAATAGATCTTGAACCTATTTATTAAGATCCTCAGTTTTAGTAGGAGTCATCCTATGAGCAGCCTTGTTAGGCAAACTAGCTCCAAGGATTAAATCTATTTGATGACTAATTTTCCTTACTAGTGGTAACCCTTCTGGAAATTTATCAAATATTTCATCTTCAAACTCACTTAATAGATCTGAAACTTCAAGTGGAATTTCACTACTACCTTATCTTTTCTAGGAATCAAAGCATAACACATAAGCTGATGTTTCAAGCCATCTAAAAACTTTCTTCCATCAACAAGACATATCCTAGCACTACTGCATACCTTTTCACCTTCCTTTATCATGGGCTTCAATTTGTGGCAAACTCCATCCTTTGTTAGTTACTATGTATTTGCATGACCATCATGTTTTAAATGCCTATGAAATTGCCATGGTCTTCCCAACAATAAATGGCAAGCATCCATTGGAATAATGTCATAGAGAACTTCATCATGGTAACTCCCAATCTTGAACTTGACCAAACATTGTTCACTAACTAGGACCTTATGATCATCCTTCATAGAAGCAATCCAATAGGGTTGGGGGTGTTTCTCCCTCTTGAGATTTAGCTTAGTGACCATCTCCTCTAACACCAAGGTGACAGTGCTACCACCATCAAAAATCACATCACAACACTTATCCTCGCACCTGCACTTGCTACAAACTCCTCCTTTGTCCAAGTTTAGTGTCACTACTTAGTAAGACCCTTCCATTTACTAGAACCTCTCCTCTTTTTGCATCCTTTGAGTGTGATGACTGTGCATCCTCATCGACATGAGAAACTGTTTCCTAACCATCAGCTCTCTTATCTGTCCTTCCTTGTCATTGAGGGCATTGAAAGGCGCAATGACCTTCTTCATTGTAGTGAAAATAGGTACCACAGAGGCCTCCTCTTTCTAAACCTTGTCCATTTCCTCTACCTCTTCCTCTTTGATCTCCAAAATTTTGATCATAGGAGTGGCTGAAACCCTCATTCCTTTGGTTCCTACTAGTACCCACATCTTCACTTTTCTTCTAGGTCTCATTTCAGCCTCTAAATGACCTACCACCACCCCTTCATCCTTGACTAGACGCTCTTTTCCTTCCTTCAAACCTTTTGTTTAGCTTCTCTTCAACTCACAAGGAAAACTATTATGCCTCTTCAACGTTGCTCATTCTAACTAGACTTAACTCCTCTTGAATGCTAGGTCATAACCCACTGAGGTAATGGGCAACCTTCTCATTATTTTCTTCTACATGCCCTATCCTAATTAGAAGTCAAGAAAATTCTTCTATATATTCCTAAACAAATTTTCCTGCTTGCTTTAACCCTTGCATTTTCTTGAACAAATCTAGCTCATAATCAACAGGATTGAACTGCTTCTTTAATTTGTCCACCATGTGATCCCATCTTGTGATTTTCTCCTTTCCTCTTCTATTTCATTCTAGTTGAATATCCTACCACTAGATTTTGGCATGGAACTTCATTTTGGCCTTTGCAAACTTAACCCTATTTGGGTCCTTGATATCCTCACACTCAAAATACTCCTCTAATTCATTGATCTAGTCGATCAACTCATGCAGTTTTAGATTTCCTAAAAATTCACCCACATCAAGTTTAGGTCTTTTTCCAAGCTTAGAAATGGCCCTAAAAAGCCTCTCCTCTACCTAATTTAGGAATTCCTCTTCACCTTCCCCTTCCTATCCAATTTCTTCTTCTTCATTTTCCTCCTCACTTTCGTCATCTGTAGCAACATTCAAACCTCTACGGATCTCATCTTGCAATGCTTGAACTTTCCTCTAGAGGTCTCTAACCTCTTTAGGATTAACATCTCTATCCCTTCCACCATGCTCTCCTCATGGATGCATCTTCTTGACTCAAACCCACAACCACACAGTCCTAGTGCAAACTACCTCATAGTTGGCGCTCTATCTACACACTCAAGAAAACCTACTCTAATACCACTTGATGGGAACACAACCCAGGTCCAAAATGAACACCATAGGAATAGGGAAATATTATTATCAATGAAAATCTGCTACTATATTCAGTACAAAGAAAAAAAAACCCAAATACATGCCCTATGGGCTTACAATAGCATGAATCTAGAGAAAATCCTTCTCGTACTACCTTCTCTCAAACTCCACTCTGAACTCCTTTTACAGTGCCAAAAATGTTCTTAAGTAGACTCTGAAGGGATAAGGATTAAGAATACATTCTATAATGCACTAGTTCACATCCACCAACAAAACAAAAGGTTCCAAAAGTCACGCTAGAAGGTAGTGCAAAATTAGAGGAATCTAGAAACGGTAGCCAAACTTCTAGGAGGCATAACTTTTGAATCGTAACTCTAATTGATGAATCATTTACATTTTTAGAAAGCTCTCAGAGTTCTCTATAGCCCTATGAACCAAATTTTCTCATCTCCCATTTCTTGAGCCCATACGAGGTCATTTAGTGCTTCAAATCTGACTTTGAAGTGCTCTTAAGAGGTCTCCAAAAACTAAAAAACTATAATGACTTTCTAACCGTGGAGCCTTTTCACTTGATATTTTTTCTAGAGTGTTCTAAATTACAAATATAATCATCCCTCTAATTTACAGCTTTAACTCACCCTAATTATGGCTCAATTACCTAATCCTCCTTTTAAGGCATTTACATGTATCCCAAGGTGATTAAAAACTCTAACCTAGAACACTAATAGTGGAACTATGAGAGTTGGAACCTTTATTTGACCCAAATGAGTATCCATAAATGAAAACACAATAAATAAAAACTATTCCTAAGCATTTTTTTTGGGTGACACAGGATTGCCCTTACACCTCTCGATGCTCCTGCATTAGTTCCAATGCATCGAGAGGTGTCATAGGTTAACCTATGACCCCTATGGACACATTTTATGACACCATATGTCCCTAGGGGCCCTAGGATCCCTAGGGACACATTTGGTTGGTTCGAATGTGATCCCTCTCTATGCATTTCATTACAACATATGTCCCTAAGGGCCTTAGGACCCCTATGGATGCATTTGGTTGGTTCTAATGCATTGAGAGGTGTCATAAATTAACCTATAACCCTTCTCCATGCATTTCATGACACCATATGTGCCTAGGGGCCCTAGGGCCCATAGGGACCCATTTGGTTGGTTTGAATGCATCGAGAGGGGTCATAGGATAACTTATTGCCCCTCTCTTCACATTTTATCACATGTCCCTAGGGGCCCTACTACCCCTAGGGACTCATTTGACTGGTTCAAATGTCTTGAGAGGGGTCATAGGTTAACCTATGACTCCTTTTGATGCATAGGTTAACCTATGAACCCTCTCGATTCATTTCATGACAATGTATGTCTGTAAGGGCCCTAGGGCCCCTAGGGATGCATTTTCTTGGTTCCAATGTGTCTAGATGGGTCATAATTTAACCTATGACCTCTATAATTCATTTCATGATAACATATTTCCTAAGGAGCCCTAGGGCCCCTAGGGACCCATTTGTTTGATTCCAATGCATCGAGAGGTTGCATAGGTTAACCTTTGACCCCTCTTGACACATTTCATGAAAATATATGTCCCTATGGGCCCTAGAACCCCTAGGGATGCATTTGATTGGTTCTAATGCATTGATAGAGGTCATAGGTTAACCTATGACCCCTCTATACATATTTCATGACAACATATGTCCCTAGGGGCCCTGGGACCCCTAAGGATGCATTTGGTTTCTTTGAATGCATCAAGAGGGTTCATATGTTAACCTATAACCCCTCTCCATGCATTTCATGATAACATATATCCCTAGGGGCCCTAGGACCCCTAGGGATGCATTTGGTTCATTCTAATACATCTCTCTCAATGTATTTCATGACAAATTATGCATTTGATTGGTTCGAAAGGGGTCATTAGTTAACCTATGACTCCTCTCAATGCATTTCGTGACAACATATGTCCTAAGGGGTCCTAAGACCCCTAGGGAAACATTTGGTTTTTTCTAGTGCATCTATTGATGCATTTCATGAAAACTTATGTCCCTAGGGGACCTAAGACCCTTAGGGACAAATTTCTTTGGTTTGAAGGCAAATTAGAGGGGTCATAGGTGTGTTCAATTTGAGACAACATATGTCCCTAGGGGCCCTAGGACCCCTAGGGATGTATTTGATTGGTTCTAATGCGGAGCTTTCAACATATTTCATGACAACATATGTCCTTAGGGGCCCTAGGGCCCATAGGGATCCATTTGGTTGGATCCAATGTGTTAAGAGAGGTCATTGGTTAACCTATGTCCCCTCTCGACACGTTTGATGACAACATATGTCCCTAGGGTACCTAGGACCCCTAGGGATGCATTTGGTTGGTTCTAATCTATCGAGGGTCCCCAGGGCTTGTAGGGCCCCTAGGGACACATTTTGTTGGTTCTAATGCATCAAGAGGGATCTTAGGTTAACCTATGACCCCTCTTGATGCATTTCATTACAACATACAAGGCCCCTAGGAAATCATTTGGTGTGTTCTAATGCATCAAGAGGTGTCATAGGTTAACCTATGACCCCTCTTGACACATTTCATGACAACATATGTCCCTAGGGGCCTTAGGGACATATGTTCCTTTTGTGTTTAGCCTGTTGGCAACTATTGCTCTCCATTTAGATGACAATATCGAACACCTAATGATATATTATTGAAACTTTTTTTCTTGTTTGGGCTCCAAAAAGTAAATTTTTCCAAAACCCATGATAATGGTGCACATAAAGCGATATTGTTGGGTCTGGAGTAAAAGGGAATATTTTGGTAAAATTATGCCAGTTTAATTAAGTATCCAATCTCAAATTAAATACCCATTATGAAATTGAATATCTGATATCAGATTGGGTATTCAATATTGATTCCCAAATTTTGAAGGGAATTATGGGCAAGGAAAACAAATTTCACTATTATGTATGAATTATTGATATATATATATATGAATATTATTATACATGATTTATTTATGATTATTATTATATTATATTATTATGATTTTTACTATCATTATTAAATATAATAATGTAATATATGTTATTATTGTTATTATTATTATGGCCTATAAATATAATATATTAGTATATATGATTATTATATTATATTATTATGATTTTTACTATAATTATTAAATATAGTATAGACAACACATATTATTATTGGTATTATTATTATAATTATGACCTATGATCTATTTGGATAGTTCGAATGCGTCAACAACCTATAACCCCTCTTAATGCATTTCATGACAACGTATGTCGTCAAGGCCCCTAGAGATGCATTTGGTTCATTCCAATGCATCAAGAGGGGTCATAGGTTAATGTATGACCCCTCTTGATGCATTTCATGACAATATATGCCCCTAGGGGCCCTAAGACCCCTAGGGACCCATTTGGTTGGTTCCATGTCATCAAAAGGGGTCATAGGTTAACCTATGACCCCTCTTGACATATTTCATGACAAAAAATGTCCCTAGTGGCCCTATGACCCCTAAGGATGTATTTGATTAGTTCCAATGTGTCAAGAGGGATCATAGGTTAACATATGACCCCTCTTGATGGATTTCATGACAACATATGTCCATCAGGACCAATTTCATTGCTTCTCATGAGTCAAAAGGGGTCATAGGTTAATCTATGATGCCTATGATGCATTTCATAACAACATATGTCCATGTCCCTAGGGGGCCTAGGGCTCATAGGAATGCATTTGGTTTGTTCTAATGCATTAAGAGGGGTCATAGGTTAACCTATGACCCCTCTTGACAAATCTTATGACAATGTATGTCCCTAGGGGCCGTAACACCCCTAGGGACGTATTTGGTTGGTTCTAATGCATTGAGAGGGGACATAGGTTAACCTATGACCCCTATCAACGTATTTAATGACAACATATGTGCTTAGGGGCACTAGGACACCTAGGAATAAATTTGGTTAGTTCTAATGCATCAATATATGACCCCTGTCAATGCATTTCATGACAATGTATGTCCCTAGGGATGCATTTGGTTGGTTCCAAACTATTTCAATGTATTTCATGATAATGTATGTCACTAGGGATCCTAGGGCCCTTAGTGATGCATTTTTTGGGTTCCAATGTTTCAAGAGGGGTCATAGGTTAACCAATGACCCCTATTGATGCATTTTATGACAAAATATGTTCCTATTTAGTAGGTTTGAATGTGTTGATAGGGGTCATAGGTACCCCTCTTGACACATTTCATGACATCATATGTCACTAGGGTCACTAGGGCTTCTAGAGAAGCATTTGGTTGGTTCCACTGCATCAAGAGGGGTTATAGGTCAACCTCTGATCCTTCTCAATGCATTTCATGACAAGGAATGTCCCTAAGGGCCCTAGGACCCCTACGGACACATTTGGTTGTTTCCAATGCATCAAGAGGGGTCATAGGTTAACCTATGACGCATCTTGACACACCCATTTGGTCAGTTTGAATGTATCAAGAGGGTTCATAGGTTAATTTATGACCCCTCTCCATGTATTTAATGATAACCTATGTCCATTGTTGCCCTAAGACCCCTAGGGATGCATGTGATTTGTTCTAATGTGTCAAGATTGGTCATAGGTTAACCTATGACCCCTATCAATGCATTTCATGACCTATGACCCCTATTGACACATTTCATGACAAAATATGTCCCTAGGGGCCCTAGGGCTCCTAAGGACCTATTTGGTTGGTTCCAATGCATAGAGAAGCATCATAGGTTAGTCTATGACCCTTCTCAACACATTTCATGACAATATATGTCCCTATGGGCCCTAATACCCCTTGGGATGCATTTGGTTGGTTTGAATGTGTCAAAAAGGGTCATAGATTAACATATGACCCCTCTTTATACATTTCGTGACAACATATGTCCCTTGGGGCCTTAGGACCCCTAAGGATGAATTTGGTTGGTTCTAATGCATTGAGAGGTGTCATAGGTTAACCTATGACCCTTCTTGATGTATTTCATGACAACATATGTGCCTAGGAGCCCTAGGGCCCATAGGGACCCATTTGGTTGGTTTGAATGCACCCAAAGGGGTCATAGGATAACTTATTGCCCCTCTCTACACATTTGATGACAACATATGTCCCTAAGGGCCCTAAGAGCCTTAGGTACTCATTTTGCTAGTTTTAATGTCTTGAGAGGGGTCATAAGTTAACCTATGACCCCTCTCGATGCATTTCATGACAACATATGTCCCTAGGGACCCTCAGGCCCCTAGGGATATGCTTGCCCCTAGTGACATATATTGTCATGAAATGCATCGAGAGTAGTCATAAGTTAATCTATGAACCCTCTCAATGCATTTCATGACAATGTACACATTTTCTTGGTTCCAATGTGCTGAGAGGGATCATATGTTAATCTATTACCCCTATCAATGCATTTCATGACAAGATATGTCCCTAAGGGCCCTAGGGTGCCTAGGTACCCATTTGGCTAGTTCCAATGCATCGAGAGGTGGCATAGGTTAACCTATGACCCCTCTCAACACATTTCATGGCAACACATGTCTCTATGGGCCCTAGGACCCCTAGAGATGAATTTGGTTGGTTCTAATGCATTGAGAGAGGTCATAGGTTAACATATGACCCCTCTCTCTCTACACATTTCATGACAACATATGTCCCTAAGGGCCCTATCACCCCTAAGGATGGATTTGGTTTCTTTGAATGCATTAAGAGGGGTCATATGTTAACCTATGACCCCTCTCCATGCATTTTGTGATAACATATATACCTGGGGGCCCCAGGACCCCTAGAGATGTATTTGTTTGGTTCTAATGCATCCCTCTTGGTGCATTTCATGATAGCTTATGCATTATGTTAGTTCCAATGCATTGAGAGGGGTCATCTATTAACCTATGTCTCCTCTCAATGCATCTCATGAAAAAATATGTCTCTAGGGGCCCTAGAATTCCTAGGAACATATTTGGTTGGTTTTGGTGCGTCGAGAGGGGTCATAGGTTAACCTATGACCCTTATTGACACATTTCATGACAACATATGTCCCTAAGGGGCCTAAGACTCTTAGGATGCATTTCTTTGGTTTGAAGGTGTCAAGAGGGGTCATAGGTTAACCTATGTTCCCTCTCTATGAATTTCATGGCAACATATGTCCCTAGGGGCCCTAGGACTACTAGGGACACATTTGATCGGTTCTAATGCATCCCTCTTGACATATTTCATGAAAGCGTATGTCCCTAGGGGCCCTAGGGCCCATAAGGATCTATTTGGTTGGTTCCAACTTGTCAAGAGGGGTCATCGGTTAACCTATGACCCCTCTCGACACATTTCATGACAACATATGTCCCTAGGGGACCTAGGACCCCTAGGGATGCATTTTTTTGGTTGTAATGTGTCAAGAAGGGTCATAAGTATCGACACATTTCATGACAACACATGTCCCTAGGGCCTGTAGGGCCCCTAGGGACACATTTCATTGGTTCTAATGCATCAAGAGGAGTCATAGGTTAACCTATGATCCCTCTCAATTAATTTCATGACAATGTATGTCCTTAGGGGCCCTAGGGCCCCTAGGGACCCATTTTTTTGGTTCTAATGCATGAAGACCTATGACCCCTCTTGACATGTTTCATGACAACATATGTGACCCATTTGGTTAGTTTACGTTGTCATGAAACATTTCGAGAGGGGTCATAGGTTAACCTTTGACCACTCTCTATGTATTTCATTACAACATATGTCCCTAGGGTCCCTACGACCCTTAGGTACCCATTTGGTTGGTTCAAATGTGTCGAGAGGGGTCATAGGTTAACCTATGACCTCTCTCGATGCATTGCATGACAACATATGTCCCTAGGACCCCTAGGGACCCATTTGGTTGGTTCTAATACATTGATAGGGGTCATAGGTTGATCTATGACCCCTCTCAATGCATTTCATGACAACATATGTCCCTAGGGGCTAGCCGCTAGGGACAAATTTGGTTAGTTTGAATGCATCGAGTGGTGTAATAGATTAAACTATGACCCCTCTTGATGCTTTTCATGACAACATATGTCGCTAGGGGCACTAGGACCCCTTGGGTCCCATTGGGAATGTGTCAAAAGGGGTCATTAGGGGCCCTAGGGACATATATTTTCATGAAATGCATCGAGGGGGTCATAAGTTAACCTATGACCCCTTTTGATGCAGTTCATGACAATATTATATTTAATAATTATATAAGACTATATATTTTAATATAATAATAACATATTATTATATTACATAACAATAATAATGATATATATTACTAGATTATATATTTGATAATAATAATAATAACCATATATATCATTATATATAATAATAATTATATAATATTACTATATATATTTAATAATAATAGTCATAATAATCATACATATTACTATATATAATAATAATAGTTAATAATAATAATCATAATCATATATATTAATAATATTAATGCAAACACTTCCTAACGATAAATTTCCCTCTAAAACCCTCTAAAGTTTCCCTCAAAAAGTTTCCTCTAAAATTTCCTTCCAAAATTTCCAATGTGGGTGGTTTCCCTCCCAATCAGAAAATTCAGAGTAATCAGATACCCGATTTCATAATTAGGCTTGGTATTTACCAAACCTATTTGGTCAACCCAAAAAATGTTTTTGAGAAGGGTTTCACTAACACTCAGACTTCAAGTAGCCATTTGACAATGTTATTTTCATCAAAATTGAATGAAACGAAAAGGGTTTTTTCTATAACACTCTCAAGATTCCATCAATATAATTACTATCAAATTATGAGTTCGATAAGTATTTATTAGTTAATTTTCAATGAAGATGATTGTAAAGTGTTGATTGACATACTGATTGAAAAACAACTATAACTTTCAAATGGTATAACATTTTTTAAATCCAAAAGTTGCGTCACATTTTATGCTTCGCCTGGTGTAAGGAAAAAATAAATTTGGTAAAGTTTTCAATTAGTTTAGGTGGTCAGACACAGGAGGTTTTTTTCTGAAATTTTTTTAAGTAGAAAATTCATATTTAATTATTTATTTGGAATAAAAATACCCAAAAAATATGTATGACATCCGAGTATGAGTCTACTTTTTATATCTATAATTATATTTAAAAATATTATCATTTAATTTTGATTAAGGCAGTCAGACATACACCTACTTTTTATTTTTGCCCTAAAATTTTTGTAGTACTACATTAAAATCTAAACTTTTGACCAATCAAATATTTTTTCTCCAAATAAGGCTTGGTAGTTTAGAAACTATATTCAATTTCCTGCAGCATATTTTTTTACAACTATTTGATATAAAGTCTAGAACCACTTTAAAATTATGTGTCAAGTTGACATAACCATGATTTGTTGGTTTTTCACTACCACTTAAGGCCATAGTTTGGTTCACCATAATCCTGCACATACCCTTGTGCAATTTCTTTTAGATCTTCATCTATTTTGGAGAGTTTATCTTTGATTTCTTGCATGAAGATAGATGTATCACATTATTTACCAAATAGAGAAGTGACATTGTTGGAAAGGTTTCCAATGAGCATAAAATAGTAGACAAGTCTACTTGATATATTGCAATCTTTTGTGCAACTAGATCCAATACTTTTTTTTCAAATTTCTTCTCTACTCTTTGCAAAAATTTCTCTTGTCCATTTAAATCTTCATTGAATTTTTGGACCACTTTTGCTAATTGAGCCAAAATATGTTGAGAAGTATCAACCTTGGTTTTGAGTGCATCTGCAAGAATGTTCTTTGCATCTTCTAGCACTTGATTTTCTCTATTTCTCTCCTCTCCAAGCCTCTATTGCTTAGCTTTCTTTTACGATAGTTCTCCTACTATATACAATTGATCAAGATTCAAAGTAGAGATATTCCAATTTGGGGTAACTATATCATCATCAAGATCAATGTCTTCTTCCTTATTTTTTCCTTTGCTAGAAACTTTATTGTTTGATTGGGGCTTTCTCTCAACTATCTTTATACTTATTAATTGTATACTCAGAATAGTAACAATAGTGGAAAAGGAAGGACTAGAAATAAATGTAGATATTATACTAATTAAAGATATACCTTGTTGCTAATTAAATAAAATTGATGAAGGAGAAAGAATTGATTGCTCGGTGGATGAACTGTTGGTCACTTTAGTCAATGAGGTACTAAGATGAATAGGTTCAATGATTGGTTGATTTTTTAGATTTGCAATTCTTTTCATGACCAACTCAACCAAGCTTTCTTTGAGCTTGATGTCTTTAATGTTTCACTTAGAGACTAAGGAAGTGAGGCTATAACTAATGCTCAATCTTTTTAGATTTTTGTTTCCTTGATACTCTAAGTCTTAGGGAGGTTCCCCTTGGTGGCTTCCTATTCTTGTTGCTCATCATTTATATTATCATAATTTTTTGCTTCTTCTTCATCATTCTCCTCTTCCTTGTCATTTTCACCATCATCATCTTTATCATTGACATTAACAACAAAATCACTCTGCTTATGAAGATTCTTTTACTTCATTGTCACTTCATTTTGCTTGATGGATTCTTTTACTTCTTTGTCATTGAGACTCGACATGAGTTACCTCAGAGTCTACTCATATATATCCTTTGCAATTTTCTTAGTATGTTCCCATCTTGGCTAGATTTTCTCCATCAATTCATTAGGAATATGGTGTACAAGTTGGTCTGGTGAATATTTCCATTTACCTAATTTAGACATAATGATGTCTTCAACTTGTTTCTTTTCCTCTACATTTTTGGTATCATACAAAGTAAGTTTTACTTCATTTTTCTTGATGGATTCTTTTACTTCTTTGTCATTGAGACTCGACATGAGGTGCCTCAGAGTATACTCATATATATCCTTTGCAATTTTCTTAGTATGTTCCCATCTTGGCTAGATTTTCTCCATCAATTCATTGGGAATATGGTGTACAAGTTGGTCTGGTGGATATTTCCATTTACCTAGTTTAGAAATAATGATGTCTTCAACTTGTTTCTTTTCCTCTACATTTTGGTCTCATACTTCAATGATCTAAAAAATTTCATGCCGACTCCGTAATCATTTTCTTTCAATTTTTCTTGAAATGTGCATGGAGGTCATTTGAAAATCACATCCTCTACTTCTTAACCCAATTTTAGTTTATTTCTAGATGTTCTTCTTGTAAACACTATAGTAGATGACTTGGTAGGTTTGGTTATGATAACCTTACCTTTCTTCTTAACTAGCTCTTCTTGTTCTGATTTTGCTTCATCTACCTCATCTTCTATTATATCATCTCCTTTACCTACTATCAATAGGAGATTAGAACTAGTTTGTTTTAGTTTTTCTATCCTCTTCTTTCCTTTACTAACAACCTACGGAAGCTTTATTTCTAGTTCTATTCTATCTTTGGCTTCATCATATCTACCAAAATATTTTGAATTTGTTATTCATCTTCTACTTGAATGCATCAAAATAGTTTTCCATGATATTGACATAATTTTCACCCATTTCTGCTATATACTTATAAATTTGATAAAATACAGGTACATCTTTTCTCCATACAACTGTACCTTTTGAGGGGAAAAGCTTTTTTACAAAGAATAATAAATGTGTTAGAAGTGAATCAAACTTACAAGGGTTATTCTTCATTGTCTTGATGCTTTCCATGTTTTTGTTGAATTGGTTTAACATCAAATTAGGAAGGTCAAAGGACATGTTATTCTTCACCACCTTGAAGGAGAGATTCACTACTTCACATGATACATTATTGAGTCAACTAGAGTTATATATTTTTTGTGCGATTATGTAAATTCCAAACCTTAACTCCATGTTAGCTACATAGCTGATCTTCATACCTCTTCCATCCCATTCGGCAAGGTTTTTCTTCTCTAGTTCTACCTAACTTAGGGTTTTGGTGTTTTTACCTTGGCCAATATTGGAAGTTCTATGACCCAATGAATCATTTTATTTGTTATTAGGATAGGTTGTTCCAACCATAACTGCCCATTGTGTACATGACTAAGGATAAACCTTATCCATTTTATTTGAAAGTATCGGGGCATGTGTGGAATGTGAGTTAAACCCTTGGCTTCCAAATTGTGATGCTCTAGTTTCAGCATGCCATTCACACACAACTTTTCTAAAGTTTCATCCATTTATGGGGTTCCTATAGCTTGAATTGAACAACGAAAATGAGAGTGAATATCATTACCCAGAAGTACCTCTGATGGAATTTGTGATTGAGCTTCAGTTGGATCAAGAGTTTCCACAATTATTGGACTCAATCTAAAATCTGGTGCCTTCCATTCAACTCCTTAGACTAACATCTCAGACTCCTTCTTGGTTTTGTTGCTGGATGATGCAATTTCTCAGTATGATTTTAGAAAACATGGAAAATTTTAATAAAAATTCACATAGATCACTTGGATGCATAGAAATCGCTCTTCACCCAATCTCTTGAAAATTCATGGTGATAAATGAATTCAATTTTTCCCTTTTTAACAAATCTCATCCTTCAATTGCCATAAATGCTTGGTATGTTCGCTTGGTTGATGATAGACTGTCTTCCAATCAGCTCAAATTAATTGCTCAGTAGAGTCATTCATGACTTAGTATACACACAAAAACTTATTTACACCTACCTTTTCATGGTAGGGTCTTCCAACCCGACCTCATTCAGTAAAGTCCAAAATTCCTTGGATGCTCAATGATGCTTTTGCATCTTGAATGCTGATATAGATTTTTCTTATTGGCTGATTGGAACTGATGTAGGATGTCTAATTAAGAATCTTAGTTCTAGTTATCCTTGTGGGAGATCAAGTATAAATTCCCGAGTCACCCAATTCTTAAGTGACATTTTCTTAATCACTCAGACATGCATTCTTAGAAGATTTCAGAATCCACTGCTATCTCATTTGTTTTCTTATGTTATTAACCTTGGATTTCTTTTCATCTTCAATTCTTCTAGTACTCATATAGTTCTTGGCAAGATGTCCAAGTTCTGTACAAATAAAAAATCTTCTAGTGGTGTCTCTTCTGATGTTTTACATAATTTATTCCAATGTGTCCAAATTCTCCACAATAGTGAAATCTGCACCAAATGTTGTAGTCTTTAACCAAATGTAGCTTTAACAATCTATTCTACTAGATTCAATATTTTGGTTTTGCATTTAGAAGATTTCTGCCCATGCTTCTTGCATTTGTGACATTTTCCTTCAAATTTATGTTTCTCTTTACATTAATTAGCTATGTGACCATGCTTCTTGCAATTGTAGCATTTTCCATTGAATTTAGCTCTACCATTACTCAAATATGTGTTTGATGTATGACCCAGCTTACCATAGTAATTGCAAGTAGGTTTTTTATTCTTTTGAGCTCCTTATTTTGATGATTCACCTTCTTGTGGGTATCCAATTCCTAATTTTCCTTTCTGTTAGTCTTGGCTTTGCTCATTCAATTGATTCATGTCTACTTGATATTTCATCATCCTTTCATTGGTTTGTTTTTTAGTGTTTTTCTGATCTTAGATTCATGATCTCTTTATTTGCATTAGTAATTTGATCAATGAAGTCTTCTTGTTTAAGGGATAGATGCCAAATTTCATTGTTCTTTACTTCTAACCCTTCTTTTATCATGTTTTTCTCTTGTAGGACTTCACACAATCTTATTGACTAAATTTCTTGTTCTCTTTTCAGCTTTCTTATTTCTTCTTGGAGGTTAATATTATTTTCTAATAGTTCTCTGATTGCCTCATTAGCTTCATCTGAATTCCTTTATGAATGGATATCTTCAATTCTTTCTTCAAAGTAAACTTTTTCATTCAATTCTTATCTCTCTATCTTTATAGTCCACATCATCATATCACTTTTTTTGTCACCATCTTGGGATTTCCATGTAAGCTAAAAGGTTTTTACTTTTAACTTTTGCATTTGTTGTCTATTCCTTCATGTTTACTTAACCTATTGATGATTTTTCCCATTCTCGTTAGCAATTTATATGTGATATTTTCATCAGGGAATGTCCTTTTATTTTCACTAGGGGTATACTATTTTCATAAGTAAAGAAAATAATTTATTAATATTTTTTGCTATTATTTTATATAATTGCATTCTTAGTAGTTATATTCTAACACTCTATTGAGGAACCCAAAATAAATTATCCTAAAGCTTCACTAAGTTCTTCGAAGCTTTTTTGTTAAAGATAATAACAAAAAGAGATAATATAGTTCAAGCAATAACTCACATACATACAACCATAAAAACATATTACATCTATAGGTCCCATGACGTTGAATCATATATATCTAAGTTTCATTAAAACTAAATCTGATACATAACAGATCTACATCAAAGAATAATCATAAGTACAAATCCATTTAAATTGTATACAAATTGTATAAGATGTCACTTGGCACAATAAGAATGTATAATCATTCACTATACATGTCACGGGGTATGAAAAACTCAAGGAATATACATCATCTCATAAGATCTTTGAAAAATAAATAGAGAACAAAAAAATAACTATCCAATAGAAATATAAGGTTAGATAGAAAGGCTCAACTGTACTGGTACATTCAACAATGACATCCAGTTGTCAAATCTCAATGGTATCATAAAAATTCACTATCACCTGACCTCTTGGAACCTAAATGGCCCACTCACACTGTGTTACAAAGATAAAATCAAGTCTCATATGTATATCAATCTCAAAATTCATAATCAACATCTAGGTCAAGGAAAACACCTAAGATCAAACTATCTCAAAGGGTGTCAAGGCACTAGTATTGTCAAAATCTAGAGGCAACACAAACACGTAAGAAATCTATTATGCCAATGGGCAAGTGTCATCACATGAGCCAATTCTAAGTTTATCTTGGTAGTCTCTCTATACCTTGGGCCCCTAGTGTCTCTATGTGCCACTAGTATCCTTTTGTACAAACAAGGCATACTAATGAAACATGAGCACAACCAAGAATCCTTGCTACTCCCATCCTAGCTTTTACTAGTAGTCGAGGCATGAGTGAGGAAAAATAATGACTCTTACTAATTCATTTTAAAATCCATTTAATGAAATGTTATCACTTAATAAAACAACTTAAAATGGGTTACCTAGGAACACACTTAGAGATCTAGCCTCCATTACAAGCCACTTCCCAATGTATACATAGATTACCTACCCTAGGCTCATAAAAGTACAGATTATAGAATCATAGTTTTCAACTCAATCCTTTATAAGAAACGAGAAAGAACCTATAGATAAAACATAGTATTCACCTTAGTTATTTACAAGCAATTGGAAAGAACCTAAAGATAAACACAATAATCACCTCAATCCTTTACAAGCAACTAGAAAGCATCAAAAGACAACTAATCAAAAACTCAAAGGTTACATCAAGAAAAGTCACACCATTCACCTCAGTTCTATCAAATCAACTAGAAATCATTAACAAACCATAGAAAAAACTCATCATAGAAGACATATGACTATGTCACAATGGCCCGGTATGAAAGATCATATACATTGTTGACATATAAGTTAAGTTTTTAATTAGTGACAACACTTATTTCAATTTTGTATAGCTACCAAGCTCATTGAATAGTCTACAATGTTTACCATGTAATTGAATAGCCATTGAGCTCTATAGTTGTTATCGAGTCTTATAGACTAATTTTAGTGGTTACCAAGTGAATTCAGTTAGCGTGATGTCTAGTAGTTCAAACTAAGCATTTTAGTGGTTACCAAGCATTGCAATTTTACTGAGCTAGCAATTCACATAATGCGAAGTTAGTATTTACCAAATTCAATCATGGTAAACAAGTAATCTAGTGTATGCTGAGTTATGCAATATCTACCATGTCACTAGTGCAAACCAAGTTCAAGACTACTTTGAGGTGATTAGTATAGACTGAGATTTTACTTCTACCAAGTGCATGATGATGCTAATTAATGACAGTGGGCACCAAGTATTAGAACTTCACCAAGTTAGTCTTCAAAGCTTGAGTATCTTCATATGGGCTGACTTTGTAATTATGTAAATTGGATTGATATATATGAAATGTGTTGTATCATATCAAAATGTGTGGTTCACGAACAAAAGTGTGTAAGAATGCAAATGTGAACAAGTAGCAGATAAAGAGTATATTGTAAGGCCATATTAGAATAAGAGCAGTAGAGGCATATCCATCATAAAAAGATGATCTATACTTCAACAAATCTCTATCAGAAATTTACTTGTAAGTTAGAGATCTACTGTTTCATCCTAATAGGTGAACTAGTCTAAATCCTTTAACAAGATAGATTTAATAGTCTTTCTTAAATATCTTTACCAAGTGCATACTTCATTGTGTGTTTGTATAAGCTCTAAGAAGGTGGACCTAGCAATCCTAATTTCTCCTAGGAGGGTAGATCATTAGAAGTGATCAATGTCAGCCTTAACCAACCAATTTTATGATGTAGTATTGAATTTTTGTGGAGATCATTCCCAACTCAATTTTACTTTCTAGTTGGAAGGTTTCTGGGTTACCAAATCATTGTGTTCAAATGTTATGAATATTTTATGTTTTCAGTTTGTCATGAATGCAACTAGATTAGTAAATGATAATTGGAATATTGCTATTAAGTGTTGAAATTGATAAAGTTTTAGAGGTTACTAATGCAACCCTCCCCTCTTAGTAACCTAGCATAGTCTTGAATATTTCCGACAAATTGTATTAGAGCATTGCGGTTCTTAGGAGAAAGTTTGATATCTTGAGCAAAGATCAAAGGATAATGGAGATATTCAAACTTGAAAAAGCTATTGAAGTGAAAAGTTGGATCTAGAAATGGCCATTGGCCAACTCAAGAAAGTAATGGAGCATCTTTCCAAATCTCTAAAAATAAGGAAGGAAGTTGTAAATCAGATGAATGATCATCAGTATATTGAAGAAGAAATTGAAGAATTTTTCCTTTTAAGTAGCCCAGATGAAGCAAATGATGCAATAAAAGAACTCCTAGAAGAGAATGGATCCCTACAAGAAAAGGTAAGGAAATTGAAAAGACAACAAGAAATTCAGTCAATAAGATTATATGAAATCTCAAAATAGAGAAATAAGATAAAAGAAGAAATAGATGGAAGGAACAATGAAATTCAAAATCAATCCCTTCAACAAGTAGACCTTATTGATCAAATCTAAAAATGAAAAGATAAGGAATGATCTAAACTCTGAAAGACAAATCAATGAAAGATTGAGGAATGAACTAAATTATAAAAAGAAACTCAGTGAAAGGATAATGAAATCCTAATAAAACATAAGTCAATTGAATCAACTAAATGAACAGAATCTCTATAGACAAAAAGGTAAAGAAGGAATTGGATACAAAGAAGAAGGTGAATCCTCCAAACAATGTGCTCAAAAGAATAAAAAACCTAATTGCAATCACTATGGTAAGATAGGTCATACATAAACCAAGTCTTGGAGTAATGGAAAAGCTAAATTCAATGGAAAATCCTAAAATTGTAGTCAGCATGGTCACAGGACTAATGAATGCAAAGAGAAACCAAAATCTGAGGGTAAGTGTCTCAAATGCAAGAAACAAGGTCACAAGGCATCAAAATGAAGAACCAAGTCATTCAATCTAGGAGAGAAAATTGTGAAAGTAATATGTGATTAGGACTATAACACTTGGTGTAGATGTCATTACTATGGTGAATTTGGACACATTGGCATGAATTGTGTTAGACAACACATGAGCAAAAAAGATGCCACCATAAGATGTTTCACTTGTACCAAACTTGGTCATTTAATCAAGAATTACATGAATATAGGTAGAATTGAAGATGAAAAGAAAGCAAAAGTTGACAACATCTAAAAGAAGATGAGACAACAATGGATTTCTAAATCTATTGAGGATGCTAGTCTAATAAATGATGGTCATGTTACTCAAGAAATGGGTGACTCCACAATTTCCAACTAAGCTTTCAAGGAATAAGTGGAACTATGTTATCAAGATCACATCCAAATAGTTCCAATTGAAAGTAAGAAAAGATCCAAATTAGTATTCAAGATACAAAAGGATCACTAAGGAAGATCAATATCAGTTATCATCAAGTTATCTTCTCTATTGAGTTAGGACATGTCATGGACTCTACCGAGCAAAGTCAGGAGTAACAAGCATACCTTTGGTTATCAAGTCATGAAGTCTTTACCGAGTAATCAAAATAGAATAGTGGATAACAGCCTATCAATCACAATGTCAACTCAATTACCTTCATATCGAGCATTAATGGCATAGTTTTAACAAAAATAAAGAAATCAAATTTATTTTTCACCATGAAATCTAAGTGCTATTGTGAAAAAGTGAATCATACTGTGATCAAGTGACTCTGAGCAAATTTGCAACATGGTTTTGAAGGTTCTCATAATTTACTAAGTAACCATGGCATCAAGTAGTAGTAGCAAAGCAAGGAAAGGGTTTGAGATGTTGGTCTGAGGAGTAGAGTGCAAAGCACTAGACTTGAAACTTGTGCCCACAATTGTAGAAAGCCTTGACCCAAGTGGAGCTCAATTGAAATTTCCTCCTAAGGTACTCTTAATCAACAATAATTGTACTCATTTCAAATGTTCTATTCAAGAAATTGGAACCCTATAATGGATGATGCCCTAGGTGAATTATGTGTTAAGGGAATTCTCAAATTTGATCATAAAAATTTGGAAGAAAAAGGTTGGACCCACATTCCCCACATGCGCTGAGGTTTTCAAATCAAGTGGATTAGATACATTCTAAGCCAAGTGCATAATGGTCAGTTATGGCTTGAGTTACTAGTTGTGATCAAAAAGTAAATGATAGATCATATTACTGGCTTTCCCATACTTGCCAAGGCTAAAACTAAAAAAACCCTAGGTTGGGTGGAATTGGAAAAGAAAACCCTAGCCAAGTGGGATGGCAAAGGCATGAAAATTAGTAGTGTGATAGATGCAGAGTTGAAATTTGGGATACATGTGATAGCTCACAAGATATACAGTTTGATCCATCTCAACAATGTATCATGTGAAGCTATGGATTTAGCTTACAAAGTTGTGAAGAAATTTTTTTCTTATGTCTTGGCAAATCATTTGTTGAAGCAATTCAACATGAATATGGAAAGCATCAAGAAGTCAAAGAACAAGCCTTGTAAATTTGGTTCTCTATTGACTTGTTTGTTCTTCTATTTTTAGAAGTTCTTCCCCTCCAAAGCCAAGGTAGTATGGAGAAAAGATGTGTCTGTATTATATCAAATTAATGAATACATTTTAGAAATGGGTGATAACTATGTTATCATTATGGACAATTACTTTAATGTTTTCAAGTAGAAAATGAATAATAGGTTTAGGATACCTAAGAAGCTAGCTAAAGATTACAAAGATGATGTGTGTTCCATATTCAAGATGATGTGTGTTTCATGATAATTGAAATATTGCTATTAAGTGCTAAAATTGATAAAATTTTAGAGGTTACTCATTCACCCCTCCCCTCTCAGTAACCTAGCACTCTTGAATATTTCCAACAATATAACATCATCATAGCACAAAAAACCCCAAGCCTCTGGTAAAACATCATTTTTGGTGAATGTACTAAGTCAAACTTAAACCCCAACATCATCATACATCTCATCAAAAATTTAAGAACTATTTGCATGAACATCTGGATGATGGATCACTTTGTGTGATCCAAAACGTTGATGATTAAAAAAAATTCACACAATCCAATCTAGAAAGTGAATAGTAAAATTTTTTTCATAGTTCAATTGGCTTTTCAAAAACACATTTTCATTTGATAGTAGGGTTAAAGTTTATGTTTTATTATAAGTCTCAAATTTAATAAAGATTTACAAATTCTCCCTTATAACTGAATCCCTTTTTCCTTTTAAAATAAAACTAATGCCTTTATTAAATATTATAAATTAAATTAAATTATTATTATTAAATTATTAAAATATTAATGATCAAATTATTAAAAAATTAATTCAAAGTTACTAATAACCATAATTATTAATTAATAATATAATAAAAATAATAAAAAATTATTAAATAAAATTTAGTATTAATTCAATTAACTAATAATAACTAAAGACTATTTTAAAAGCATAATTAAATTTCAAAATTTAATAAATATAAATTACAGAAAAACTATTTTAAAAAAAAAAGCTTATACAAAAATGCATTTAGGGCCTGTCGACCTATCAATAAAGGTTGTCATAGTAGCAGGGTACTACGTCAGTAGTACCTATTGTTTTCACAATACAACTACTATGTGTAGTCCAATACACATCATTGGTGGGGGAGAAAAGGGGGAGTGGAGGTGGGGTGGTGGGCTACCTCCTACCAAAGATTATTAATTCATTTTTATATATAAAAAAAAACATTTTCCAAACCCCCATTTAAATTTGAATTTGATTTAAATTAAAACAAAATGAATTTAAGGCCCCCAATAAAATTTACAATTCTCATTTATAATTATCACAATAATTACTAATTACTAATTATTGTGATATATATATATATATATATATATATATATATATATTTAAATCCCAATAAGTTCAGATAGGAGAAATACAAACAACCAATCAGATATGTATAAAACATTCTTGATTTCTTTTCTAATCCCTACTTGTATCAAAATATAGTTCTCTAAAGAATTACAAAATGATGGTTTCTAATTATCAATTCATATACAGATGATCTTAAGATGAAAAAAAATTGCAACAAGGGTTTCAACCCAAATGAAATTCTAAAAACAAATCCACAATAAACAAAGAGGAGATAGAGAAATCAAAGAATGATAACTACTATACAAAACCCACAAGATCCTACCTAGATCTGATGCTAAAACATCAAACACATGAAACTTGCAAACAATTCTCCTTCTTCCAAAAACCCTCTTCTCAAAAATTGGCTCCTCCAAATCTTGGTGTGGAGAAATGAGCTCTAATTTCTTAATAAATGGTTTTCCCTAAATTAGGGCATTAGATTTGGAATCACATGAAACCTTTTCATTTTTCTATTTTTATTATTTTAATTTCATGTACCAACTTTTGTATTTTAATTAAAATAAACTTTATGATTTGTCAATTCCTTTCTCTCTCTTATTAAATCACAAGATATTTATTAATTTAACTAATAATAATATTAAAAATGAAAAACCCTAAATAAATTATCATTAAATTAAATAAATATAATTATACCAAAATTAGAACTTTAATTAAATCTTTTAAATTTAATTATTTTATTTAATTAATTTCTCAATTATTTAAAAATTGAATTTTTTTAATAAAAATTTCACTAAATAAAATCATTAAATTATCTTTTAGTATAATTTAATTATAACTAAAAATTACAATAGACCCACAAGACTAAATAGAAAAACCCATTATAAATTATAGAATACTAGATCAAACTTAAGGGTCAAAAAACATGAATTTATGTTATTGGAAGAGTTCAAAAGGGTGAACGACTTAGTTACTTGTCCTATTTTCTAGGACAATTGGTTTAGGGTTAGGATTTAGACTAAGAAATTATCTCCCCTCTTTTACTATTAGGATACTACGATAGGACACACTCATCCTAGCAAATTGAGGGAAGTCAATGCTTGGTACCTACAATCTATATCCACCCATGTACGTACACATATAATCTAAACAGAATAGGAAATGGTGGAAAGCGGTGCATCATGTAGATCCTGACTAGCAAGTGACTACAACTCACTCACTCACCCACATCATAAATGTCAAACATAAAGTAAACCATACAAGCATACCATACAAAGACAAGTATGGGGTAAGTTACTATAGAATTGCATATAAATCACACATCTAGCTATCATCATGAGATAAATGAAATCATTGTATGAAAATACATGTATCATCATAGAAATAATCTTGAACACGTGAAATAATTATGTAACTCATCACATAAATTAACTAAGAATGAAATAACATCTAATCAAATTCGATAACCAAGTACTATTAATCATAAGAAATAACCATCAAACTAGCCTAAAATAATTCAACAATACAATATGAAATGTAAACTAGGTGTTGACATTACATCGACTCCCCCTAGAATTAGGCTTACTCTTGGAAGTTTAGAAGAAAGATAAAACTAAAGCACTCACTATGTGGGTCCTGTTGGACCCTATCCCCCTATAGGAGTATAAGTCTCCATTGAAAGCACCCTCTATTATCTACTGTATATCCAACTATGGGTTCAGACATTGTAAGTCTCTAATCTAAGAACTGGCATTTCCATTGAGGATAGTGGGACAACTTGTGTCTACATTGTTCACATGAAAAACATTCTCCATCAAAACTCTTCTACACTCTAGGTGCACCGGACTACTAAAATTTCCCCCACTAGAAAAAGAATGAGTACTCTGTGATGTTTGGTCATACTAGTTGCACTTATTGCACTAAGAGTACTCCATGCTAAAGGATAGGATCCTCCCTGATGATGCTACTAATTGCCTCTTGAAGAAGCAAGATGCCTATTGTAACCTGATCCATGATTAGCTTTGGACCCTGATGTTGTAGGTGATCCCACAAAACCACCATGTCCTAAGGTGATTCTTTACTCTACAAGGATAGCTCAATGTATCGCATCCTTGAGGGCTTTAGGTTGGAAAATGTTTACTCCACCAATAAAATAGTTGTTTAGACCTCAAATAAAGCATTGAACCATTAGTGGTGTAATCTCATTAGTCCCTACATAAGGCATGAGCTCATAGAATTTCTATTCATACTTTGCCACAAACATAGTATACTTTTTTAGATCATGAAACTCATTGGACCTCTATTAGTTTCATTCCTCTAGTAGGAAGCATTCATGGAAGTTCTCAAGGAATAAATCCCATGTAATGGTGTTCATGTTCACAACCAATTTCTTATCTTCAATGTTCTACCATGTATCCCCAAACAGCTCTAGGTTGGTGATTACAAACCTTGGTTTTACATTAGAGTCAATGTCCTACATCACAAAATACCTATCTAAAGCAATTAACCACTTCTCTACCTCATACCATGTACCAAACCCAATGAAGGGTTTAATCTTGCACCTCTATAGGTCCTTCATATGTGGCCTTTACTGACCTATGTCTATCACTATAAAGATTTCTTTGAGGACTCTTGCACCTATGCCTCTATTAGAAATAGATAATATTGAGAGGGGAGGTGGGGGGAGGGGGGGGGAGGGGGGTGTGAATCAGTATTTTCAATATTTTTTCCCACAACTAGATATTATTAATTACTTTATCACATGCATAAGAAAGTAAACCAATACTGCTAAACACTATAAACAACCATATAGAAAGAGAGATCATAAAACCATTTTTGTTAAATAGGGAAACCCTGGCCAAGGGAAAATGTCATGCCTGACCACTACTTCGAGTTTTTCTGCAAATTAGGACTTTGCTATTTTAACATTTTGTTCTGATGTTATGATTGAATTTTTGTACAACTTGGTTATAATACTCTTGTTGAATCATGAGACTAATACTAAGCGTATCTTTTGTGAAGAATTATGTTTTAGCAATAAATGTGATTTAGGATTTTATGAATTGAATTTGGCATATAATTGATTTCAAGTTGATAGATTATTGATAATGTTATTATGCTTTTAACTCTTTATTTACTGCATTATGTTTCATGCTGTATGTTGACTTGATGTTGCAGATACACTTAAATGGTTATGTGTTGTATTTATTAAGACTCCTTCATTGAACTTTCATATATGTAACTATATAGGGATTAAATATTTAGATCATGTTAACCTTTAAGATGGTTTCGTTTCATGACTCATATTGAATTGTTAATTGAGGGAACCATAGTTTGCATTTATATATATATTTATATATGTGTTTTCTAATGATTAAAGGTCTAACACCTTAGGTGGAGGTTGGCATATACATTTGTATTTGTTTTTTTTTTTTTTTTTCTAAAGTTAAATCACCTCTTAAGAATTTAGCATTGATGTAACCCTAAATGGGTATTGATTGCTATGAAAGAGGGTAACATCATTATTTTTTTTGAGCCAAATTCATGGTGGTGGACTTGGTACTATCGAACTTATGGCACTGAAGTTTTAGTCGGCCATATCTTGATGTGAGTTGGGTTTTTCTTGTTATGGGCCGGTTTCTGAGCCACAATGCTCTGTTGATTTTACATCTGTGATTTTGTGCTGAGATATCGGCATTTTAATGGGAGTTGGTTGGAAGGTTAACATGCATATTGGGTTTAACTCGATGGAGTTATTTCTCAGTAGTTGGTTGTTGTTGTTTATGGGGTTTCTGCTTCATCCCATTGTGAAGTCTTCTACGAATTGTGTGAGTCGACATTGTAGAGTTTTCTCACCAGTGTTGCATTCAATTCTTGGGGTTTTGGCATCAAGTTGGATTGAAGAACAATTTTCCATCTTCAGTTTTTCAGGTAGGGGGAAATTTCTTACCCTACTCTTTCACTTTGTTTACAAATGCCATTTTACTTTCATTTTGCATAATGTAAAAGTTATCAGATTTACATATTGTGAAATTTTACATTTAGGGATGAGTATATACACTGCGTCTGATGCATAGTTTTTCATATATTCACCTTTGAATGTGGAAGTTGTGGAGAAATTTGACTAGAAGTTGCTTCATTTATGTTTATTTAGCTTCACCCTAGACATATGTTTCCCACCAAGTTGAGTTTTGTGAGAAACATATGGTTGTTGCAGTGAACATGCTGGCTATTGTGTTATTTGTGAGCAAGTTTTTGTGCTCCCTTTGGTATGAGCTTTGTGAGAACCCATACCTCCAGCTTATTTGGTAATATATATATCAAAATGGCAGTGGCTTGGCCTTAGACTTGAGAATGTTTTAAATAACGGGCTCGTGTCTGCTATCGAGGGCAAAGGGAAATTTTGTCAAATGGTTTGCATGAAACCATAAAAATGTTAAATTATCATGTTATTTGCATAGCATTTTATGGGTAATGAAATGTTTGAAATATCTTCATGAAACATGGTCGATATATTGTCTGAACATTGTTAGTTCGAATTCCTTATGACACTAACCTTGTTTTATGATATTGATGAGTAATACGAGAGTTTTCTCATTATTTTATTTAAAGTGTGTTGAATCCAATAATATGGTTAAATTATTTATTGAAAAAAATAACTTAGTAAACAGTTGGTCATGGTTTTGGAAATGACACTTTGTCAATTGTTTTAAAAGAAAACATGTTCCGAACAGGAAACTCTGTGATAGTATAAATTTTCTTCATAATTTATGATGGAAATTTGAGTTATGAATAACTGTTGTTGTGAAATTGGTTGCAAATGAACAAGACATTATTTTGAGAGCATAGATATAGGAAGATGTTTTTGTATCACCAAGGTCATTATGTGAACAACTTGTGAGCATCTTACTATTTTTGGGATTTTGCATCTTAATCATTTTTGGTCGTTGATGTAATGTACGTTATATTAAATGTTTGTGAGTCATATTTCAAATTTAATTCAGATATTGTATTTTAAATGCTGATTGTAAATATAACTGGGTGGTATCTCACCATTAAACAGTGGTAAAACAACAATAGACACTTGGATAATCAGTAACCTTGTAGATTATCTTTTGTTCAGCATTGATTGCACTTGGATTTAGTAATACTTGATTTTACTATGAACTATTTTAATAAGCATTTAAAGATTGTTTTGAAATAAGATGTATTTCTATTCTTAGATAAAATGGAAATTCATTTTAAGATATGAGACGGATTATGATATATGTTGGTGTGATGTTATTTAAAAATAAGGGTATCATATGTACATTGTATTATTATCTTGGCCAATTTGGAGGTTAAGCGTATTTTGTTATAATAGTAGACATAAGTAGTACAGTACTGCGATTGGTAAATATCATTCAACTGATGTAGCAGTTTAGTGATATTTATGAGAATTGTAATATTGTAGTATTTACTTCTGTTATTATAATAACCTAAGTTTACTTTCAAATTGACAGTAGAAGATGAGAGTTTTAAAAGATGAAGAATGTAATATCATGAGAAAACTGACTTGTTAAGAGTTACATGTGCATTCTTAGAACATCTGTTTAATGTGTATGTTAAGGATAGCTGTAATGAACGTATATCAAGGTGGCTAAATATCGATTTACTCTATTCAGTTAATTAAATTTAGTGATAATTTTAAGATGAATTGGGAGGATTAATTATAAATAAAAGATAATTGGCCTTACCTATGACTTAAACCAGTAAGGTTAAGTACGGAGAACAAGACAAGTCTCTATTGCATCATTTCATGAGTATTATAGAGAACCCCATTATGTGTTTTCTAAGGCCTTACCATATACAGATGTAGTATCTTAGCACCATAGTGATGAAACCTTTGTGTATATATGGCTCATTAACTAGTTATTGTTAGTGCGAGTTTAATTTTGCATTGTTTAGAAGGTGTTACTTCTTGCATAGTAATATTTAAATTGCACTATGATATGTGGTTGGATATCTTCTTTAAGGATTTATATATATATGTTAATTCTGACATGTATGCAGGTGGACTATGCTTTTTAACTCAGCATGTACTAAGCCCTCTATGTGTTGTGTTGCATGTTTGTGTTATTTTCATGTTTTCAAGTTGAATATCTAGTGTGAAGGAAGACAGTTGAAGTTACTTCATGAAACTGAATTTGATACTTGTAAAATTTCATTTGTTGGACCTAGCTGTCTTTGAATGATACTGTTCATCAATATTGTACTAAACTCATTATGTATAGACATCTTTATGGAAATATATTTTGATGATATATTCTTTTATGTTGAGGTTTACAATACTGAGAATGATTCAATCTTTGTACTTGATCTTGCAATTTGATGATTAAATAATTTTTTTTCCATGGTTCTTTATGTCTGTTCATAGTTTCATTTTATTTTGTTTGTGGTTTGTTACATTTGGTATCAGAGGAAGGTTAGATTAACTAGGACTCTTGGATTTTAGTGTTTTTCTCATTTTTTATGCATTATTAATAGTTAATTGTTTTAGGTTGTTATCATGCCTCCTATCACTAGAGGAACTCAAGGTCATGGTATTCCTAAAGATAACCTTGCTGGCAGAGGCAGACATAGAGGCAGGGGTCATGGTAGAGGTCCTAGGCACCAAAGAAATGTTGGGGATGATCAGTTTGATCAGAATGTTGGGGTTGGAAATAATCAAGATAATTAGCCAGATCAAGCTTTGGTACTTTAATAGATACTGGAATGTCTCGATAATATTGAGACTAATAACTAGATTCCTAGTGGGGGTGCAAATGTGCGGGTACCTCTTGTGTAGGGTATTAACCTTCCTGTAGAGGATGATCCAGTGGCTAGAGCTCAGCTCAAGGATCTTTCCAAGGTAAAAGGGTCGTTATTTTATGGTATAGAACAAGGTATAGTAGCAGAGGCTTGGCTGCTGAATATTGAGCGGTGCTTTATCTTACACCGTTACTTGAGTAATGTGAAAGTAAGATGGACAGTTATGCATTTGAGGGGATTCAATTATTTTTGGTGGGAATAGGAGTTAGAGAAGTTGGGTATTGATATCTCTCTAGTTACTTGGGAGCTCTTTGTAGAGCAATTCAAGGAGAGGTTTATGTCAGAATATTGGCGACAAGCCCGTGCAGAGGAGTTCTTTTAGATTATGTAGTCTGGCTCTACAGTGGAAGCTTATGAACATAGGTTCTATGAGCTTAAGAAGTTTTTTGGCTAGGCAAAAAATGATAAAGCCATGATACAACATTTCATCAGGGTGCTTATGCCCAAGATCGAGGAGGAAGTGAAAACTTTCAGACCTGTGTCTATGCAGGAAGCTTCAGAGTGAGCAAAGCTGATTGAGATGAAGTCTGGCTATCATGGGACTTCATACAAAACTAGCTTGGATCTACCTACCCCGAATGTTAGTAAGAATCAAAAGCCTCCTCAGAATAGTTCAAAATCAAGATTTTCTATTGGGAAATTCAAGAAGAGAAAGTTCAGTAAGAACTCTAAGGGTTCATAATAGCCTAAACCATCTCAACCACCTCAAAGTGTGCAAAGTAATAACCCATATCCTAACCTTTCTAGTCAGAATATGGGATTTCAAAAATCTATTGAGTGTTATCATTGTGGTCAGATAGGTCATTACCAGTCTCAATGCCCTAATTGGAACACGCCAAAGGTTGGACCTAAGCTAGCTAGATCTGAAGTGACAGTTGGTGATTCTGCCAGGAACCACCATGTTTTAGCTACCCTGGATCAGAAGCAAGAAGAACATCAGAACACAGTTATTGAAGCTCAAGGTAATACTCAAGGTATGAAAGTATCTATTTTATTTGACTCTGGAGCTACAGATTCCTTTATTTCTTCTGCTTTAGTTGCATATAGTGGAATTCTT
This sequence comes from Cupressus sempervirens, assembly GCA_028749045.1. NCBI lineage: Eukaryota > Viridiplantae > Streptophyta > Pinopsida > Cupressales > Cupressaceae > Cupressus > Cupressus sempervirens. Next base: position 469,858,583 of record CM053791.1, on the reverse strand, counting down.
GTGGTTAAAGCAAGGAATAGATGGCAAGTGGAGTTAGTGTCAGGTTCTAGGGTGAACGCTGATATAGTTGCTCTTGACTGTAAGATTCAAATGAAACCTTTTACTACTTCAATGAACCTTAGGGTTATACCTTTATGATCGTATGAAATAGTTTTGGGAATGGATTGGTTAGAACAACATCAAGCTGTTTTGGATTGCAAGGATAAGATAATCACTTGTTTGGATGATGTTGGATCACCTAGAGTTATTGTTGGAATCAAGAGACCCATCTCTTTACAGACAATTTTTGCCAAGCAATTGGCAAGGTGTGCTCAAAAATGTTGTAGTTTGTTTGCCATAGCGGTAAATGACTTAGATGATTCCATGGATAAAGGTTCTTCTCGTGATCATCCAGTCTTGCAAAGATTTTTGGTTTTTTTTGTTGAAGAAATTTCTGGAATACCTCTGAGAAGAGAAATTGATTTTTGGATTGATTTAGTACCAGGAACGGAACCAATTTCCAAGACTCCTTACACAATGATAGCTCAAGAGCTGGTTGAACTTAAATTTCAGTTGTAGGAGCTTTTGGAGAAAGGTTTGATTCATCCTAGTGTATCACCTTGGGGTGCTCCGATAATCTTTGTCAAGAAGAAAGATGGCTCCTTGAGACTTTGTAAAGACTATAGATAGTTAAATGAGGTCACTGTTAAGAATAGGTTTTCCTAGAATTGATGACTTGTTTGATCAAGTAAAGGGTGCCCAAGTCTTTTCGAAGATTGATTTGAAATTCGAATATCATCAACTTAGAATCTAGGAAGCTGATATTCATAAGATAGCTTTTCACACCAGGTATGGACACTATGAATTCATGGTAGCACCATTTGGGTTAACTAATGCACCTTCTATTTTTATGAGTCTTATGAATAGTGTGCTTAGAAATTTCCTTGATAAGTTCATAGTGGTTTTTCTAGATGATATTTTGGTATATTCTTGGTCTGCGAAGGAGCATGATCAGCATTTAGAGCAAGTTTTGGAGTGCCTTTGTAGGAACAAACTATTTGCCAATCCTTTGAAGTGTGAATTCTTCAAGTCTAAGATTTGTTACTTAGGTCATATCATTTCTAGAGATGGAATTTCTATAGATCCATCCAAAATTTGGGCTATTGTAGATTGGCCAGCACCTGCGAATGTGTCCGAGGTTCAAAGTTTCATAGGCTTAGCAAGCTATTACTGCAGATTTGTGTCAAACTTTTCTAGAATAGTGCATCTTATCACATCTCTTCAGAGAAAAGGGAAGAAATTTGTCTGGATAGAGGAGTGCGAGGTAGCATTTCAAAAACTTAAGGAATGTTTGACCAGTGCACCCCTTCTGGCAGTCCTTGATTCAGCTAAGTAGTTCGTGGTTTGCACTGATGCATCTTTGGATGGCATAGGGGCAGTGTTGATGCAAGAAGGACTTGTTATAGCTTATGAGTCTAGAAAGCTTAAGAGTAATGAGGTGAATTACCCTACTCACGATCTTGAACTTGCAGTGATCATGCATGCTTTGACCAAGTGGTGGCATTTTCTTTTGGGACAACAATTTGAGTTACATACTGATCTTCGAAGCCTTCAGTATCTTTTCACACAACTAGACCTCAACACTAGGCAGCAAAGATGGATGGAGTTCTTGTGTGAATATGACTTTGGGATTAGTTATGTGCAAGGGAAAGAGAACATTGTTGCTGATGCACTTAGCAAAAGGTGACATAAATTATCTTCTTTGATCCTAATATTGGATCTTAAGGATAATATTTTACAGAACCTTTCCTTAGACCATTGGTTTCAGGATGTTAAGGCAATTATCAATAGTGATAGCATCTTGGAAGGGCATTTTGAGGGGTATTCAGTAAATACTGAAGGTTTACTACTTTTTAGAGGGAGTGTGTACATTCCTGATTTGGGTGATTTGAGAAATCTGGTTATGTTTGAGGCCCACAAAGCACCATATTCATCTCACTCGGGTGTTAAGAAAATGTATGGTGACCTTAAGCAACATTATTATTGGCTTGGAATGAAGAGAGACATAGTAGATTTTGTGGCTTGATTCTTGGAGTGTCAGCGGGTTGAGGCTAAACATCAGCACCCTACGGGACTATTGCAACCACATAATATTCCAGAATGGAAATGGGACACCATTTCTATAGATTTTATTACTGGATTGCCTATTACAGCTCATAGGCATGACACTATTATGGTGGTAGTGGACCATTTGTCTAAGGTTGCCCATTTTATCCCAGTTAGATCATCCTATAATGCAACAATGGTTGCCAAGATTTTTATGGAACAGGTAGTTAAGTTACATGGTATTCCTAAAAAGATTATTTCTTATAGGGATCTAGTGTTTACATCCTCTCTTTGGAGATCCATGTAGCGAGAGCTAGGTACTCAGCTAAATTTTAGTTCATCTTATCACCCAGAGATAGATGGACATACTGAATGTGTCAATCAGATTTTGGAAGACATGCTTAGGATGTACGTAATGGATAGATAGAATAAATGGGAGGAGTATCTACATTTGGTAGAGTTTTCTTATATTAATGGATATCACAGTTCCATAGGTATGGCACCATTTCAAGCATTGTATGGTAGACCTTGCAGGATGCCTCTCAGTTGGGATAATTTGGAGGACAAGACTCTTTTAGGACCTAATATGTTGCTAGATTTGGAGCAGGAAGTTAAAAGGATCAAAGAGCACCTTATTACTGCTCAAGATAGATAGAAGAAATATGCTGATAAACATAGAATTGATTGTCAATTCTTGATGGGTGATAAAGTGTTTCTCCAGGTAAGACCACGTAAAAGTCCAATTCGTTATGGAAAGGGATCAAAGTTAGCACCTCAATTTGTGGGTCTATTTGAAATTTTGGAATAGGTTGGACCAATTGCCTACAAACTTGCCTTGCCACTGAGTCTTTCATGCATTCATAATGTATTTCATGTTTTAGTTCTACGTAAGTATATACCTGATATTGCTCACGTTCTTGATAATAAAAATTTGTAGATTATGGATGGACAAATCATGCTAGAACCAGTGTAGATCATTCAAAGCAGAACTATGAGTTTAAGAGGGAGAGAAATAAAGCAGGTAAAGGTCCTATGGGACACCAATGATGAAACATCTGCTACCTGGGAGGACATTGAAATGATGAAAGCACCTCATTCGTTCTTGTTTACTAACTTCTAGGAGAAAGTCAAAACCTAGAGGGGGAGGGTGTCATGCCTGACCACTACTTTGGGTTTTTTTGCAAATTAGGACTTTGCTATTTTACGATTTCGTTCTAATGTTATGATTGAATTTCTATAGAACTTGGTTATAATACTCTTGTTGAATCATGAGACTGATGCTGAGTGTATCTTCTATGAAGAATTATGATTTAGCAATAAATTTGATTTAGGATTTTATGAATTGAATTTGGCATATCATTGATATCAATTTGATAGATTATCGATAATGTTATTATGTTTTTAATTCTTTGTTTACTGCATTCTATTTCATGCTGTATGTTGACTTGATGTTGCAGATACACTTAAATGGTTATGTGCTATATTTATTTAGACTCCTTCATTGAACTTTCATATATGTAACTATACAGGGATTAAATATTTAGATCGTGTTAACACTTAAGATGGTTTCATTTCATGACTCATATTGAATTGTTAATTGAGGGAACCATAGTTTGCATTTATATATATTTATATATGTGTTTTCTAATGATTAAAGGTCTAACACCTTAGGTGGAGGTTGGCATATACATTTGTATTTGTTTTTAAAAAAAAAAAAGTGAAATCACCTCTTAAGCATTTAGCATTGATGTAACCCTAAATGGGTATCGATTGCTATGAAGGAGGGTAACATTGTTATTTTGTTTGAGCCAAATTCATGGTGGTGGAATTGGTACTGCTGAGCTTATGGCACTAAAGTTTCAGTCGGCCATATCTTGATGTGAGTTGGGTTTTGCTGGTTATGGGCCGGTTTCTGAGCCACATTGCTCTGTTGATTTTACATCTATGATTTTGTGCTAAGATATCAAAATTTTAATGGGAGTTGGTTGGAAGGTTAACTTGCATATTGGGTTTAACTTGATGGAGTTATTTCTCAGTAGTTGGTTGTTGTTGTTTATGGGGTTTCTGCTTCATCCTATTGTGAAGTCTTCTGCGAATTATGTGAGTCGACATTGTAGAGTTAGCTCACCAGTGTTGGATTCAATTTTTGGGGTTTTGGCATCAAGTTGGATTTAAGAACAATCTTCCATATTCAATTTTTCAAGTAGGGGGCAATTTCATACCCTACTCTTTCGCTCTGTTTGCAAATGCCATGTTACTTTCATTTTGCATAATGTCAAAGTTATCAGATTTACATATTGTGAAATTTTACATTTAGGGATGAGTATATGCACTACGTGTGATATTTAGTTTTGCATATATTCACCTTTGAATGTCGAAGTTGTGGAGAAATTTGACTGGAAGTTACTTCATTTATGTTTATTTAGCTTCGCCCCAAACATATGTTTCCCACCAAGTTGAGTTTTGTGAGAAACATATGGTTGTAGCAGTGAACATGCTAGCTGTTGTGTTATTTACGAGCAAGTTTTTGTGCTCCCTTTGGTATGAGCTTTGTGAGAACCCATACCTCCATCTTATTTGGTAATATATATATCAAAATGGGAGTGGCTCAACCTCGAACTTGAGAATTTTTTAAATAACGGGCTCGTGTCTACTGTTAAGGGCAGAGGCATTTTGTCAAATGTTTGCGTGAAACCATAACAATGTTAAATTATCATGTTATTTGCATAGTATTTTATGGATAATGAAATGTTTGAAATATCTTTATGAAACATGGTTGATTTATTGTCTGAACATTTTTAGTTCGAATTCCTTATGACAGTAACCTTGTTTTATGATATTGATGAGTAATACGAGGGTTTTGTCATTATTTTATTTAAAGTGTGTTGAATTCAATAATATGGTTAAATTATTTATTGAAAACAATAACTTAGTAAAAAAAATTTGATGGTTTTGGAAATGACATTCTGTCAATTATTTTAAAAGAAAACATGTTCCGAACAGGAAACTCTATGATAGTATATATTTTATTCATAATTTATGATGGAAATTTGAGTTATGAATAACTGTTGTTGTGAAATTGGTTGCAAATGAACAAGACATTATTTTGAGAGCATAGATATAGGAAGATTTTGTTGTATCACCAAGGTCATTATGCAAATAGCTTGTGAGCATCTTACTATTTTTTGGATTTTGCATCTTAATCATTTTTGGTCATTGATGTAATGTAAGTTATATTACATGTTTGTGAGTCGTATTTCAAATTTAATTCAAATATTGTATTTTAAATGCTGATTGTAAATATAACTAGGTGGTATCTTACCATTAAACAATGGTAAAACAACAATAGACACTTGGATAATCAGTAACCTTGTTGATTATCTTTTGTTCAACATTGACTGCACTTGGATTTAGTAATACTTGATTTTACTATGAAGTGTTTTAATAAGCATTTACAGATTATTTTGAAATAAGATGTATTTCTATTCTTAGATAAAATGGAAAGTCATTTTAAGATATGAGATGTATTATGATATATGTTGGTGTGATGTTATTTAAAAACAAGGGTATCATATGTACATTGTATTATTATCTTGGCCAATTCGGAGGTTAAGCTTAGTTTGTTATAATAGTAGAGATAAGTAGTACAATACTGTGACTAGTAAATATCATTCAACTAATGTAGCAATTTAGTGATATTTATGAGAATTGTAATATTGTAGTATTTACTTCTATTATTATAATAACCTAAGTTTACTTTCAAATTGATAGTAGAAGATGAGAGTTTTAAAAGATGAAGAATGTAATATATGCATAGTTTTGCATATATTCATCTTTGAATGTGGAAGTTGTGGAGAAATTGGACTAGAAGTTGCTTCATTTATGTTTATTTAGCTTCGCCCCAAACATATGTTTCCCACCAAGTTGAGTTTTGTGAGAAGCATATGGTTGCGACAGTGAACATGCTAGTTGTTGTGTTATTTGTAGGCAAGTTTTTGTGCTCCCTTTGGTATGAGCTTTGTGAGAACCCATACCTCCAACTTATTTGGTAATATATATATATCAAAATGGGAGTGGCTCGGCCTCAAACTTGTGAATTTTTTAAATAATGGGCTCGTGTCTGCTGTAGAGGGCAGAGGAATTTTGTCAAATGGTTTGCGTGAAACCATAACAATGTTAAATTATCATGTTATTTGCATAGCATTTTATGGATAATGAAATGTTTGAAATATCTTCATGAAACATGGTCGATATATTTTCTAAACATTGATAGTTCGAATTCCTTATGAAAGTAACCTTGTTTTATGATATTGATAGTAATACGAGGGTTTTGTCATTATTTTATTTAAAGTGTGTCGAATTCAATAATATGGTTAAATTATTTATTGAAAACAATAACTTAGTAAACAGTTGATGATGGTTTTGGAAATGACATTTTTTCAGTTGTTTTAAAAGAAAACATGTTCCGAACAGGAAACTCTATGATAGTATAAATTTTCTTCATAGTTTATGATGGAAATTTGAGTTATGAATAACTGTTGTTGTGAAATTGGTTGCACATGAACAAGACATTATTTTGAGAGGATAGATATAGGAAGATGTTGTTGTATCACCAAGGTCATTATGCGAACAGCTTGTGAGCATCTTACTATTTTTGGGATTTTGCATCTTAATCATTTTTTATCATTGATGTAATGTAAATTATACTACATGTTTTTGAGTCATATTTAAAATTTAATTTAGATATTGTATTTTAAATGCTGATTGTAAATATAACTAGGTGGTATCTCACCATTAAACAGTGGTAAAACAACAATAGACACTTGGATAATCAGTAACCTTGTGGATTATCTTTTGTTTAGCATTGACTGCACTTGGATTTAATAATACTTGATTTTACTATGAAGTGTTTTAATAAGCATTTATAGATTGTTTTGAAATAAGATGTATTTTTGTTCTTAGATAAAATGAAAAATCATTTTAAGATACGAGACAGATTATGATATATGTTGCTGTGATGTTATTTAAAAACAAGGGTATCATATGTACATTATATTATTATCTTGGCCAATTTGGAGGTTAAGCTTAGTTTGTTATAATAGTAGAGATAAGTAGTACAGTATTGTGACTAGTAAATATCATTCAACTAATGTAGTAGTTTAGTGATATTTATGAGAATTATAATATTGTAGTATTTACTTCTATTATTATAATAACATAAGTTTACTTTCAAATTGACAGTAGAAGGTGAGAGTTTTAAAAGATGAAGAATGTAATATCATGAGAAAACTGACTTGTTAATAGTTACATGTGCATTCTTAGAATATTTGTTTGATGTGTATGTTAAGGATAGCTGTAGTGAACGTATATCAAGGTGGCTGAATATTGATTTATTCTATTTAGTTAATTAAATTCAGTGATAATTTTAAGATGAATTTGGAGGGTTAATTATAATAAAAGATAATTAGCCTTACCTATGACTTAAACCAGTAAGGTTAAGTACGAAGAACAAGGTAGGTCTCTATTGTGTCATTTTACAAGTATTATAGAGAACCCCATTATGTGTTGTCTAAGGGCTTACCATATACGGATGTAGTATCTTAGCACCATAGTGATGACACATCAGTATATATATGGTTCATTAACTATTTATTCTTAGTGCAAGTTTAATTTTGCATTGTTTAGAAGGTGTTACTTCTTGCAGAGTAATATTTGAATTGCACTATGAAATGTGGTTGGATGTCTGTTTTAAGGATTTTTATATATATGTTAATTCTGACATGTATGCAGGTGGACTACATTTTTTAACTCAGTGTGTACTGAGCCCTCTATGTGTTGTGTTGCATGTTTGTGTTATTTTCAAGTTTTCAAATTGAATATCTCGTGTGAAGGAAGATAGTTGAAGTTACTTCATGAAACTGAATTTGATACTTGTAAAATTTCATTTGTTGGACCTAGGTGTCTTTGAATGATACTGTTCATCAATATTGTACTGAACTCATTATGTATAGACATCTTTATGGAAATATATTTTGATGATATATTCTTTTATGTTGAGGTTTACAATACTAAGAATGATTCAATCTTTGTAGTTGATCTTGCAATTTGATGATTAAATTAAAAAAATTTCCATGGTTCTTTATGTTTGTTCGTAGTTTCATTTTATTTTGTTTGTGGTGTGTTATAGAAAACCCTAGTAGGGATGAAACCCACTAGAAGATTCACTATATAAAGAATCCAGTTAAGGATATTGACCCTGTTAGGAGTCTATGAAGCATGTATAGTGTCTCGAGTCCTTGTTAGGAGACTAGGTTGTTATAAGCCTCAAACCTATTAAGAGTTGCTTCAACGCTATTGGGAGTTGGTAAATCATATAAAAATGTGTGTAAGAAGAGCCCACTACCCTAACATACAACTATACAATAAGTTCTTCAAGAAATAAGTATAGATACAATACTAAGATACTTTCTATACTTTGTAAATATTCTAGTTGACAATTCTTCATACATGAGTGACTATGCACATATCAATTAGCATCATATTTCACATAACAAGGATTTACATCATATATCAAAGTATCACATTCACTTGTTACTCACATTTCACAAGATCATATCAACTTCACAATCATTGATCACATCATCACCATATATCTCACACACTAACTTCGCAAATAAAGTTCTTTACTTATATAATTCTTCCTTAGTAAATTCACATAACACCATTAGAGTCAGCTTAATAAGAAATTGTAACCCAAAATAATAAATGAAGTCATTAAACACATTTGTTGATATGCTCTGTTCTACACTATAACAACACTACATTACAAATTCCTTAATAATTTGAACTTGGTTGATCATACAGACATGTACAATGGTATACATCATTAATATGATGTCCTATGTCTATGGTTAACTATGCAAGAGAATATTCCATAAGAATATTTTGCTAACATTAAATCTCTCATGTTGATGTGATGTTGTCTGATACTTACACAATTTTCCTTCACAAATGAGCATGACTAATTTGAAAAACAAATATGTTTCCATAAATGAAAACCATGTTACTTACCATATCTAGTTGATTGGATATATTTCCAACAGTCTCTCATAATTCCCTACATGATGCAATCCCTAACAATAAACACTATGACGAGGAGGTAGCCACTCTATAATAGTCCTCATCATCTATCTCAAATTAGTCCTCTCTGAGTTAGCATGATATTCTCTATGGATCTCTTTCTTATTTTCCTTCTGAATAGGACTATGCCTGAGTTAGAGGAGGACTATCATGTCCACCTCTTCCACAAACTCTACCCCTTCCTGCACTACAAAATCAAAAAATTGATCTAGTCTCAGACACCATCTTCCTACAACACACAAGCAAAAAAAACAACAATGCTCACAAGTCAACAAAGGTATACCACCATTAACAACAACCATAAGAAACTATATCTGAAATAAAACTCAAAAGTTTTTCTTTTTTCTATGTTTTGAGAATCAAGTTTAAATTCTTCAAGTGTTCAAGTTGCAAAAGATACATAACACTATTTAAGTTTCATTTTAGTTAAACTAGTTTTCAACTAGTGGCATTCCAATATACCTAGAGCTCCCAATGTAGAACCTCAAGCTTTGATACCAGATGGAACACCCCACCATGGAACCCAAAATAACTTAACCTAAAGTTACACAAGTTTTTCAAACAATTTTTTTTTATAAAAACAACAACAATAATAGATAATATAGAAAAAGCAATAACTCACATACAATAATTACTATATAATTATATTTGTGTGTGTGTGTGTGTGTGTGTGTGTGTGTGTGTGTGTGTGTGTGTGTGTGTGTGTGTGTGTGTGTGTGTGTGTGTGAAGATTTCCCCAATTAGATCTGATAGGAGAAATATAAACAACCAATTGAATCTGTATAAAACATTCCTAATTTATTTTCCAAACCCTACTCGTATCAAAATTTAGTTCTCTAAAAAATTACAAAATAAAGGTTTCTAATTAGCAATTCATATATAGTTTATTTTGAAATGAAGAAAATAGAAATTCATAACAAGGGTTTCAACCCAAATAAATTCTAAAAACAAATCTACAACAAACACGAAGAAGACAAAGTAATCAAAGAACAAAAACTACTATGAAAAACTCACAAGATCCCACCTAGATTTCATGCTAAACAATGAATGCACAGAGCTCACAAGCAATTCTCCTTCTAAAAACCCTCTTCTCAGAAATTGGCTCCTCCAAATCTCAGTGTACATAAATGAGCTCTAATTTCTCGATAAAGAGCTTTTCCCCAAATCAGGCCCTTAGTTTTGTAATCAAGTGAAACCTTTTATTATTATTATTTTAATTTTATGCACAAACTTTTACAATTTAACTAAAATAAACTTTACTAAATCAATTCCTTTCTCTCTCTTATTAAATCACAAGATGTATTTAATAAAATATTTATTAAATTAAGTAATAATAATATTTAAATTTTCTTATAAAAAAAGAAACTCCTAAATAAATTATTATTATACTAAATAAATATAATTATGCCAAAATTAGAACTTTAAATAAATCTTTTAAATTTAATTCTTTTATTTAATTAATCTCTCAATTAATTAAATATAATTAAATATTGAATTTTTTTAATAAAATTTTCATTATATTAAATCATTAAATTATCTTTTAATATGATTTAATTAAAACTAAAAATGACAACAAACCCACAAGACTAAACACGAAAACATAAAGTACAGAATACTAGATCAAACTCAAGGGTCCAAAAACAAAAATTCACATCACTAGACGAATTTGGTAGGGTAAAAAACTTAGATACTTGTCATACTTTCTAGGAAAATTGGCTTAGGGTTAGGATTTGGAATCAAGAATTAGCTACCCTCTTTTACGATTAAGATACTATGATAGGGCACACTCATCTTGGCAATTTAGGGAAGTTGATGCCTGATACCTGTAATCTGCATAAAATTTAGGCATTTACATACATATATAATCTAAACTAAATAGGAAATGATGGGGTGTGGTGCATTGTGTAGATCCCAACTAGCAGGTGACTATGACTCCCTCTCTCAACCACATTAGAAATGTTAGACATAAAGTAAAACATACAAGTACACCATACACATGCAAGTAAGGGGTAAGTAGCCATAGAACTACATATAATCATCATGAGATATATGAAATCACTTTATGAACATAAATGTATCATCATAGAAATAATATTGAACACATGAAATAACTAAGTAACTCATTACATAAATTAACTGTGTATGAAATAACATCTAATCAAATTTGGTAACCAAGTATCACTAATCATAAGACACAACCATCAAAATGGCCTAAAAGAATTTAGAAATACAATCTAAAAAGAAAACTTTGGGTAGGCATTATATATATACATTATTAAGTATCTTTTACATTTTTCATTAATGATTATTAAATAATTATTGTCAATAAAGCAATAATGATCATTAACTTGTTTTCGATTAAGGGTTAAAAAAGGTTTTTTATAGGGGACCCAAAACCACAACACTCATTACAAAATAAAATAAAAGTTTATGAGTTTGAAATAGTAATGGCTATTAACTTATTAATTAGTTAATAATTTCAACATAATTGATTGACATTGAAGTATAAGTAAAGGATTAAGTACATTCAATTATGTTTAGTAAAAATAATTATATGTATTATTTGATTTAATATATTTTGTGTCCATTAATAGAAGTCATGTCATTTAAATCGATTCAAAATTATCATATTAATTTATATCATGTAGTCATTATCTATTATTTGTTATTATAGCTTATGATAACAAGACTTAGTAAATATTTTGTTTGTGCAAAATATGATAATTTACTTTCATACTCTAAATAATACATTATTTAATTGAACCTTCATGTCAAATATCAATTCTAGAAAAAATAATGGTGATACCAATAATGAAGAATGAGCCAATTTAATAGAGTTTGAAAATCTTGAACCATTTTAAATTTTATTTCCATGAACACATACACGGGGTATCATTTTCCAATGTATTTTCCCATCTTAAATTCAAAGCATTATGAGCATCTATAATTATTTTGGATGACTTAATATAAAACTAGCAAGTAGTACACCAAAAAGATGCTAAGCATAATTTATTTTATTTTGAATATTATTATGTAATACATTTTTCTAAAATAGAAATCTAACAATAAGTGTTATAATCATATCATATATTATCTAGAATTTAAATAAAATAGCATTTATGTAATCTATAACAATAGAAACATTTTTAAATTTTGTTATAGATCCCTTTAAAAATACTTAAACATGACTAGTGTCTTTGATTAACATGTTTCGTAAATTGGATAGGATTGTCAATGAGGCTACTAAAGAAATTAAAAAAATTTGTTAGAAAAAAACATTTCTAAGACTAAAAAGTAGCCAAAATGGGGACTATCCCAAAATCAAACAACTTAGCAAAGACTTAGTCATAAGCCATTACCAACAAATTGACCTATTCTCTTCATTAATATCAAAACCCCAAACTAACATGGTTCTATATGTAAAACTAGTATAGTCAAACATTATTAGATTAACATATAAATATAATCCTATCCCAATTTTAAATTATTGGGATTAAATGAAGTCCAACAAGTATTAACCAAAAGAACCCCCTGGTTGTAATAGTAAACAATAAACATTTTTAAAAAAGAGAAAATAAAAGACAAGGATCTAGGAGCTAACTCTCATTCTTAGGATTATGTGGATTCTCTAGAAAAAGTTGTAACTAGCAGTCAGTAATGAACATACGGAGGGAGTGAGTAGTCTCCATCTCTATGTCCATAACATCATTCAACTCCTACAAGCATACATAAGATGTAGGGAGGTGGTTTCATAATGCATGACACTGACTAAGGAATTCATCACTCTATCAAACTTATCCTCTAGATATGTTTTTTTTTTTTTTGAGAAAGTGGTAGTCTCCTCTAACTTGGGATGATCCTGTTTTATAGGAGGATAGTTTTAACTACTTTTTGTATAATGATATTATCCCCCTTCTATTTTTCTCATCTCATGGGGTCTTTTAGTTGAGTCTTCTCATTTTTTCTAGTCCCCAAATTTTGAGGTTCCATATTCATTTTCCTAATAGGGGAGTTGATTGTCCCTTGATCCCTAGTCTTGTCCCACCTTTAGATGTTGGGGTATTACCTTTAGTTTTAAAAGTGTCCAACACACAAGATGGCATAGGACCTTTTGCAATGGTCTTCAACTAAATGAACAACTCAAAATAGAATAATTACTTCCTCCAAATTATCAATACATGTTTATTGTTTGACTCGTATTATTTTTTAATAAATATTTATTATTCATATTAAATAAAAATATATATGTGACATTACAATTCATTATCCATATTAATCAATAAATATTGAAATATAAATCTTAGCCATGATTTATTTTAATAAACAAAAGAAATATTAGTCCTTATAATATTGTTAGAATAAATATCAATGATTTTTTTACATAAACATTGATGATACTAGAGTAGTGAGGGACATGACCATTAACTACACCCCTTCACTCCGAAACTATTATCTATAAATATCCATAATGGGAAAGGAAAGAGGGAGGGAAGAATATTAGAGAAGTGGAGACGAGAATATTTGGGCATCGAAATATATTTTCATCAAGTGTGAATCATTATAACTCCATACAATGATACTCCCTCTAGATGAAAACATGTCCATTTCATAAATATATACATAAACTCAACTTTTATAGTCCTTTGTAGATGAGATTGAAGGCAACATAGTGGAAGCCTAGTCCAAATCACTCGATAAACTCCATCAATAGGTTCTAATGCACACTAAAGGGGAGTTAGAATAAAAATAGTGATTAACAACATCAACAAATAGAGTAACTAAGTAAGTATGTATAATCTCCAATTTGTCCAAGATGTATCCTAATTTTTCACTTCTAATGGAGAGAACCAATTACCAGTCTCAGAATGGTGAGAACACATAGTATCAAAGTGTAAGAAAGAATAGGGAACATAGATTCTTTATCCACCATGTACACTTCATAGAACTCAACATCCCAAGCATGTTAAGAACCAAGTGTACTACCAATTACGAGTGGCTTATTAGAAGACAAAGATAACAACCCAATCTAATCTCATTCCTTGCAATCAAAATATATTGAATTTTTTTTAAAAAAATCTTATAATTCATTCATTATACTACATCAGGGGAGTATCCTAAGCATTGGAGAGTATTGATATGTCAAATTTATGACTGTGTTTTTCATTGATGTCAACATAGCATGGTTTTGTAAAGACTAGGTGAACAATAATTAGTGATCTTACTGGTACAGAAAATGGTTTGATTATCGAGTGATGCATAATTAAGGGCATGTTTCAAACTATGTCCTGATGATGTGGTTAAGTGTGTAGAGTCTAAGTTGATGATATATACCTAATTTACTAAGAGTAGTACTAAAACAAAGTATTAGAGAATATTGTTTTGATGTTTCATTGTTATCTTATATCTGAGATGTAACGAAGAAGTGTGTAGTTACATAGTGATAGAGGATAGTCATGTGGTGACTTTAGTGAGTGTGCAAGCCCTAGTATCACACGTGTAAAGTTTGGTATAGATTGTGACCTAAAAATCCTATTGTAATTTTAATTTAATTAATTATCTTATTATAATTAATTGGGAAAGCCTCAAGGTTGACTTAAGGAATTATTATGAAGATATGGTATAAAGGAAAGTTGTTTTCCTTGTTTCTAATGAGTATGGATTGTATGAAGTACAATTAAGTGAAGTCTAAAGTGAGAAAAGGAGTAGAATGCCTACTGAATGTGAGTAGGTTATCCAAGGGATTATTGGATGTGAGTTGTGAGATTTGGTTACAAGATTTGAAGGAGCAAAAGTTCAATTGACAAGATAAAGATAGAGGAAGTACAATTTAGTTCTATTATTCTATAAGGAATAATAAGGAGATCATCTGAAAATGGGTACATTTATCTTAACCTCAAAGTTATTTGGGTAATGGGTCTAGCTATCTTCAACAACTCCTAAGAAGGATTCAAAGTCTCCTAACAAGGACTCATATGTACTAAATGTTGTAACAAACTCCTTAAAGGGTCTATCCTCTAACAAGGAACATTTATATTAGTACATCATCTTATGGGTACCATCTCCATTGTGGTTTTCCCTCTAATGAATAGTTTCCCTAGTTAACACATCTATTGTTAATTATGTATGAGTATCTTGTTGTTGTTTTAGTTTATATTACTCATATGGTTAAGTTTGTTTAAGGTTGATGTTTATAATAATATTTGGATAATTGACTCACCTCCCCCCCCCCCACACCTCTCAGTTATATAAGTGGACTATATATTCTAATAATTAGTATTAGAGCATCAAGTCCTTGAAGGATAAGATTAATAACTTTGGGAGATCATGGAGGGAACGATTAGTCCTAAATCTAATGGAGGAAATTTTGTCTCACAAAAGATAAAGATTTTTGGAAAATTATCAAATATTTGTAAAGATCTAAGCATTGAGTTTCTTGATCTACAATCCTTTTGTTGTATACAAAATAATAGGAGAAAAGAAAGATCCATATGTGAAGAACAAAAGAAGATAGAGGAATGTATTGATCTAGTTATGAAGAGGGAACCAAAAGGTATGAAAATTTTCATTTGTTGGACATGTAAAGAGTTTGGTCATTTTTCATTTAGATGTCCTAAGAGAGTAAGAAAATCAAGAAAGAGTTCACTTTCTAATGAAGATGAAAAATTTAAAGCTAGTATAGAAAGATTCTTGAATGATTGTAATGATAAATAATGAGCTTGAATTGTTTAAGAAAAGGGAAGTAGTAGAAGAGATAGCCTCAGTAACTATTGTTGATCCAAAGGCTAACCACGAAAATGCAAAAATTATCTTTGAGATTAATAATGATTTTTTGAATCATGTGCTATCAGTAAAGTATAGAGAAGAGCATAGGTCTAAACCTAGGGATGAGATAAGAGTTGAGATTTCAACTCCTACCTCCAATAGAAATATGACAAAGAATCACCCTCTAGAGAAGATAATTGGGAGAAAAGATAAAGGTGTGATGACAAGGAACAAAATGAATAAGGAATTATGTCTAATTTCTCAAGTGGAACCAAAAAGTAAAAATGAATCTTGTAAGGATGGTCATTGGATTCAAGCGATGAAAGAAGAATTGGATCAAATTGAGAAGAATGAGACATGGGAGCTAGTTCCTAGATCTAAAGACAAGAGTGTGATAGGAACCAAGTGGGTATTCATGAATAAGATGAATCAACAAGGAGAAGTTGTCAGAAACAAGGCCAATCTTGTTTGTAAAGGTTAACCACAACAAGAAAAAATATCTTGTATGAGGAAACATATGCACCTATAGCTGAAATGGAAGTAGTATGGATGTTCTTAGCTTATGTAGTGAGAAAAAATTTCAAGGCTTATTAGATGGATGTTAAGTCATCTTTTTTGAATGGAGAACTTGACGAAGAAGTCTACATTGAGCACCCTGCTAAATTCCCTCTAACAGAGGGAAAATGGATGGTATGCAGACTAAAGAAATCATTGTATGGTCTGAAGCAAGCACCTAGAACATGGTATGCAAGGTTGGATAGGTATTTTAAAAAGATTGGATTTGTTAAAGGTACAATAGATAGTAATTTTTATTTGAGACAAGTTGACAATGGCTTATTTATCATTGTAATATTTGTGGATGATATAATATTTGGAGGAAATGATAAAGAAACTGACAAGTTTGCTGAAGAAATAAAAAATGAGTTTAAAATGAGCATGATAGGAGAAATGAAGTTCTTCTTGGGATTGTGCATTATGCAAAATAATGATGGGATATTCATTTCAAAATCCAAGTATTTGAAAGACTTGTTGAAAATATTTGGATTAGAGAGATTCAAACCAATTGGTACACCCATGATAACTAGTCATAAGTAATCTAGCAAAGATGAGACACTTGTAGTTGAGTAGAAGTAGAGATATATGATTGGAGGATTGAAATATCAAACTCACACTAGACCAGATATAGAAGAGGATTGCAATATCCTAAAGAGTAACATATGTAGCAGTGAAGAGGATATTTAGATATTTGAAAGGAACATTTGGTTATGGGATTTGGTATGATAGATCAAATGATTTTACTTTGTGTGCATATACTAATGTAGATGTTAATCTCATATTGGTTTGACATATGAGTGAAAATATACTTAAGTCATTTACTTAGTCCATGCTGAACAAGTAATGTATGTTGAACATACATTTTTAAATAGTATATTCTGAGAAAGAGATATATAGTATATGTTGAGTAACTAGTTAGTATCGAGTCATTCAAGTGTTGAGTAGATAGTAAGTGTCAAGTCATTAAAATGTTGAGTGATCAGTGGATGTTGAATCATTCAAAGGTCAAGTTACAATACTGAAGAAATAATAGATGTCGAGTATCAGATAGTTCAAGTGCTAAGTAATACAATTTTGATATAGTTATTTGTAATGACAAAAAATACTATATAAACCATTTGGGAGCCAACTCAAGGATTGGTTTGCAATCCTAGATGATAAGGACAAATCTTTATTGAGGATCCCTATGGAGTACTTGCAACCAATTAGTTGAAGGGGTGTTTTGAGTGGCTAGATGCATGAATTACAATCATTGATTCATACCTATTCCTAAGTCACCTAGGTCTTCTTAAGGAGGGAAAACCCTAAACTTTTTAGGAATGCATGGAAGGAGAAAACAGAGAAGTTTGCATGTGCAAACAAATTGTTCATGGTGACTAAGGAGTCATGAATTGAGATACATCAAAAAATTAGTTAGAAGAGAATAGAGAAAAGATGTTAGAGGATAAAGAGATAAATTTGATCAAAAGAGGATTAAGAATATATGCAAAGAGGTGATCTTATATCTAGTAGTAGAGTGCTAATCACAGGATCATTGTTGAGACATTCTAATAGGTGAATTAGTTAAATCTCTTAACAAGGTGCTTACTTCATTGTAATTTAAAGTCCTTTTACCAACTACACTTCTAATAGGGTGTTGAAATCCTTTAATAGGGTAAGATATAACAATATTGTAAGCTTTTAATAAGGTAGACCTTTCATAGGGTAGATCATGTTTCATGATAAAACATTATAACCTTCGCTAGATACACTTTATTACTGCAGTAGTGGAGATTTTTGGGCATCATACCTACCCCAATTTTACCTTCTTATTGGATGGTTTCTAGGTAATGAAATATCTTGTTTCGTACATGTGTTGAATGTTATTTTCTTTCATACTATGGATGAATATATTTAACTACCTATTTAAGTTTAAATGCACAATTATGAGATGGATGTGTGGTGAATGAATTTATGGTTAAATTTTTGAAGGACTAATTCACCAGGGTATAATATAGTAGAAATTTTTTGTATTTTCGAAAATTTTAGATTTTTATGGGGTTGTTTCTGGTGATTTGTGAGTCATTCCATGGTAGCCCAATCACCTAGCTTTGTCAGGTTTCCTAGGTTATTACTCCTTGTAATCATCAAGCAAACTTTGCATTTGGGTTTTTTATTAGTAGTATTCACCTTTCACATAGTTGACTAGGTAATGGTAACAGATGCCATGTTCTCCAAGTTACAATGTTACATTTGCATGTGGTATGGGGGAATTTGCCAACAACCTAATAGTTGTTCATTTTTTCATGGAGGAGTTGGCTCATTTCACCTTATGGCAAGTGTAGGAGTTAGCTCATTTCACCTTATGGTAATTGGAATTGATTGGTATAAATTCCAATTGGAAATTACTATTCACCCAAGCAATGAAACACTGATTAAATCCACTAGCACTCTTTCAAATTTATTTAGTCTGTGTATCTCTAATTTATCTTCTTGCCAAGTAATGGAGTTCTATATTTTGGTCACGACACATTACAAGCATGCCTTAGAGATAGCTTATGCCTTCCATTTCATAAATTCTACTCCAAAATCATTGTTATCCCTTGGTAAGAGTGCAAATTTTTCCTCCTATATCCACTATGAATAATATGTTTTATGTTGATTAACTTGTGTTATATGCATCTTCATTCATCTTCATGATTTTTCCCAAATGGATGTGCAAAGTCTATCTCTATTTCCTAAAACGTGGCTTAGCATAAACTTCCTGGTGATATATGTATCAAATGATTTATCATTTATGAAATTTTCTAATGAAGTTTTTCATTATTTTCAAGTGTACTTGTCATCCCTATCCAAGAAAATCCCTACAAAATATTGCCAAAAATACCCAAAATATTTCAAAAGATCACCTGGATATATTTGATCATAAATGTCACACCACAATAAAATAGCAAATCCTCAAATATAAATTTGAAAGCCAAAAATATAGAACCAAGATCCAAATTAAACAAAATTTCAAAATAGTTTGTCACAATATGAACTATGATTTCTTTGTTATTGATGGATCAAACCAAGATATCATGCATCCATCCATGTTGAATTCTAGTGTTCTTTGTGCCAAATCCTCACTCAATTATCCTCTTGTAATTATGTGTTTTTTATGTGCTTGAATATATCCTCATTCTTATTCCAATCATCCTACCTCCATCCATCTCTCCATCATATAAAATTGAAAAATGGATAAAAGAGACCATCATCCATAATATGGAGAAGGGTTAAATCAATAAAAACTATAATATTGACTTTCTAGTCCAACTGATGTTTTGTAGTAAATGTTTGCTTTGTATTCTTCATTTTTATAGCACCTTTCTGATGATAATTGATTAGGTTTTAACTCTTTACCAAGATAAATTTCTTTTAATTCAATGTGCCTTAATATATGAGCTTGAAGTAATCATTGAAATAAAAACCAATAGATACACTAGCATGTCTAATTATATGTGTACCCAATTTTCTATTTCTAACCTTCATTACATTTATAGATGAACTATGGCATGAATGAATGGTACTCTAAATTTTATAATAACAAATAGCTAGGATACAAATGGAAGATTTTTTTTTTTTTTTTTTGAGGGTGTAGTTTTTATCATAGTGGTATATGAGGTTCAACTATCTCAAGGAAATATTAAAACTTCATTGGCTTTCAATAATTCACCCCAAGGTTTAGAAGTTGTAGCACTAGGGCCATGTACATCATCAATGTCTGTATGCTCCACAAAAGTATACACCAACATACCTTCAATTTCAAGTGAAGAATTTATCCTCCTCAAAGAGGTACAAAATTTTCTATTTGACATCTCAACAAGAAGCCCAAAAGATAAAAATGAATCAAGACTTCTCTCATTTCCATGAGTGCCTTATATATTGAAAAGACACCCACTATTACATTTTGTTCATTGTCGACATCCATGATTAGATTCACCAACCGAGGCTTGATATTCTTCCAAAACTACCATTTCATTATGAGATTCTACTAGATTTTTCTCTAAACAATACTCCCTATAAAGCTTACTTTCAATAGAAAACTATTTTTGAGATCCTATTATCTGCTCGAATTGAGCCTGCATGCCAGCTCTCTGATTCAACAACTAACTTTCATATATATCTAGTTCATCATGAGGAAAGTTAATTTTTGCTGATGTACCAAATTGATCATAAGATGTTTGATCATATGCCATAGTAGTATCTTCACCAGTGAGAAATATCCCTAAGTAGGAGTGCTTCTTCAAAATAGGATTATACTATATAGATTGAAATTTCTTTCCATTACTATAAACACCTTTGTAATCAATGTGCCTTGTGAAGCTCCACTTCTTAGAAACCCTAGACTGATGAAAATTATGAGATCTTCCAACATTTCCATGTTCAGGACAAATCGTGCTTTCTTTTGAGTTTTCTTGCCAAAAAGCGAAGCCTTTTTCTAGAGAATTCTAATCACTCGTTGTCTCTTTCATAGAAGAATCTATTGTAAGGTGTAGATGTTTCGAGTTCAAGCCTCTTCTTGATCCAAGTCTTTTTAAGTTAGTTTTGAGAATTGGTTCAAAAAGATTTCCCTCATATTCTTTTGGATAATGAACATGAGTATCTTCTTCCATTAAATTGGACATAGGTTCAACATCAAAATTGATCTTCCCACTCTTACAGGTTTTATCATCAAAACTATCATCCTCAACCTGCAACATTTTTTATTTTTCTAAGCAACCTGCAATGTTTTTGTTGTGTGATGAAGGGACATTCTCATCAATAGTATCATTTAAAGAAAAGTGGAATTTTCTATCATTTTTCTTTTTTATTTAGGAGGTTGATCTTAGTATCCTCTGATTCAATCTTACAAAACTCAAAATCTATATCTACAAAATTATAATAACATCTTTCTACAGTTTCCTTTTGTATATCATTTTCATTAGAAAGATTAACCTGGTCATGATTTCTCCTAATTTGTATAGCCCTTGATTTATATGTTGTTTTATACACATGAGCATATTCTAAATCAATTTTGTAGTCTCTTTGAAATCCTAGAATTAAACCTTGCTTCGGCAAGTGTGAAAAATGGTCTCCAAAATGAGAACCTTTTTGCCCATCTCCATTTTTATTCATTTCACTAAAGGGAATGTCAATAGATTTTAATAAAGGTTTCCTTTTCTTCTTTCCCCCAATTGCATAAGTATTCTCTATATCATGACCATTTTTTTCAATCGAAAAAAATTTAGAGTATGATGTGCCTCAATATTCCAAAAAACTGATACAACCATAATGTATTTCTATATATTGAATAATGTTATCTATGGTGATTCTGAATGCTTTTAATAACTCAAGTGATTGTAATTTTTCCAAGCTAGGATGATTGTGATCTTTTTTGCGGAATACAAACTAGCTAATAAATGTGTTACCAAAGAGTCTGGGCAATGCCCATTTATTAAAATTATTATAGTCTCATGTATTGATGTCTTTCTAATACTACTATGAATCACTATAATAATCCCTTATTTATCCATTTTGATTTCATGAGTTGGTATTTGTTGGCATTATGTTATATTTTTCATTAGTGACAACGCTTACTCAATTTTGAATGCTTACTGAGCATCTAGTGGTTACCTTGTAAGCTTAGCAGTTATACAGTTTACACTAAGAATTCCTAAAGCTATCAAGTAAATATAGGTAATGTGAAGACCAATAATGTCTACCAAGTTTCTTAGTGTCTACCATGCTTCACAGTGTCTACCAAATAGTAAGTTTGTGTCATGAAGATTCAAAGAAAATCGAGCATTGGAAGAAACGGTGTTTACCAAGTAAAGCAAGGTAAGCTCAATGTGTAGTATCTACCGAGTAACACTACATCTACTAAGTCACCAATGATTACTTAGTTTAGAATTGCATGGAGTTATTAGTATGGATTGATCCTTCACTTCTACTGAGTGCATGACAATGCCAAGTAATGCAGTAAACACCATGTATCAGAAGGTCACCGAGTCAATTCAATGAACTCGAGTTATTTACTATTGCATTAACTTTGTAATATATTTGTTGTCTTGTATTTTGGTTGACCTTGCAATTTTGTAAATTTGAAAGGTATCTATGTAAGATGTATTGTAAGATATCAAATATCAAGGAATAGTGAAGTAATGTGAAGTAATTTTGAAGAGTATCTGTGAAGGATTTTCAATAGCAGTCCAAGGAATACAACAAGGTCAATATAGAGGTAGAAACATTATATTCATCACATAAGGTATTATTAGCAATCTATTGTAAGCAGATCCACTGCTTCATCTTAATAGATGAATCATTTTTCTAAAATCCTCTAACAAGGTAGACTTAACAGTCTTTGTACAAATCTCTTAACTAAGTACTGCATACTTCATTGTGTTTTTGTAAATCCTCTAACAAGGTGGACCTAGTAGTCCTTTGTGCTCCTAATAGGACAGATCACCAAAAGCGATCAATGTAAGCCTTAATAGGCCAACTTTATGCTGCAGTGTTGAAGTTTTATGGGTATCATCCCCACCCTAGTTTTACTTTCTACTTGGAAGGTTTTTGGGTGACCAAAATATTGTGTTATCTTGTACAATAATTTTTTTATGTTTTCGAACTAATGAATGCAGTAGCATAGATCTATGTATGGTAAATATAAGGAAATTTTTTAAGTTACTGATTCACCCCTCCCCTTTTAATAACTTGTCATATCTTGAATATTTCCAACAATTGGTATCAGATCTTTGTAGTTCTTAGGATAAAAGTTTGGCAGCTTGAGCAAAGATCTAAAAGACAAATGGAGATATTCAAACTTGACAAGGCAATCGAAAATGAAAAGCTAGAACTAGAAATGGCAATAACTCAACTCGAAGAAGAAAAGGAGCACCTTTCCCAATCCCTGAAAAGAAGGAAGGAACTTGCAAGACAAATGAATGACCATCAGTATGTTGAAGAAAAGATTGAAGAGCTTTTACTATCAAGAAACTCAGATGAAGCTAATGAGGCAATCAAAGAACTCCTAGCAAAGAATGGCTCTCTACAGGAAGAAGTAAGAAAACTCAAAAGAGAACAAGAAATCCAATCAATGAGGCTATGTGAAATTTTGGAATAAAGGAATAAGGCAAATGAAGACTTGGAGGCAAGAAATAATGAAGAACATAATCAATCCAATCAGAATGAAGACGTCATTGATCAAATCACTAAAGCAAATGAAGAAATTCGGATTCTTAAAGCACAAAATAAAAGAATAAGAAGTGATCTAAATTATGAAAGGGAAATTAATGAAAGAATATTGAGAGAATTGAGATGTGAAAAGAAAATTGTTGAAAAATTAAATACTAACCTAAATACTAAAAAACAAATCAATGAAAGAATGTTGAAATCACAAGAAGACATGAATCAACTGATTTAGCAAAATGAGTAGAATCTTCATAAGCAAAAAGGTAAAGTAGGACTTGGATACAATGAAGAGTAAGGTGAATCTTCCAAGCAAGGTGAAAAAAGGAATCTAAAACCCTCATGCAGTCATTATGGGAAAATTGGTCATACATCAAACAAGAACTGGAGTAATGGAAAAGGAAAATTCAATTGAAAATGCTATAGCTACAATCAACATGGTGACAAAGCCAATGAATGCAAGGAGAAACCAAAATTTGAAGGTAAATGTCACAAATGCAAAAAGTATGGTCACAAAGCATCTCAATGTAGATCCAAATCATTCAATCTAGTAGAACAATTAGTAAAGGCAATATTTGGATGGGACCACAATACCTAGTGTAGATGTCATTATTGTGGAGAATATGGACACACTGGCATAAATTATGCTAGGTACCACCTAAAAAAGAAAGATACTACTATTAGGTGTTATGCATGCACTGAACTTTGTCATATAGCTAAAAACTACATGAATATACGTAAAATTGAAGATGAAAATGAAGTAAGGGCTGACAACATAAGGAAACAAATGAAGCAGCAATGGATCCCCAAATCCACTGAAGACACAAGCTCAAATTATGAAAGTGAAGTCACTCAAGGAGTGGGTGACTCCATCCTCTCAAACTAAAATCCGAAGAATGTATTGGAGCTATACTCAGCAAGAAAATCATATATAGTTCCAAGAGATATGAGCAATGCAAATGATCCAGTCAATATTCTAGATACACCAAGATCACAGAAAGGTTATCTTTCACCGAGTTGCATTAGACTCTACTGAGGTAAGTAATCAAAGACCTTACCAAGGAAGGTTGGGAGTAAAAGGAATTTGGTTCATCTACTGAATTGATACTCTTGTCAAGTTAGGTCAGTGGATGACAGTCTATCATGCACTACGACAGTATGGTACCTAGCATTAATGGAAAATTTTTCATCAAAATGGGCAAAATTTAACTTCAATTTTTATCGTATCATAAGAGCAAAGAGTTTTCTAGGTGAATCTCAAGTCATTCCAAGTGATTTTGAGTGAATTTGTAGTTAGGAAATTTGTTCAAAGATTTCCATCAATTACTGAGTAGCAATGGAATCCAGAAGCACTAGCAACAGCAAGGCAAAAATAGGATCAAAGATGTTGGTCAAGCATGTAGAATGGAAAGCACCAAATTTCAAGTTAGTTCTTGTAGTGGCAAAGGCACTCAACCCTAATGGCATGCAATCAAAAATTCCACCAGAGGTACTTCTGATTAATGATATCTGCACTCATTTTAAATGTTCAATTGAAGAGATAGGAACTCTAGAAATGGATAGTACTTTAGAAGAAATGTGTGTTGATGGCTTACTAAAACATAAGCACAAGCATTTGGAAACAAAAGAGTTGAGACACATATCCCACTTTCCAAGAAGCTTTTAGATAAAATGGATCAGGTATATTCTTAGCCATGTTCACAATGGTCAGCTATGGTTGGAACAGCCCGTATTGATCACCAAAAAGATGATTCACAAGATTACTAACCTTCCCATTCTGAGAAAAGCTAAAACCACCAAAACCCTAGGTCAGGATGAACTCCAAAAGAAAACCCTAGTCGAGTGGGATGGTAGAGGCTTGAAAATTAGCACTACTACTAACATAGAGTTGAGGTTTGGAATTCATGTTATTGCTCACAAGATTTACAGTTCCAGTCACTTGAACAGTGTGCCATGTGAAGTAGTAGACTTAGCACTCAAAGTTGTGAAGAAAAATTTGGAATTTGACCTATCAGAACTGCTACTAAGGAAACTAAACAAGAATATGGAGAGCATCAGGTCATCAAAGAACAATCCCTACAAATTTGGTTCTTTGTTAACATGTCTCTTCTTTTATGTGCAAAAATTCTTTCCATCCAAAGGTTCTATCGTATGGAGAAAAGATGTTCCCATTTTGTATTAGATAAATGAGTTTATTATAGAAATGGGTGTAAACTTTGATAGTATAATGGATAATTAATTTGAAGACTTCAAAGAAAGAAAGAACAACAGGTTTAGATTCCTCCTAAAGTTGTTGAGGAGTATAAAAATGATGTATGTTTCATGGTAGACTATGATAGAGTATACATTTAGGTAGTTAGGCCCTGAGTTGCATGGGTGAAACCTCTCCCTTATGAGGTCAATATTGATGAAACTATGGACATCATTGAAGCACTAGTAAATGAGCCTGTAGATTCCAAGCAACCAGTCTTTAGTACTTATGATGAGGCAAAAGCCAGAATTGAATTAGAAATTAAGCTAACTCAAGAAATCAACAAAGGTAAGAGAAAGATTCCTAAGATGAAAATTCTCACTGGTCCCTTAATGCTTACCAAGGGAAAAGGAGAGTATGAAGAAGAGGATCAAGAACAAGAAAAGAAGAGAAAGAATTAGAGAAAGAGGCAAAGCTAGCAAAGAAGAAAGGGAAGGTTACCATTACTAAACCTCCAAAGGCTTCCATAGTTGTTTTCACCAAGATAGGCAAAGGCAAAAATAAAGGTGAAGTAGTATTCAACAAGCCCCAACTTACCTTCCAAGAAAGGTTAAAATAGATGGAAGAAGGAGCTAGCATCAAAAACTTCAAAGCCTTAGAGTTTGAAACAATAACTGATGTAGAGAAGATGCAGATTGAGGAGCTGATACTCACCAAAATGGGAAAGTGGAAGTATTCCCCAAACTAGATTACTCCTCAGATCTCAAAAGAATTATTAGTAAGACTACAATTGAGATGGGAATCAACTGCTCTAATAGAAAAAGACATCTATGAAAAATCCTTGAAGAATCTATTACCAAATCTCACTAAGGCAAAAGTAAAGGCAACCATGAAAAATAATGAAGGTAAAATGATGATTAGATTTCACACATGTTTGATTCTAATTAAGGACACTGAGCATTTTGTAAGAGATTCAACAAACATGTGGAAGAATATCTATCATTTGCATAAGCCTAATGATGATCTAGTTGTGATCAAGGATGATGATAGTGATAGTGATGATGGAGAAGATGACAACACTCCATGTGCTACTATTGATATTGAAGATTATCAAACACTAAGGGCTAATGATGAAGAGAAAGTGGAAGAACCTAAAGAGGAAGACAAGGAGGAAGTAAATGAGGAAGAAGACCCAATGAAGATTATAGTAGAAGTCATTGCTTCCCTTCCTCACTCTCCACCTAAGCTAGCAACATCATAAGGGTTAGAGACAACTTTAGCAGGATTGATTGCATCTACATCAAAAATATCATCTACTCCTACCACCCCTTAGCTTCAAGCATCTCCTATGGAAGTATCAATTACTTCATCTACCAAGCTACAACCCTCTTCATCAACACCTGAGTAATCAATTGCAACATCATCAACTGTGCTAACTTTTTTTTGCTCCATGTACAGTAAGTTTTCTAGCACATTCTAAAATTTTGTCTACCATAGCTCTAACTATACCAATCTCTATTAGTACTTCAATTATAAATATTCTAGCCTGTACATTACCCATTGGTACATCATTTTTGGGAAGCACGTCAATTTTGGATATAGTTGGTACTTCTCTCAGTGTTACTCTAGTTGGACCAATTCAAGCCTTTTCTACTAGTCCATCTATATCAACTATTGTTTTTGTTTCTAAATCCAAAGAAGTAAGCATTGAAGTAAAATCTAAAACTCCTCTAAAATTTCTTCTTACTAGTAAGGAAATTGATGAAGATTTAGACTTGGATAAAGAAATTATTATTCCCAAGATAGATTTGGACATTGCCTTAGCCAATGAAATTAGAATGGTCAGTCAGCTTTTAGAGCAAAAGGCAAGGCAGAAGTAGCTAAGAGAAGAGAGGGATAGAGAATACAAAATAATAGAGAATGTCAAATATAATTGCTGAAGCTATTGGTGTTGATGTTGATTCATCTCAACACATATTTTTACAATTAGAAGAAGCTATAAATAAGTTCAATGAGGACACCTCTAGGAAAGAGAAGCTCATTGAAAAGACTGAGAAGAAATTTGACAATAAGGTGCTTGAGAACATTGCAATAAAGAAGGTAGAATTATCCACAATTTTGAGCAACCTTGAGCAATCTTTTACAAATGTAACATTACTTTTTGGCAAGCTCTATGATGTTACTGAGTACACCAAGGATATTAAAGAAAAATTAAATAAGATAGATGTGGAAATGAAGGCTAGTGCTCAAAAGTTATAGCTTGACCATAGTTCAAGCTCTTCAGATCACATGAAGCTGAAATTTTTGTTAGAAAAGAAAGCAGAGTTCCTTAGAGAAGAAACCAGGATTAGATCTACATTGATTGACATCCAGAATATGATCCTTCCAATCATGGACCAAATGCAAAAACATATTGCATATTCCAAAACATTGATTCACGAAAAAAAAAATTCTATAGAAAATCATATGATTGAACTTTCTACAAAATTTGAAGAGGCTCTCTCCAACTAAAAAATTTTGCAAGATAATTGGAATAAGACATTGTCTCTTATTCTCAAGGTACACTCCAAATTTCTCTCTCATTTTGGTGTCTCTATTTAATTTACTACATATACTCTTTGGCATTATTGTACAAAAAGGGGGAGTATGAGATGAACA
This sequence comes from Cupressus sempervirens, assembly GCA_028749045.1. Classification (NCBI taxonomy): domain Eukaryota; kingdom Viridiplantae; phylum Streptophyta; class Pinopsida; order Cupressales; family Cupressaceae; genus Cupressus; species Cupressus sempervirens. The sequence goes on along the minus strand of CM053791.1, from coordinate 469,830,007 downwards.
CTAGAAGAGAATAGGGGGAGTAAAGAGACTTGTGGAGAAATTAGGAAGAAAATAAATTGACATATGTACAGATATAAGCTATGTACGCCATACATATGGGGAGATATGTAAATATGTATATATAGCAGATTTACAAAGATCAATTTTGGTAAATCAAAATTAGAATGTCAGTTAAAATAAGTTTTGGTTCATAAGTGTTTTTGTCACTTATACCAAAGGGGGAGATTTTTGGCATTATGTTATATTTTTCATTAGTGTAAGACCCACACGAGTACCCCATTTTAGATTTCATAGAATGAATGTGATTAGGAGTGAATTAGAGTAGGACGAACATGTTTGTTACTAGAAATGGTTTATGAGATCTTAGTAGAGACTATGCAGACTTTAGTAATGATAAGTGTAATCACCATTAAGTAACTTTAGAAGGAATAACTAAAATCACCTAAAAATGAAACTCTCTAGGTTCAATCTAAGGACCTGATCAAAGATTGCTAGAACAACTCCCTAGCCAAATAAATTAACATTTCCTCTTCTAGGGGATAACAATGAATGTAGGTTAAAGTGGCAATAAGACATATGATTACATTTGAAACTTGTGTTTAAAGAACAATGACACACTTTTGAAAACATTCTAATAGATTGAGGAAATTAACCCTAGAAACTTACTCACAAACCCCTCGTAGGGTGATAAAGAGATATTTCTAGGAATGTCAATATGTCTAACTTGATGGACAATAGTAGTTCATAAGGCTTCATATAGTGATTTTCACCTAAGACATGTGTATTGCAATCCATTTTATATGTTTTGATTGTTTAATGGATTATAAGAATGGTGATAGTACTTAGAATAGTAATTCATTATACTAATACCCATATGATGAAATTGCAATGTTTTGAGTATGAATTATATATGTGTATTTAAATGAAGGTTAAATGGTTATGACAGTGCAATGCTTCTTTTATAGTAGTTAGAATGGAAATGATTAGATGAAGTTAAATGTATATGTTAATGTGTATTATGTGACATTGGATTTATTCTGCATTTCTCTGTATGTCTTGTATATTATTTTATCGGGATACTAATTTTTAAGTTGAGTGTGCAAAAAAGTCAAACCATGGAGATAAACGGGGGAAACAAGGTTCAATCTTATGTGAACACAGTAAAGCCAAGGTGAATCTTTGGAAGATTCAAAACCTCATTGTATCATGTTTATTTCGTAATGTGATTGTGCATGAGTGTAATAGTCAGGAAGTATGATTAATTAGAGACATGTCATCATGAAGTGTAAAGTGTTTTAATGTGTGTGTGGGTGTCATTTGAAACTTGTAATGTTTATGTGTAAATGACATGTCCAATAGGATTCTTTGGCATAATGTCACTTAACCTGAGCCTAATCCTCATGACAAAATCAATTAACCCACCTTGGAGAGTGTCAAGAAGAGTCACCGTTGTGATGGAAATTCAAGTTACAAGTTGATAGGAACTTTAGAGAGCCTAAAATTATTCCCAAGTGTTAATTTTGTGAAAATAAGTTCCTTACATGGTAATAGTATGGGTTGGAGGTTTAAATATAAACATAAGTTGGTCTAGGGAACTAAGGAGACCCTTAAAAATAGTCATTTCTAAGCCAATTCGAAAATCATATTGTTACATGACTTCTTACCTCATTACACCACTTGGATCAGTTCTTATTGGTGGAAAATACTAGAAGGTAAGAGGGGTAGGTGAGGAGGAAAGTGAAGGCCTTTATAGGGAGCTTGTGCTAACCTTGGTAGTTGCTTACCCAATCTCTAATTGTAGAGACACATATGGTTATGGAGTAGTCTAGAAGCCAAGGAAAACAAGAAGAGCTTTGGTTCACCATTTCAAAGCCATAGTTGGATGGAGGTAAGTGCTTCATGCCATGTTTCTTCATTTCATGCAGTTGAAATTAGACATTGTAAGAATGCTATGGGATCATGTGTTGTCATTGGAGTTTTTGTGTCATGTTTTGAAAGTGTGTGTGTTGTTTCATGAATTTTCTTGGGGTTTCTTCTTTGATTTTCTTGTGTTGTTTGAGTGTTGGATTTTTACATGGGTGTGAAGGATTCACTCACCCTTGGGAGGGAAGAGAAAGCCTAGGGTGAAGGGGTTAGTTGGGCTTGAGATATAGTTGAGAACCTTGCAGAATGGTCTTCATCGTATGCCATATGCCTTCATAATTTGCTATGGATAGTATGGAGAGTGGTGGTGTGGAAGAAGGTTGATGAAGTATGGAAATTCAGTGATGCTTTGGTTGATGGTAGTATGATTGGAGGATGTTTGTGAAAGCCCCGAAAGGGCATGAAAACTTGATGTTTGTGAATAGCCCCAAAAGGGCATGAAATTGTTGTTTTTTGAAAGCCTGAAAGACATGGAAATCATTGATCAATGAAGCCTCGAAAGGGCATGAAATTTTTTGTTACAAATCTTATAGGATATGGAAAATCTCCTAATTGTGAGCCCACCTTCACCCAATTTTTATGATTCCATGTGTGAATAATTGTGCAAGCCTTGGTTGGGAGTTGTAAATGTGATGTTTAACTGAGATATTCCTATTGGTTTTTGTAATTGTGATGATGTTTGAGTGCAACCTGGTTGAACCTTGTTTCCCTTAGCATGGGGGTGGTCTCCTTGAGGCCTAGGTTGGGAGGTGAGCCTCCATGGTTCCATTTTTTTTGTATCTATAGGTTATTTGATCTCTTGGATGCTTGGAGGTTAAGAGGATTTCTTTGCATTAGAGAAAGGAATACTATTGTAATTGGTTTGATAATGGAGGTGCAATCTCCAACTTGATATGTGGTTTTTTTATTATCAAAGAGTATGGCATTGCTTATATCCAATTGACAATAGAGGAATTGAGAAAACATTTGGGTATGGTAGTAAGGTCTTTCCATTTGTGTAATTCTATTATAGTGATTTCACCACCTTTTTGTATATCTCTGACATTATTGGAGAAAGTTTCCTTCTTGTGTATGAGGATAAACTATCTTGTTCCTTTAGTTATTGTAATCCTACATCTTTATGTGGATAGTATGAATGGATTTCATCATTATGAAAGAATAGAAACACTGAAAGATTTGGATTATGGAATGTTATTTCTATTTCAGTTTCTTGGTACAATAGTTGTATATCCAAGTTCTCATGTAAAATGCATACATATTATAATAAGTGAATGATCAAGGTTAAAAGAATTCTTTTAGGCCACAATTAGTATGTTCAATCCCTTACAATAATCTTGGCATAATCATATAAAAGTCACCTTGGGATTTAGGATAGAAAAACAAATAGTTGGCATTAATGCATAAGTGCATAATATTAACCTTGTTGTAGGAGCTCATCTAACATTCTAGAAAATATATGGGAAAGAGAATAACCTCTTTGTCTTGATTACAAATCATTAAAATATTCATGGGAGGATATTCTTGGCATCCTATCAAGGACCCTAGGTGACTTAGGAGCTAGGATAGGAATGAGTTAACACTAAACTCTCCAACAATTACCCTAGTTCCACTACTCAAGTTCTAGTCAAATCAAGGTATAGTACACATGTAGAAGAAATAAAATATATACTAAAATAAATCTTCACATCTAAAAAAAATAAAAACTAAAATAAAATAAAAAAACATGTTGCTCACTTCCATAAGGAATTGAATCAAGCAAGTCAACAACAATAAATCAAATAAATCTAAAAGGGGACATGGTCCCACAAGGTGCCCAACTCCCTAGCTCAGTTCTAATCACCAAAAAGTGATATACTCTGACCCATGTCAGACTTATGTCATTTTGGGTGCTAATCTTAAATAAGGATGGAAGGAGACTTGTTTTTTTAAAGAAACAAACACTTGGCTAAACGTACCCCATTCACCATTTAGTCTCCACCTTGGAAAAAGTAAAATCCTCTTCATTGATACTCATATTTTGGATGAGATGCTTACCCATGTACAATGAGAATGGAATAATTTTTTTTTTATTTTTGACTACCCACGCCTAGGAAAGAAGCAAGTTTGGGAATAGTGCGCAGCTTTGTTTGAATTGTGAGGAGTGCAAGAAAAAATAGAGTTTGATAAAACTTTGACTTGACAAGACCTCCTTCATCCTAGGTGCCTAGCATGAAAGAATATGCTATAGATTCTTCCCTCTCATGCCTAGAGACTAGTTTGGAGGCTAGCACAAAGTATTTAGGTTGTAATAAGTATGTGGGTTAGGACATTATTATAGTTATGTGTCATAGTTGGAGTATAGAAAATTTAGTTAAACTAATGAGTAGATATTTTGTTATTATATTTTGGTAAAGAATAATAATATATATGATAAGAAATTAACTTTGGCTTTAGTTATGTAAGAAGAATTCGTATAATTGGGGTATAGTTTAATGGATAAAATGTCATTATTTTAGTATAGTAAAGATCTTAAAGAGATGAATAGAAGTAGTTAAAATAAGATTTATGGGAATAATGTAGAGTTATTAATTGGAATTTTAATTTATTAGAGAAAGAAAAAAAGGAATGTTACCTTTGTTTGTGGGAATTGAGTAAAGAAAATAATAAGTTTGAAATAAAATTTACATAGAATGTCCATGTCAACAATATGCATGAAGCTTGGTTACGACTAATATCCACATAGATATATCAGTCAATGCTATAAATCACTTTGCAAAATATTAAAGTATAAGTATAGTTAATTCATTAAAGAATGACATCCATCAAATGTAGTCTCCAATTAAGTCAGCCAATGTTAGTGAACAAAGTAGAATGGTAAACATGATAACATCTATACATCTACAATGTAGCATGAGGAAGAACCAATATTATGAAGGTGAAATCTATTATGTGAGTAATGTGAAAGTTCCATGTCTATCTAAAGGAGGACTTTGTGTTAACAAAGTATTGAGTTAAGGTACAAGGATGTGTTGTTTAGCTGAGGATGTTCTTGATGTCATAGAGAGTTATAGGTTGGTTGGATTGATGCCATGTGTTAGGTTTAAAGATAAGTAAAGGTTAACGGTAATAATAATAATAATATAAAAGAAATTTTTATTAAAAAAAAATCTTGTGCTTGTATTGGTTGCCTTGTTAGGTTCTAGGCATGACAATTAGTGACAACACTTACTCAATTCTAAATGCTTATCAAGCATCCAATTGTTACCCTTTAAGCTTACCAGTTATATAGTTTACACTAAGTATTCCTGAAGCTATTGAGTAAATACAAGAAATGTGAAAAACCAACAATGTCTACTGAGTTTCTTAGTGTCTACCATGCTTCACAATGTCTACTAAGTAGTAAGTTTGTGTCATGAAGATTCAGAGCAAATCGAGCATTGGAAGAAATAATGTCTATTGAGTAAATCAAGGTAAACTCAATGTGTAGTATCTACCAAGTAACACTACATCTACCAAGTCACCAATGGTTATCGAGTTTAGAACTGCATTGAGTGATTAGTATGGATTGAGCCTTCACTTCTACTAAGTGCATGATGATGTCAAGTAATGCAGTGAACAACATGTATCAGAAGGTCACCGAGTCAGTTTAGTGAACCCAAGTTATTTACTCTTGGGCCGACTTTGTAATATATTTGTTCTCTTGTATTTTGACCGACCTTGCAATTTTGTAAATTTGAAAGCTATTTATGTAAGATTTATTGTAAGATATAAAATATTAAGGAACAAAAAAGTAATGTGAAGAAATTTTGAAGAGTATTTGTGAAGGATTTTTGACAGCAATCCAAGGAATACAACAAGGTCAATAGAGAGGCAAAAACATTATATTCATCACATAAGGTGATCAATGCAAAAAGTATCTTATTAGCAATTTTTTGTAAGTAGATCCACTACTTCATCTTAATAGGTGAATTAGTTTTCTAATATCCTCTAACAAGGTAGACTTAATAGTCTTTGTACAAATCTCTTAACTGAGTGCATACTTCATTGTGTGTTTGTAAATCCTCTAACAAGGTGGACCTAGCAGTCCTTTGTGCTCCTAATGGGGAAAATCACTAGAAGTTGTCAATGTAGGCCTTAATAGGCCATCTTTATGCTACAATATTGAAGTTTTGTGGGTATCATCCCCACCCCAGTTTTACTTTCTATTTAGAAGGTTTCTAGGTCACCAAAATATTGTGTTTTCTTGTGCAATGAATGTTTTATGTTTCAAAACTAATGAATGTAGTAGCATAGATGTGTGTGTGGTAAATATAAAGTAAAGTTTTAAAGTTGCTGATTCACCCCTCCCCTCTTAGTAACTTGTCATATCTTGAATATTTCCAACAAGTATTAACTCTTATGTGCTAATGCCTTACTCAATTCAATGGGTTTCTTTTAAATCCATTCAATACTCCTTTGATATAGGATGTATTCCTTCCTATTTGATTCCTACCATAATATTAACCTTGGTGTAATCTATTGTGCCAATAGTTCATGGTGATCAATGGTTGAATGGATGCATTATGTATCTATATCTTCCTTTTACACTACTCAATGTGGAGTCTTCCACAGTGACCAATGGTCAAGAATGGATGCATCATGTATCTATATCTTGCCTCTATGCTAAATGATGTAGAGGAGTGTGATTTTATTTTATTTGGTGCTTGTTTTTATATCCACTATGAAGAATATGTTTTATGTTGATCAACTTATGTTATATGCATCTTCATTCATCTTCATGATTTTTCTAGATTAATGTTCAAATTCTATCTCTATTTCCTAATATGAGGCTTACCATAAAGATTTTGGTGATATATGTATCAAATGATCAATCATTTATGACATTTTCTAATGAAGTTTCTCATTATTTATGGGTGTACTTTTCATCCCTGTTCAAGAAAATATCTACAAAATATTGCCCGACACACCTAAAATATTATTAAAATATTTGAAAAGAGGACCTAGATCTATTTGATCATAAATGTCATGCCACAATAAAATACCAAAGCCTCAAATATAAATTTGAAAGCTAGAATAATAGAACTAGGATCCAAATTAAACAAAATTTCAAAATAATTTATCAATACATGAACTTTAATTTCTTTGTTATTCATAGATTGAACCAAGATACCATGCATCCATCCATGTTAAATTTTGGTGCTCTTTGTGCCAAATCTTGGCTCAAGTATCCTCTTGTAATTATGAGCCTTTTACGTGCTTGAATATATCCCTGATCTTATTCCAATCATTCCTACCTCCATCCATCTCTCCATCATATAAAATGCTAGAATGGATAAAAGACATCATCATCCACAATATGGAGAAGGGTCAAATCAATAAAAACTATAATATTAACTTTTTAGTCCAATTGATGTTTTGTAGTAAATGTATGCTTTGTATTATTCATTTGCATGGCACCTTTTCGATGATCATTGATCGGTTTGTAACTCTTGGCTGAGATAAAGTTCTTGCAATAGAGACAAGTTCTTGCAATTCAAAGTGCCTTAACATATGAACTAGAAGTAATCATTGATATAAAAACCAATAGATACACTAGCATGTCTAATTAGATGTGTAGCCAATTTTTTATTTCTAACCTCCATTACATTTATAGATGAATTATATCATGAACTAATGGTACTCTAAATTTTATAATAATAGATCTCCAAGATACAAATGGAAGATAAAAATATTTTTTCTGACATGTTACATTCAAATAGGTGTATTTTTTTAACACAATGCTATATGAGGTTCAACTATCTCAAGGAAAGCTTATAACTTCATTGGCTTTCAATAATTCACCCCAAGCTTTACAAGTTGTAGCACTAGGAACACATACATCATCAATGTTTTCATGCTCCAAAAAAGTATAAACTGACTTATCTTTAATTTCAAGTGAAGAATTTATCCTCCTTAGAGAGGTACAAAATTTACTATCTAAAATCTCAAAAAGAAGCCCTAAAGATAAAAATGCATCAAAATTTTTCTCATTTCCATGAGTGCCTTCTATATTGAAAAGACATCCATTGTTGTATTTTATTGATTATGGATATTCATGATCAAAGTCACCTATTGAGGCTTCATCTTCTTCCAAAACCCCCATTTCACTTGCAAATTCTACTAGATTTTTCATAGAACAATAATCATTATAAAGATTACTTTGAAAATGCGACTATTTTTTAGATCCTAACATCTGCCCCAATTGAGCTTGTGTGCTAGCTCTTTGATTCGGTAATTGAGTTTCATATGGATCTTGTCCATTATCAAGGAAGTTAAGTTTTGCAGATGTACCAAATTGATCATAAGCTATTTAATCTTATGCCATAGTAGCATCTTCACTAGCAATAAATGTTCCCAAGTAGGTGTTCTTCAAAATAGGATCATAGTATATAGATTGAAATTTCTTTCCATTACTATAAACACCTCTATAATCAATATGCCTTGTAGAGTCCATAATTATTCCTCTAATAACTACTATGAATAAATGAGTCTCTAATTTCTTCTCCATCCAGTATGCTTATAGGAAATGAAACAAAATGGACAGAATTATTTAGGTCAACACTTTTCCTCAATTTTTGTTTCTTACTATACAATCTTGGAAATTTGTCTCTGAATTTTGAGCTTTATTCACCAAGAATTTTATGTGAATATTGCCTCCTAGGTGTACTTGTGTCATGTTCATCATAAGTGAAACTTTTCCCTTCAATTTCAGAAATTGCACCTATTCTACCTTGATTAGAGCTTTTATCATTCCTATCTATGTGATGTGAATAAATTATTTCCATAGGTTAACAAGAGATCACTACTAGAAAAGATGGTGACATTTATCTTATCTTGGGAGAGATTCCACATTTTCTTTCCTACCTTTTTCATCTACTAAAACATGATTTTCATTTCTCCTTTTACTATTCATTGACCTTCTCTTTTTTTCTACCTCTCAAAATATACTTGCCTCCTCTCTAAAGGATATTGAAGGAGATTCTAATTTAAATCCATGAGAAGTATTAGTCACTTCTTTTTCACCCTGAAGACTACAATTTCCATCATCATATGCATAAGTAGTTGCCTCTTTAGTAGGATAGGTCCACAACCAAAGCCTCTTTCTGTTAGGAGTTCTAAATTCTTTTTTCAACACCTCCCCAAGGTCATCATCTTACACCAACAAACTAAGAAGAGGACACACTATGACAAGGCCCTCTGACATTGAATCATTTGTGTCTAATATCAACTTGTGCTTCTTCAAGGTTCCAACATTTATTTTTGGCTCTTGAATAGTGCACTTCAAACCCATGGTTGTGAAATCTAACTTGCATAAATCTATAATAGGCATCAAAAGTGGATGGTTGGAGTGCTTAGCTAAAGAATCATTTCCTCTACAATGGAACAATCTTGCAAGATTCCATATTAAGCCTACCCTAGCCAAATCAATTGGTCCTATTTCCAAAAAAGAGGGTGCCCCATGAAACTATAAATATTTTCTCTTAACACTAGAGTCAAGACATGGAAGACACTTATTTTTCATACATCTAGCATTTACCTTCTTTCCACCCAATTTTTGGAGTCATAGATATAGCATTTGGACATGACGTACCTCCTTCAAACATTTGTTTCTTGAACATGGCTCCTTCTATTTTTATTTCCCTCCCTATACTCTCTATGTCATTCATCTACCTTGGAGATAGGACACTGCACTCTAATATCTTAGTACAACACAATTTAACATGACTTCCCTTGATATTTGTGTACATAGCATCAAGAGTATGTTGACTTGTTTTTTCATGACATTTTCCTCACAGCCATAACTCTAATCTTTTACACTTTTTGATTCATCACTTTCCTCAGATACCCTTTTTTATCATCACTTGTACTAATATGGTATGCAGTCTCAATCCTCTGATTATAGGAAATATGGGTAGAATTGTAAATGATTATATGATTCTAATTTACATTAGCATTTTATCCATCCCTTAAAAATTATCCCAATTATGGTGGACTAGCTCTTTGTAGGTTTTTGATTTTAGTTGGATTGTATATTTTGGTTTTTGCAAATATTTTGATGCATATTTTAGTAGACAATGGGTAGGCGAGAGACTAGATTTACAATGTCACAATACATTACACAAAAAATAGAATTCCATAGAAAGTGTAAAGGATCAAGGTAAGAAATAGTTTCTTTACACTTCATAGTATTTCTTTTATTAATTAATTTTATTTCTAGTCTAAAACTAATACTACTTATTCTCAGTGAAGTAAATGGATTGTCAGTGGATTGAGATGTCAAGGGAGGGTGAGTCTCTAACTAATACTGCTCAATCTTAGGGAAGTGAAATTGAAGGGGTTGTTAATGGAAGAATACATGTTGACAAGGGTAAGACCCCCAGGGGCAGTGAAGGGATTAATCTTACATCAAAATGTCCAAAACTTAGAGATACTACCATAAAGGATTCCTTTACAATCAACAATACTTTTGGTCCAACAACTTATGCAACTACAAGTGTAGAAGGAAATCACAATAGCTCACCACCACTAGAAGATGGGGTTGTTATTTAGTTAAATCAAAATGCATCAAACAAGGATAAAAATGTTCAAACAATAGAAGATGTTGTAATAGAAGATAATATTGATGTTGGTAGGAAGAAAATAAAAAAGGCATATAAAAATGGGGTAGAAGTGGGAAATGAAAAGGAATTTTCCAGGTTGATTGTGTAGCAAAGTACTGGTTTCTTGAACCAATCACAAAAAATGATGAACCACCAATAGAATGCATCTATACAATTTGTACTCGGAAAACTAAAAGAGAGAGAAAGTTCTAGCTAAAGCTTGACACTATAGAAAAACATATGGTAAGGTTTATGAAAAAAAATCATAGATGGAAAGGAAGTAGTGATAGTGAGATGGAAATCAAAGGAAGAATGCCTTCATGTTAAGTATGCCATAGAATATGAAGAGCATTTCAAGAAAATAGCAGTAATTGGTAGTAGCAGTAGTGGCAATCCAATCAAGGCTAGGCTTCAACATGTAGCCAATAATGCAAACTTAGCAAATATCATTTAGATGAGTGTTATTTTTCATATTCTATCTAGAGGGCATCTGATAAGAGACTTCTTAGAATATAGTAATTTATTATATTTTTTGATAGTTCCTCACTATCTTATGTCACATTGGTCAATATATGCTAGATGGGAAATGGCAAGCTATCTTGCTAAGGTGGAAAAGAAAAATGTACAAGAGAGAATAAAAGAATACAAGTTCATTTCACTATCCTTAGATGAAGTCACTATAGTAGATAACACTGCTTGGGTCTATATGCATGTATATATTGTAAAAGCACATGTCTGTCAAGATCATCTACTTTTTTTTGGTAAAATGAGAGTCAACTCAACAGTAGAAAATTTATATTTTTAAGAAATATTTGAGTGAAGTTTTTGGTATGGATGACTTGACAATTGCCAAGAAGTTAGAGTATGTCAGAGCTAGTGGAGTTGCAGTAATGCAAAGGAAAAGGACTAGTCCTTGTGCAAGATTACAAAGTAGTATTGCACCTTACATGCTTGGCATACAATACATGGCCCATCAAATGAATTTAGAATATAAGATTGTAAGTTATTTTTATTATAGTTATTGGAGAACTAACACATTTGGAGATTCATTAGCCAAGAGACTATGGAATCTTCCCAACCCATTATTGTTGTATCAAAGCATCAACCTTGCCATCATGTAAACAAAATTTCATGAAAACTTACAAGAGAAGATCTAGATGAGTACCATGAATGAAATATCCAAAAAACTAATAAATTTCATGGAAAAAACTAATCAAACTCTCATAAGGCAAAAAGAAAGATTAGAAAAATCAAATCAAGCCCTTATAAAAGATTTGCAAAATATAGGAAATTATATTGATAACCTTATTAATAACTCATCACATGGAAGAGATATAAGTTCAAATGAACTAGATATTAATGAATCATCATCTTCTCAAATTCCATAACAACCCTTCTTAGTAAGAGAAGAAGTACTAATGGATGAGGATTGAACAAACTAACATGCCAATAGCACAACAAATAAAGCAAGAGCCCATGCAATCCTTGAACATGAAATTAGGAAACTCATAATACTTTCATAGTTTTATGAGGGTCAAAAAATTGAGTCCGCTAAAAGAACAAAAAGTCATACAAATAAAGGTCGTAAACACAAGGTAAAGAAAGTGATATAACCAAATTTTGATGGACAAGGAAAAATGACAGGCCACGCATGGCTCAAAAAACTAAACACCTATTTTACTCTTAGTATGATGATTGAAGAAAATGCCCTTCAATTTTCCATACTCCACTTAGAGTGAACAATAAGTGAATGGCAACATATTGGGTTCCTCTCTCAAGTCCATTAAACCATAACTTCTTGCAAAGAATTCTCTCAAAAGCTTATAAAATGATTTGAGAAAATTGAACCAGAATGCTACTTCATAGAACTAAGGTCCATTGAAAACAATATGGAATCAAAAAATATTTTATGAATGAGTTTCAAAAACTATTAGTCAAGGTTCTTGCTTTTCCCAAAGAATTCTCACATACTTATATGATGAAGGCCTAAAAGAATCTATCAAAACATAGTGAATCCATTAGAACTTATAACAATAGAAGAAGCCATTCAAAAGGCCAGAAATTTGGAATCTAATGTATCCATAGAAATATTTAGAACTTATCTTCCTAAAAATCCAATTAAGAAAGAAGGATCAAGAAGGGAAAATACAAATATAAGATGTTACTTCTATAAAGAATAATGGAATACAAGACACCAATGTCAAGGTAAGGAAGCCATTAAGAATGGTGGTGAATTATCTAAGGCTTGTGTTTCAAATGTAAAGAACCTTGGGAACAATACCACCAATGTAAAAAGGGACAATTGAATAGAATGGATGAAAGAAGTCAGAATGAAGTACTAAATAAAATAATAAAGGTAGATGAGAAGGAATTTGGGACACTAGTAGTGCTCACCCAAGAAAGTGGAAAGAAACTATTTTGTGTCAAAGGAACATTAAAAGGACAAAAGGTGATTGTGTTAATAGATTTTGGAGCCTCTCGTAACTTTAAAAGACATAGTAGCAAGAAGAAGGTTTAAAACTCAAAATTTTAAAGGCTTCAAGGTAATAATAGGAAATGGTACTATTGATCAATGCATCAAGATCATTCCTCAATTCAAAAATACTCTAAGTAATCACACTATAAAATCATATTATTTTTGTTGTAAAACTACAGAATGATATCATCCTCATAATGAATTGGATTGATTCCTTAGGGAATTTCACTATACAAAACCCAAATCTAGAATTATGTTTCAAGCACAAAGGAGAAGATATAACACACTTTAAAGTTAGATTATTTTTGTTGGGAAACTACAAAATGATATCATCCTCAGAATGCATTCGACTAACTCCTTAGGGAATTTCACTATACATAAGACAAATCTAGAAGTATGTTTCAAACACAAAGGAGAAGATATAACATTAAAAGGAATACCTAATCAATCCCCCAAAGTAATGTCTTAGAATAGAATCAAATGTATCCTTAGACATAATAAAGGAAAATGTATAGTTTTAGATAAATCACCCATTGATGAACTTATTACATATGTATATATACATCCCATCCTAATGAAACACAAAAAGATATTTGAAGATATCCCTCAAGGTCTACCACAAAAAAGAAGCTTTGATTATTCCATATAATTAGAGGAAGGATCCAAACCAATCATAACCACCGCTTACATGTACCCCCATAAATACAAAGAGGAAATTTTAAAAATACTATTAAAGAATCACTTGAAATGGATAAAATTCAACCCAAAAGTATCCCATTTTCATCCTCATTAGTTCTCATCAAGAAAAAGAATGAAACTATGAGAATGTGTGTTGATTATAGGGCCTTAGACAAGAAAATTGTTAAGAATAGTTATCCAAATCCCAAGATAGATGTATTGATAGATGAACTACATGGTGCTAGATATTTTTCAAAAATTGATCTAAGATCTAGATAGCACCTAATCAAAATGTGGAAAAATATGTCCCAATAATAAAATTTAGATGCCACTATGGTTATTTCAAATTTCTAGTAATACCCCCTTTTGGCCTAAAAAATGCTCCAACTACTTTCCAATCATGTATGAACAATATTTTTAGGAAGAAACTAAGAATGTTTCTCCAAATCTTCTTTGATAATATGCTCATTTTTACTAAGACCTTGGGAAAACATTTACAACATATTAAAGAAGTCCTAGATATTTTAGAAACAGTATCATTATATGCTAAAAATTCAAAATGTGAGTTTGGATTGAATGAGATTATTTACTTGGGGCATAAGATTAATGCAAAAGGAGTAAGCATAGATTAAGAAAATATCAAAGCTATTAAATAATGGCTAAAGCCAAAAGCCCTAACTCAACTTCAAGGATTTGTTGGATTACATAGTTATTACAGATGATTTGTGAAAGGATTCTCCAAGATTCTTGCCTACCTTATGGACTTAAATAGGAAGGGTGCTTTTGCATGGAACAAGAAGGCTCAATAATGATACATTAGGGAAAGGGATTAGGGAAATCCTCATTTGAAGGAAGTATCTCATAGTGTTTGAGAGTGAAAAATTCACAAAAGGAGAAAGAAACTATTCAATATATGATAAATAAATGCTATCCATAATGCATTATTTAGAGAATTTCTTATAGTATTTGGTTTGTGGGAAGTTCATTGTTAAGATAGATCATAACAACCTACATTTCTTCTTGATCTAGAAAGATCTTAATGATCATAAGAAGGATTCAAGCATATGATTTTACCATTGAATATGTTCAAGGATTAAATAAAAAAGTTGCATATACTCTATCTCAACATCCCCTTTTCAATATGGTTACAAGTATTTTAGGAGATTGGAAAAGAGTTATCATCGATGAGTATGCAAGAGATCTTGAAGCGAATGAAATTAGAAGAAAAAATTCAAAATAAAGATTTCAAAATTTGGGATCATATTATATAAGGAAGAGTGTTTCTACTCCCTCATTCAAAGATTAAAAATATAATCTTAAAGGAGTATCATGATAATCCTTTGTCTTGCCATTAAGGGTATTTCAAAACATATGAACAGATAAGAGAGAAATTCTCATGGGAAGGCTTGAAGAAAGATGTTTACAAACATGTACATGAATGCATGACATGTCAACAAAGTAAGGTGAAACGAACACATCTGGCAAGATAGCTAATATGATTACCCATTCCTAATTATAAATGGGAAAACATTTTAATGAATTTATTAACCAGCTTGCCCAAACTTCAAGGGAAGAATAGTATTTATGTAGTGGTGGATCTAGACTCACCAAATATGCTTAATTATTTCTAGTTAGAATCAAGTCATTAACACATCAGATATCAAAACTATTTTTCAGAGAATTATTCAGGCTTCATGGGCTTTCATAGAATATAATTACTAATAGGGATAGTAAATTTATTAGCCAATTTTGGTGAGAAATATTAAAGGTAGAAGGAACCAATTTAACCCCAATTATGAGTTACAACCCCCAAATAGATGTGAAAACTAAAATACTAAAAAATTGGTTACAAGAATACTTGACAAACTATGTGACTGGACAACAAAAGGCATGGATCAAATAGATACTTTTAGGAAAATTCTTCTATAATACAACCTATCATGGGTCCATTGGAATGACCCCATTAAAATATATATATATATATGGCTATGAGGCAAATACATTTGGGAATTTGATCCTACAGAAGAGTTGAGTACCAAGTGCACAAGACTTCTTTCAACAGGTCACAAAATCTTAAAAACTCTTAAGGAGAATCTACAACAAGCTCATAACCAATAGAAAAATTTTGCTGATAGGAAATGAATTGAAAGGAAATTTGATGTTGGGTATTTATTATTCTTAATATTAAAACCATATAAAAAAACTTCAATTAAAATGAAAGTGCAAGAAAAACTCAAACCATGATTCTACAGACCATATTGGGTAACAAGGAAAATTGGAGAATTAGCATATGAACTATGACTTCCTAAAGGGAGTAAAATACAAAATATTTTCCACATCTCACTAGTTAAGAAATTATTGGTGAAATAAAAAGAACCTTGTATAGAATTTCCCCCACTAGATGATGAAAGTCAACTCGTTCTAGAACATGAGGTTATTCTAGATACCCTAGAGAAGAATCTTAGAAATAGAACCATTATTGAGTATTTAGTCCAATGGAAGAATATACCTAAGGATAATGCTACTTAGAAGAAGGAAAAAGACTACCATATTGCTTGAGGACAAGTGAAAAACGGTGGGAGGGACTATAATGATTCTCGACAAAATTAATTGCTCATAATAGAATAATTGCTTCATCCAAATTATTAATAAGTTTTTACTATTTGATTATAAGTATTAATTAAAAATATATTATTCTTCATTATTCATATTAATTAAAAATATATAAGTGACATTTAAAATATATTAGTCATATTAACAAATAATTTTTAAATATAAATCCTAATCATGAATCATGTTAATAAACAAAAAAAAATATTACTCCTTATAATATTGTTAGAATAAATATTAACAAAATTGTTACATAAACACCAATGATATTAGAGCAGTGAGAGACATGACCATTGATCATTTCCCTTCACTCCAAAAATATTATCTATAAATCCCAACAATAAGAAATGTAAGAGAGAGGGAATAAGATCAAAGAAGTGGAGACCAAAATATATGGACATCATAATATATTTTCATCAAGTGTGAATCATCATAACTTTGTATAGTAATAATCCCTCTATATGACAATAGATCCCTTTTAGAAATATATACATAAAATAAGCATTCATAGTCCTTTGTAGACACAACTAAAGGAAAGAAGCATGGTTGAAGCTTGGACTAAATTACTTGACAAGCTCCATCCACAAGTTCCAATACACACTAGAGGGGGAGGTCATAACAAAAATGGTGATTAAAAACATCAGTAAATAGTGTAACTAAATGAGTGTGTATAATCTCTAGTTTGTTCAAGATGCATCCTAAGTTTTCACTCTTGATGGAGATAACTAACTATTAGTCTTAGAATGATGAGAACACACAATACAAATAAGTAAGAAATAACATGGAACTCAGATTCCTTATTCACCATGTACAATTGACAAAATTCAGCATCCCAATAACATTGAGCTCAAAGTATACAAACACTCACAAGTGGCTTATTTGAAGAAAAACACTATAGTCCAATCTAATCCCATTCTTTGAAATTAAAAGATAACAAACAAAAAAATCCAATAATTGATTTAGACCCAAGAGATACAAGAATCATATTATGAATACACAAACATAGGAATAGTAGAGTAACTCATAATAGAGTTCTCTTAGTTCCACAAGGATTAACATAGAGACCAATAATCTCCAAAGGTTAGTATACTACTATACTAAAAGAAATAGATAAATGAATATGATAAGATGAACATACCTTTTGTAGTTTGTATGGTTTAGCTTGAGATTAATATCATCCATGTATTTGATCAATCATCCATAAGGCTTATTGAGAGTAAAATGGTTTGATAAGTCACTTAGTGGAGATTTGTTCCACTATAGGAGCCCTTGGAAGAACTCCCTTAGGAGCTAAGTGGCAGATCCTAACCTTTCCTTGAGAAGAAAGAACTGATTAGGAAATAGGAACTATGTTAAAATTTATAGATATATATATATATATACATATATATACATATATATACATATATATATATACATGTATATACATATATATATATATACATACATACATATATATATATATACATATATATATATATGTATGTATGTATATATATATATATGTATATATATGTATATATGTATATATATGTATATATATATATATATATATATGTAAATATATATGTATAAATATATATATATATTTACATATATATATACATATATATATACATATATATATATATATATATATGTAAATACATGTATATGTATATATATATATATGTATATACATGTATATATATATATATATATATGTATATACATGTGTGTGTGTGTGTATATATATATAATGTTGAGATATTATTTTTATTATAATTATTAGCAAACTAAGACATTTACAAATTAATTATCTAGTAGACTATGGAATCTTCCCAATGTAGTGATAAGGGACATTACACTTTCGTGACCACCAGTAGGGGCATCCTCACCTCAATTTGTACTAGTCATATCCTCATCATCATTTACCCCATAATTTCTCCTAGTATCTTTCCTTTTAGGTCGAAGCTAGTTTTTTTTCTTAGTAGAGTCTAAGCTAATGAATCTCTGTTGGCCAAGATGGGTAGAGGGATTGTTTTTTCTTAGTCTTTTTATATTGCCAATTATTTTCTTCTTACGCATAGCTCCAACACTATCCACATAAAGAACCCCAATTTTTTTGAACTTAATCTTCTTTATAGTGGAAGAGGGACCCTTATTTTCCATGGATTGACCAAAAGGCGATGAGGTTTGGGGAGTAGTGGAAATATTCAATGAGGATAAGACCATAATTTTTAACTGAGTGTTAGGACCCTAATGGAATTTGAAGAGGAAAAAAATTAGGTCTTAGTGGTAAATGGTATAGCTCTTATTATCATCTCTTTTCTTACACACCTTCTAGATGGAATAATCTATGGAGTGTTATAACATGTAAGGAAAATATATAATTTCCACATTCCTAAAGTGGTTGAGGATGGGAAAGTGATAATAGTATAACACCTTCAACCTATCTTCATGATTAATGTACCTCATAATGGTATATAAAACTATTTCCCATGGCTCTTGAAGTTTCTTACATGCAAACCCACCACGAAAGCATTCAAGAGCCTCATCTAATTGAAAGAATTTACTTAAACTTTCTTCATATGTAACCTCACTTGTTTCCTCTAGTCATTTCCTTCCACAACAAGAAAAATGGCATTTTTAATGAATCCTTTAATTATTTCAAATGAAATCTAGTTAATGGTTACCCGTCAGTCCTTCCAAAATCAACAAATTGACTAAAAACCCTTTCATCATGACCCTCTATGCATTCCATAAAAGGAATCAAACCACCTTCACATAGGTAAGTCTACATAGTTTTATCCTTTTAAATGACTTCCTCAATTATTGGTGTCTTGATATGGACATTGTTATTCTTTATAGTGGCTTCATCTCCAAGATGCACCATGAAATTTTTCAAAAAAAATTGACAAACTCACAAATAAACAACTAGAAAATCCAAAGGAAATAGGAATAAATTTGAGACAGTCAATTTTTCATAGTTGACATTAATTCAAAATTATATCAAGGGCCTTAAAATCATGGTAAAGTTTAGTTTTATCACATGTGAAAAGGGATTACATTATATTCCCAAATTAGCACTTTGTAACCCATATGTAGTCATGCAATAAATGACATTTAAAAGCCCCTGAAAAATTAGAAAGTCTTGTCCTTTGGTATTGTAAAAAATCACTCCATATCTTGCCTTGGGTATCAGACATGCCCTCATCATAATGGAGTGTAATTAACATACTTATTGAAAATACAACCCTTTTAAAATTATCGCAATAGAACCTATTAATCTTATTAGCAAGACATATTGTCAATTAGTGCCAAAAGACTTAGTCATTATGAAAAGTTAGTAGTGAGTGACCTACTAGAAATAAGTGTTAACCAAGCTCATGAATGAAGTAAGTTAACAGTGTTAACCAAGAAAGCACAGAGATGTATTCAATGAGTTGATAGTATCTTCTGAGCTCTAGTGTAAATCAAATTAGTAAATAATTCTTGTTTTAGAATGATAGCCAAGAAGGAATAGTAGTGTAAATTAAGCTAGCTAAGTTTTTTGAGTAATTAATAAGAGCTAAACATCTAGTATCAACTGAGTGCTAGAGTTAGCCAAGGTGACAATGTTTCTTGAGTGTCTATAGGATCACTCAAGTAATCTATTGAACCTGAGTCTTGGCACTAAGCTGACTTGATAGTTATTTTTGGAACTATTGAAGCTGTAGTTGAACTATTAATATAATTATTTGGATGGATATTAATATAAGGTACTTTGATTATCCAAATGATGTACTACAACTTGAAGAACATTGCATACAAGAGAATATGAAAATGTAGGGTATTTAGAAGGCTATAAGCAGCATAAAGGAAAGGTGGAGACTCATTTATCACAGTCAAGTGATCCCTTTAGTTCAAAGGATCTTCATTAAAAAATAAAGTTTCATATCAGAGATCAATCCATTTATTCATCCTAACATGTGCATCAATCCCAAATCCTTTAACAAGGTGGACCTAATAGTCCTACTTACTCTTAACTAAGTAGATCACTAGAAGTGATTAATTATAAGCCCTAATAGGAGAACTTTATTACTATAGTAGTCAAGCATTATGGGTGTCATCCCTACCCCAATTTTACCTTCTACTTGAAGGATGTTGGGATTAAAAAATATTGTGTTATGGTGTTATTACTTTATTGCTTTATGTCCTATGCATACAAGTAAATTAAATAATATAATAAAGTGAATTAAGAGAAATAAGTTTTAAGTGGTTCTTAAGTCCTCCCTCCTAGTCACCTAGATTGCATTACAAAATTGGTATTAGAGCTAGGTTCTCTTATAAAAAAATTAGCAGCTTGGGAGAAAATATCAGAGACAATGGAAGTATACAAGCTAGAGAAATCCATTGAAAATGAAAATTAGATCTACATGTGACCATGAAAAAAATCAAGAAACTAAAGAATCAATTGCAACATGGATGAATGAAAATCTATACATAGAGTAAAAGATTGTATATATTTGTAAAGAAAGAAGTGTAGATGAAGAAAATGCATCCATAGAAGATCTACTTAGAAGGAACCTCATTCTACAAGAAGAAGTCAGAAAATTAAAAAGAGAACAAGAGATTCATTCATTCATGATATGTGAAGTTATGAAACAAAAGAAAAAAGCTGAAAAATGATAAAGATATGAAAAAATAAGACAAAATATTATTCAACACTAAACTAGAATAAAAGAAAATGAAATCCACCAACTTTCACTACATCAGACAAATATGACAAATCAGCTAAATAGAAAAAATCAAGGATTCATCGATCTAATGAAAGAGAATGATAGACTCATTAATTATTTTAGAGTAGAAAAAGAAACCAATGAAAGAATGATGAGATAATAAGAAAGCATGGATCAGTTGGATGAGCTATCTCAAAATAGACATGAAGGTAAAGTAGGATTGGGCTACAATGAACAAGAAGAATCATCACAACAAGGAGCTGAAAACAATAAAATACCTACATGTAATCATTGTTTAAAGTTAGGGCATGCATCAAATAAATTTTGGAGCAATGAAAAGTTAAATTTTAATGGTAAATGTTATAGTTGCAACAAACATGGACATAGATAAAGTAAATGCACATATATAACTAAGTTCAATGGAAAATGTTTCACATGTAACAAATAAGATCATAAATCCTCAGAGTGAAGAACCAAGAAATTGAATCCTACTAAATAGTTCCCTAAAGAAATATTTTGTTGGGATAAGAACACTTTGTATAGATGTTATTTATGTGGAGAATATTGACACATTGGAGATAACTGCATGAGGACACACTTTAGAAAGAGGAATCCTACCAAAAGGTTTTATGTATGAAAAAAACTTGGTCATCTAGAAAAGAACTATATTAATACACCTACAGTTGAAGATGCAAAAAAGAAAAGTTGATAAGATCAGGACTTAAATGAAGTAGCAATGGGTGAGGAAATATCTAGAGAGTTCAAGTCAAAATAATGAAGTTATTAACACCCAAGGAAATGATTTTAGTGATTAAATCATCTCTATATAAGCATGCAACGAGACTATTGAAGCTATGCAAAAATTCATATTCTACATCAGTTTCATTCATGCAAGTAAGAAAGTCCAAATAAACATAATAGATGTACTAGGATAGGTGGAAGTCTCAGTTATAACCAAGCTATTAGTCCTAACCGAGTTAATCTTTAGGTCTAATCGAGGAAGGTTAGACTCAACCAAGTCATTGAATCAATTGACTATGGTCAACTAGACTTAACCAAAACTCCTTAACCTACCTAAGTACAAAGCATTTCTTAGGCCCTAAAATTGAAATTTTGATAAAAAGGAGAAATTGAAGACTTATTTCTTCACTGCAAATTCAATTATATAACATAGTATAGAATTCTTTGAGCCCCCAAGCAATTCAAAGAGAGTTTTTATTGAAGAAAATTTATAGGAAAAGTTATTATCTATAGTCCTCCATCATTTGAGTGAAATGGTAGCCTCTTCAAGCACAAATATTAAAAAGAGTTCTAAAATACTCATAAAAAGTGTAGATTACATTCCACTCAAGTTCAAGCTTTATCCCATGATCATTGTGGAGAAGGATCTACAAGGAGATCACTCAAATATTCCTCCAAAGGTACTTCTTATTAATGATATAAGGTCATTTTATCATTGTCCAATTCAATATTTGGAAATTTTGAGCTAGATCAGGCATATAGTGCATTGTCCGAGAATGAAGTATTGAAACTAGAATACAAGAATCTAGAATTTAAGGGTTTGACCCACATCATTCATATAACACAAAATTTTTGAATTAAGTAGATTAGGTTTTTATTGGGCCAAGACCATGACATGAACTTCTAGCTTGAGAAACTATTTCCCATCACCAAGAAGATGATCCATCAAATTACTAGGTACCCAACATTGAAGAAGTCTAAGCTGACAAAAACCCTAGGATGAGCAAAACTGGCTAAGATAACCCCAGTTGAATGGGATAGCAAAGGCATGAAATTGAACAATGTGACTAACATGGAAATCAAGTTTGGAATTCATGTCATAGCCCACAATATTTATAGTTTAAGTTGACCAAATAGTGTACCTTATAAAGTAGTTGAACTGACATATAAAGTTGTGAAGAAGAACTTGTCTTTTGAACTTGTCGAGCTTTAGCACATCCAGT
Organism: Cupressus sempervirens; assembly: GCA_028749045.1. Classification (NCBI taxonomy): domain Eukaryota; kingdom Viridiplantae; phylum Streptophyta; class Pinopsida; order Cupressales; family Cupressaceae; genus Cupressus; species Cupressus sempervirens. The sequence goes on along the minus strand of CM053791.1, from coordinate 469,807,038 downwards.
TGAGAAAGAACATGGAGATAATTCAAGCCTCCAAGAAAAATCCATGTAATTTTGTTTCACTCTTGGTCTATTTGTTCTTTTATGTGCAACCATTTTTTCCATCAAAAGAAATTGTTGTACGGAAGAAAGAAACCCTCATACTTTATCAAATGAATGAGTTCATAGATGAAATGGGTGATAACTTTGAAGGAATCATGGATGCATATTATGAAAATTTCAAGGAGATGATATAGAGTAGGTTTAAGATCCCTAAACAATTTTTAGATTATTATTAACAAGACATATACCTCTTGCTTGATTGCAATAAAGTACATATTCAAGTAGTCAAACCTTGAGAAGAAACATGCCAAATCATATTCATCTCTCATGCTTAGTAAAGGGAAAGGTGATGATGTAGAAGAGGAAGAAGAAGAGGATGGTGATCAAGACGATGAAGAGGTAGAGAAACATCCAAAGAAGAAGGAAAACAATCCATCAAAGAAATCAACAAGATCCTCTACCCTTGTGATCACTTCCAGTAAGCCCAGGAAGCCAAGAAGGAAATTTAGGCTTGAGGATGAGGATGGTGATGAAGATGAAGAAAACACTCCAATTATCTCTCTAAAGAATCCACCACTTACCTTTGAAGAAAGAAAGAAAGCACTAATGGGAGGTTGTGGGATGGTAGATTTGAAATATTTGAATTACAAAACTAGAAGCAAGGATTAGAAGAAGAAAATTGAAGATGCATTGGTTGAGAAGATGGAAAAGTGGAAGTATTCCACTTCTAAATTTAAAGGGAAAGATCTTGAATCCCTACTAAATGTTGTCTCTCATCATTGGGATAATTTACATAAGACAAAGAAATACATCAAAGAGAAGACTCTAAGGAAAACAATGCCAAATCTCTTTGAGAAGGAAATAAAGGAGGCAATGTCTAAACATGAAATAAGATAGACTCCTATATTTTATTTTTTATTTTATTTTTCAAATAAAATAGAGGACATTGTATAGTCCACATTCGATTTGTGTAAAACCATTTTTAATATTAAAGAAGAGGGAGATCTACTAGAGGTTTAGACTATTGAAGAGTTTGATCTTTATAAAATTGTTGTACAAGTCATCGAATTACTCCCATCTACACCTGCTAAGTCTACACCTAAGAAATAGCTTACAAAGTTGAACCTAGTTCAACTGAGTAGCAACCAAAGAAGAATTTGGTTGACAAAGGAAAGGAGATCATACCTTCATCAATTGTCAAGGGAAAATGAAAATTAAATATTGTTGATGATCTTGAACTTGATGAAGAGATTGTAATCCCAAATTAGGACCAATCTAATCTATCTGGTAAGCAAATAGACATACTAGGAGAACTGTGGAAGAAAAGAGCCAAGCAACAGATGCTAAGGGAACAAAGGGATAAAATAAAAGTCCTAGAGGATATCATAGATATATTTGTGGATATAGTATCCATTGAGGTAAATGAAAAATCCTCTATCAATGAATAATTAGTTGAAGTTTTACATAAGTTCAATGAAGATATAGATGAGTAGGGAAAGCTCCTTGAGAAAGCTGAAAGGAAGTTTGAAAATAATGTGCTAGAAAATGTAGCAAAGAACATAGCTATTGATCAAGTAGAAATGTCTACTTTAATTTATGCTTTAGAAAATGTTGTGAATAATTTTGTATCTCTATTTGTAAAGCTGAATGATACAATGAATTTTACCAAGGAAACCAAAGATAAAATGGCTAGGATTGATATGGACTTGAAGGTTAGTGCCAGTTAGTTGGCACTTAACCCAAGTATCACCTGAGTAGGCTATTGGATCAAATTCTCAACACTAAGCTAACTTGGTAATTATTTTTGGAACTATTGAAGTTGTAGCCAACCTGTTAATATAAATATTTATTTTGATATAAATATAAGGTACTTTGATTAACCAACTAATTTACCACGACTTCAAGAACATTTCATATAAGTGAATATGAAAGAGAAATATATTTAGAAGGGTAAAAGAAGCATAAAGGAGAGGTAGATACTAATGTATTATAGTCACGTGATTAGTTTACTTCAAGGGATCTTCATTAGAAAACAAAGTATGTCAAAGATCAATCTATTGATTCATCATAATAGGTGCATCAACCCCAAATCCTTTAATAGGGTGGACCTAACAATCCTTTCTAGAATATCAATGGTGAGAAAATTTGAATCGGCTAGAGCTCTCTTAGGTGGGAAAGTGGAAGGAAGTAATCTTGTGGGAGGTATTGATTCTAGTGGGACAAATCTAGAAAAGTTTGTTGTAGTGTATGATGCTTCAGGTTCCAATTCTATAAGATATGGGGTCAGGAAAAACCCTTTGGTTCTTGTACCCAAAAATCACATGCTCTGATAGGAACTTGAAAAGATTAATTTGGAGAATGTGGAGAAGACTACATATGATAAAGCTGAGATCTAGCATAATGGGTTAGGAGATCCAAGGACATGGTCTTCTCTATTTGGAAGGAAACCTAGAGGAAAATCATCCTTCCCCCTTGGTTACATCAAAATCTTGCTAGGAGAAAGGTGAGATTCAAATGTTTATTCTAGATCCAATTGTTGATTTCTTGTCTCTACTATGGAATGTACTCTAGTTGGAAAGTTTATGGGGGCTAGGCTAGACATAGATAAATTGAGCAATATGATAAAATAGAAACGGGTTATCCATGGTGAAGTTGATATAGCTCCTATGATGAATGCTTTCCTTTCATTTATTTTTAACTATAAGGAAGATATGAATATGGTCCTTTGTGGAGGGCCATGGTCATTTGGAAAAAGTTCTCTTATAATAAAAAAATGGTAACCAAACATGGACCTTTCTAATGCCTTATTTTCAACTACTTTGATCTAGGGTAGACTTCTTGGTCTTCCTTTGGAATACTTGCATGAGGATATCTTTAATGGAATAGTGAGCTCCTTTGGGGAAATAATCGTAGTAGACAATGTTAAAGCTTTGAAATCTAAACTTCAAAGTGCTAGATTATATATCAAACTAGAAAACTTGAGCAACCTTCCTAAAAAGGTGGATCTTATCTCCAAAAAAAGAAAAAGGATACAAGAAATTTCATATGAAAATCTTCCAAATTCTTGTTTTTAGTCTAAAAAATAAGGGCACTAGGTGAAAAATTTCCCTAACAAAAATAAGAATCAACCCAAGGTTGATAAGGAGGAGAAAAATAAAGAAGAAAAGATGCAGAAGAGAGTTTGGAGACTTAAAGTTACTATTGAAAAGGGAGTAAACGAAAGTCAGAACCTTGAAAATTAGGAAATTGGTAAATTGTCAAATTCTACTTTGAAGGATAACCTAAGCATAGAAAATTGGGAGAATGGATTATTGGTTCCTTTCTTTCCTAAGGAAAACAATGAAAATATAGTTGATTTGATGAATCAGTTCGTCATCTATTAGAAGAATGATATAGAATGGGAAGATGTAGTAGAGATGGAGGAAATAGAGGAGGGGGAAATTCTAGATGATATGAGTAGATATCTAGTTTTGGAGGAAACACAAAATGTTAATTTCTAGCCTATAGTGACCCAAAATGTTGAATCCCACTCACTTGAAACACCTTAGTGCAAAGATATTGTCCCTTTTTGAAATATTTTTGAAGATGAGGAAAGGATTTTGGAAGGGAAGGATCTAAATTAGAAACAAAGTCAAAGGAAAAAGACTGAAAAGAAAAGTAATCCTGCTCCTAAAGGAGTAGAGACTCAAAGTAGTAAAATTGGAGTAGCAAATCAAGGTAAAACCAAACGTTGGAACTCTAGAGAAACCTAGAAGGAGATCTACTGGGAAAACTAGAGAGCTTGAAAGCTTATAGAATATTGTTGATGGAAGACAAGCAACTATGCTAGATTTTACCCCAAAAAAATTGTCATGAAAATCATCACTTGGAATATAAGGGGGCTGAACAACAACCATAAACTTGATATTGTTTGAAATCTTGTTAGAGAGCAAAATCCATATATCCTATTACTTAAAGAAACTAAAAAGGAGAAGCAAAGAGTTGAAAATATTAAGTCTTTTAATGATTAGTGTATTAAGACAAGTAGTTCGAAAGGAGCTTTAGGAGGTACTATGATGTTATGGAGAAAATCTTATTTTTCAGGAACTATTTTGAATGCTAGTAAACATTTTATAGTGGCAAAAATTATGAGCATTGATCATAATAAAGTCTGGTTTATGGTTAATATGTATGCACCTAATCTCAAAAATTCTAGGAAGAAAGTTTGGGATTCTCTATCTATCATCAAAAGTAAAGATTACTTTGGTAGATGGATCTTCTTGGGGGATTTTAATGTTCCCCTTTATGACCATGAAAAAAGGGGCAAATGTGTGTCAGATGGATAGGAGACTAGATTTTATGGATTTTATTGATAAAGTGGGCTTAATGGACATGGATCTTTATGGTATAGAGTTCACCTTGAGTAATAAGAGGACAAGTGAAGATTGTATCTAGGCACATTTAGATAGAGTTCTTATTTCTCCTTACTAGACAAAAATTTTATTTGAAAGTTAGAGGTGCTTCAAAACATTGGGTCAGATCATTTTCCTCTGATCTTTTCTACTAATAAGCCTAATATAAAAAATAACTATCCTTTTAGGCTTGAAAAAATATGGATACAACACCCACACTTTGAGAGAAAATTGGTTGAATGGTGGAATATTGAAATTGATGGAACTTCTCTCTTCAGGGTAGCTTCTAAACTAAAAAATATCAAAAAGAAGGTTAAAATATGGAACAAAAGATGTTTTGATAATATTTGTGAGAAAAAAATCTATTATCAAGGAAAATTATGTAAAACATTCAAGAAGGGATATAGAAGGAAGGTTGAACTCTTGATCTTGTTAAAGAAGAAAATGAAAATTAGTGGAATACCATGACATTTTTACTAAAGAGGAAATGCTTTGGAGGCAGAGATCTAGATAGGTCTAGTTGAATGAAGGAGATAAGAATACTAGATTTTTTCACCTCTTTACTCTAAAGCATAAAGCTAAATCTCATATATCAAGTCTTAAGAAAGGTAACATTAATATTTTTGAGGAAAAGTAAATCTTAGAAGAAATGGTCTCCTTCTTTTCCTCACTAATGACTATTGATTCCAGTATTGATCCTAATCATCAAGCTGAATTTTTAAATGCTATTCCTTCTCTGATTTTTATAGAACAAATTAAAATGTTGGGTGTTATTCCTAAGGAAGAGGAAATTTACAAGGTTGTTTTCTCTTTAGGAGGGGATAAATCTCTAGGACTGAATGGTTTTCAAATATTTTTTCAAATAGAATGGCATTTGGTGGGGAAAGATGTGTGTGATGCTATTAAAGAATTTTTGGGGGCTAAATGTATGCTGAAGGAGATCAATTCTACCTTCCTATGCCTTATTCCAAAAAATATTGGGGCTAACTCTCTAGACCACTTCAGGGCTATAATTTTGTGTAATTCATTTTATAACATCATTTTAAAAGTCCTCACTTGTAGGTTACTGCTGGTGCTACTATCTCTTATTGTTGATCAACCAAATGGTTTTGTCCTAGGTAAACAATTTCTTAACTCTATCATTATGGTACATGAGAATATTCATTCTTTAACTAATTCCAAAAAATAGGGGTTTACTAAGAAAATTGATATTGCCAAAGCTTATGATAGAGTGGAATGGTCTTTTCTTGGAAATATTTTACTAGCTTTTGGCTTTGGTAAAAGTATAGTGAAGGTTATTCTACAATTAATCTCTACTACTTCGATCGTTGTGTTGGTGAAAAGTTGTTCCTCTCAATTCTTTAGCCCCTCTAGGGATTGAGACAGGGAGACCCTTTATCCACTATTCTCTTCACCATTATGGTGGAATGTTTGGGGAGGTATATTGGGAAATTAGTTTTTTAAGGGGAAATTAAAGGTCTTTAGCCTTTGTCACGGCCTCTCATCTATTCACATGGTCAATTTGTTGATGATACTACTTTCATGGGGAATGTTGAACTCTTAAAAAATCCCTCAACCTTTATTCTTCTACCTTTGGTCAATTAATTAATTGGAATAAGAGTTCTTTGTTTATTGTTAATACCCTAGTTATTAGACACAACAAAATTGCTAAAATGCTTGGGTGCTCTATAGAATCTTCTCCTTGTATCTATCTGGGTCTTCTATTTTTAAATTCAATGAGAAAGGGATTCCTCCTTTGTGGACTAGAGCATGGATAAAAAGTCTTACTCCAAAAATTAATATCTTTTACTAGATTTTACTTGAGAATAAAATTCTAACTCTGGATAATTTGCAAAAAGAGAGGTATCAATGTGGTTAATTGATGCAGCCTTTGTAAAGAAGGTTATGAGGATAAAGACCACTTGTTCTTAAACCGTACCTATAGTAAAAAATTTTGGAGCACTATTATCAATTTCTAGAATACTGCTTGGGTCCATCATAACAATATTGATTTTTTTTTTGAAAGATGGATATGCCCTTCTAAGGATAGTAATGTTGGTTTCCTATGGAAGATAACTCTGTCTCATCTATGGCGGGGAATCTAGAAAGAAAGAAACAACAAAATCTTTAGAGATAAAGAAATGCTCGAGTGGGTGCTTGGCCAAAACATTGGTAGAGCTATAAAGGAAAATTTCAATTCTTAGAGAAAGTACAATGACAATTTCCAAATTGACAATCCAATGCATTCTACAGTTTCTAAAACTAATAAAGAAAATCTAAGATTGAATATTAGATGGAAGGCTCCTCCAATAGGATGGATCAAAGGGAATTTTAATGGTGTTGCCCATGGAAATCCTAGCAGAGTAGGTTGTGAAGGGGTTTTTAGGAATCATTCTTCTAATATAATAGATTCTATTGCTATTCCTATTGGTATTTCAACTAGTCAGAAAGCTAAGGCTACTGCAACTCTTTACATGATGATGATGGCAACGAAAATTGTTTATCGATACCTTTGGCTAGAAGGAGACTCATTGAACATTATAAACATGTTTAATGGTAAAACCAAAATTACATGGTTTATTGATTCTAGTTTAATGGAAATTAAAACCCTAATGGGTAAATTTTAAAAAGTTACTTTTTCTCACATTTACTATGAAGGAAACATTGTGGCTAACTAGATTGCGAACTAGGCTATCCCTGGGAAAGTATGCTGAGGTGGCATGATGACCTCAATAGGAGTGTGGACTTAAAAGCTCTTAGTAATTATGATAGAACTCATGTGATGGAAGGAAAGATTTCCTAAGATTAGAATATTAATGATAAATGAAAGTGGGAGTATGAAGGATTGTGTTATATTCCCAAGGAAGTACTAAAAAATGAGTAACACCTGTGTTTGGCATGTAAGTTATTTAATGAGAAATTTTACCAATTTTATGACTATCTCAACTTTTCTCATTTTTTCATTTCTCCTAGTCTACAAAACTTTAGCTTTTTGCAATGAAAAACAATTCCTTTATATGGGTGGGGAACCAAGAAAGTAGGAACCTAAGAATTGCAAAGTGTGAAAGGCTAAAGTCCATGTTTGACAAATTCTGGAGAAGGGGAATGTTACTCCTTACTTGGAGCACCTTCATGGTTTTCAACCTCATATGATGGAGGCTTTTGTTGAAAATTGGATTGATGAAAAGGTTACATTGCATGGTATTACAGTGCATCTGATTGAAGACTTCATCATTGAAGTCACAGGGCTTCCAAAAGATGGCATTAAGTTCAACAAGGAGACCAATATTTCAAATGTGGCTATCGAGAAGTTCCCAAAGACTAAAGAGGAGGAGAATAAATTTGAGAAAAATGGTGACTTCTATGAGCTGAACTAGATTAAAGTTATTTGAGGGGACATTCTCTTATGCATCTGTGAGTACTTCATCCTTGATGGTAGGGAAAAATGAGTTCATAAATTTCATTTTTTCTTTCTAAATAATTTCTAGTATAAGGATAGGATTTCTAGCCTATTTTATCTAATATTTTCTTTATTCCAAATCCTTCAAGCCCATAGGAAAAAGGATTCCCATCTAGTTTTACATGAAGGGTTAATTCTTTTAATTAAAAATTACTGTAAGAGTAAGGCTATAATTTCTTCCCTGACCTCTGAGAAAAATAATGGGTCTATTAGTGACACATATTCAAGGAAGATTAAGGGTGAGGAAGGGGTTAGTGTGAAAAAGAAGGGTCAGAAATAGGACACTCCTCAAAAATATGCTAAGGAAATTACACAATTTGAAAACTTAGAGAAAAATGAGGAAATGGATATTGAGAATGAGGAGAATATTGATGTGGGGGACTTTAGTTCTAATTTGAATGCTTATCCTAGAAGCAAAGGTGAATCTAGAAAGGTTGAGGTAGAGGAAAGTCATTAAAAAAAAATTGAGCTGGATAATGTTGGAGAAGAGGAAAAAAAACTCAACTGAACAACCCCAAGAAGTTAGCGAGAAAAAGATGGAGGAAAATATGGGAAAGGAGAATGATAATATGGAGGTTGATATGGAAAAGGAGAAGGATGGACCTATTAGCATGGGTTTCATGCTTTCTTTCCTCTCTCCAAGGATATTTGTTGATGTACAATGAGTTAATGACTCTAAAAAAAAGAAATGGGAAGATATAGCAGGACTAGGATACTGATAGGGCCAAGATCCTCTAGATGGATATTTAGGTTGGAAACATCTTGGAAAAGCTAAAAGAACATGAACATGAACTCTATCTCTTAATAAAAGAGAGTGGCAACAAGATTGAATAGGTCACCTCTAGCCTTTGTGTGGCACCTGTCAGCTTAGGAAGAAAAATAATGAGGAAATCTTATCTCCTAATAGGCCAAGAAAAAGAACTAGATAGAGTTTGAGGAAGAAGGTAGATGATGCAGAGCCCTCTGTATTTCTCTTCAAGGAATCTTAGTTCAACTCAAGGGATTAAAAATAGGCTGGTACACCCTCAAGGAACCAAGAACATCTCAAATATTACAACAAAGAACCCTGACATTATACACCGATAAAGACAACATCTTCACTCACACAATCAGATTGCTATGCCTGATTGAATTGTTCATAAATCAAGTTATAAATATCTTATTGAAAAACCCTTTGGATTAATTGTTCCAAATTAGTAATTATAAAACATATCCAAATATGAGACCAATCCAATAAGCAGATTATAAATTATGTACTCTGAACCAAGACCCATATTTTCTGTCATAAACCAGAACCAGAACTGGTAACCCTTCCCAGGGCATCACATAATGTTCACAAAACAAATTCAAATAATCCCAAACTAATTCCAAATCATCCATTTTTGAGTCTAGTTTCCAAATATGTAAGCCATTAATTTATCCAATACATAAATCAATGTATAAGCACAAATCTTTGCCTGCAACACCATTGAAGGCATTTAAAAACCAGTTTTCACTCAAATCTTCATAACTTTCACAAATCTATATAAAAACAACCCAAACCAAAAGGAAATGAAATTTAATTCATGTATATTTCCAATGAATATTTTTAGAGGTCTTTATTTTCCAAAATATTCCTGTACCAAACGTTTCAATCCGACTGTAGTTGGGCATTCTCAAATCTGCAATTTACAAGCTTTGCCAAAACCTGCATAACTTCTTCATTTCTAAATGAAACAAATCCAAACCAAAGCCAAAAGAAATATTATTCACTTCTCTATCCAAATAATCAAAATTTACATGGTTTCCAAGTTGTACATGGTCGTACAAGACCTGGAACCAACACTAAAATAGAAAACCAATCAAAATAACAACTTAGGATATTACCAAAATTTTTTCAAAATGTATCTCTTCCTTTCCTTCATGCTTTGGTTCGACCTTACATACAGTTTTATAGATTTTTTTGGTTGGTTATAACTTCCAAACCACCCTTTAAACCAACCCATTACATTCTTTTGACCCTTTTGCATTCTTGACAACATTTTATGCATTTTTTTACATTACAACTTTCATACAAACCCAACCTAGACCAACAGTATGACTCAAATGACTTTAGATGGATGCTAATAGATCCATTCACCAATTAAATAAATATTTTTACATTATTTATCATATTAAGACCTCCTTTGACAACTTATTACAAATGGCTTCTCTAGCTTTTATATCTTTGTCTTCTTGAAATTTAGGTGCCTCTGCACCATACTCCCAACCTTGAAAAGTTTCCAAGTCCCTTGGAAACATGGAATCAATAACCTGCAAGAAAAAATATTAGATCAAAATCCTCATCTTTTCCTTTGCCTCTTCACCATCATTACTGGATTAGTGCCTCCTCCACTTTCCTATCTCTTTCACAAATGACTCCCATCAATGGAGTTATTCTGGTTGCCTCTATGGTGCTTCTCATTCCTTAGTCCACTCCTCCATGCTGCATCACAACCTCTTGTCCCTCACCTGGGAGTCCCATCATGCCTCTCTCCCCAGTCTATTGGCAACACACAAAGGACCATCCTCTCTGGCCCTAGATCATCTCCTATGATCCTTTGGTAGACCTCTCCTATCCACCCATTGCAGCTGAGCGAACCGGCACCATTCTGCAACCACAAACCTCAAAACAAGAATCCAAAACAACCCAACACTGCTTGGTGTAGATCATCTTCTATCTACACGCTCAGAATCTTCTGAGCTCTTATACCAATCTGATGCAGAGCCCTCTGTATTTCTCTTCAAGGAATCTTAGTTCAACTCAAAGGATTCACAATAGGCTGGTACACCCTCAAGGAACCAAGAACATCTCAAAGATTACAACAAAGAACCCTGACATTATACACCGATAAAGACAAAATCTTCACTCACACAATCAGATTGCTATGTCTGATTGAATTATTCATAAATCAAGTTATAAATATCTTATTGAAAAACCATTTAAAATAATTGTTCCAAATTAGTAATTATAAAACATATCCAAATATGAGACCAATCCAATAAGCAGATTATAAATTATGTACTCTGAACCAAGACCCATATTTTCTGTCATAAACCAGAACCAGAACTGGTAACCCTTCCTAGGGCATCACATAATGTTCACAAAACAAATTCAAATAACCCCAAACTAATTCTACATCATCCATTTTTTAGTCTAGCTTCCAAATCTGTAAGCCATTAATTTATCCAATACATAAATCAATGTATAAGCACAAATCTTTGCCTGCACCACCATTGAAGGCATTTAAAAACCAATTTTCACTCAACTCTTCATAACTTTCACAAATCTATATAAAAACAACCCAAACCAAAAGGAAATGAAAGTTAATTCATGTATCTTTCCAATGAATATTTTTAGAGGTCTTTATTTTCCAAAATATTCCTGTACCAAACGTTTCAATCCGACTGTAGTTGGGCATTCTCAAATCTGCAATTTACAAGCTTTGCCAAAACCTGCATAACTTCTTCATTTCTAAATGAAACAAATCCAAACCAAAGCCAAAAGAAATTTTATTCACTTATCTATCCAAATAATCAAAATTTACATGGTTTCCAGGTTGTACATGATCGTACAAGACCTGGAACCAACACTAAAATAGAAAACCAATCAAAATAACAACTTAGGATATTACCAAATTTCTTTCAAAATGTATCTCTTCCTTTCTTTCATGCTTTGGTTCGACCTTACATACAGTTTTATAGATTTTTTTGGTTGGTTATAACTTCCAAACCACCCTTTAAACCAACCCATTACATTCTTTTGACCCTTTTGCATTCTTGACAATATTTTATGCATTTTTTTACATTACAACTTTCATACAAACCCAACCTAGACCAACAGTATGACTCAAATGACTTTAGATGGATGCTAATAGATCCATTCACCAATTAAATAAATATTTTTACATTATTTAACATATTAAGACCTCCTTTGACAACTTATTACAAATGGCTTCTCTAGCTTTTATATCTTTGTCTTCTTGAAATTTAGGTGCCTATGCACCAGTAGATGAGGCTATTGTGGGTACTAATATCTCTTCTACTGACATAGTCCAAAATACTATAGAGGCCAACAAGGAAGTGGTGAAAATGATCAAGGAACTACAATAGCTATTGGTGGTGGTTCTAGTTTCTGGTTTATGTTTTTGGTCTTTTAGTTGGTTTTTAAAAAAAAATCATTTATTGAACTCTAGATTCCAAGTCCCTATAAAACTTGGATTTTCTACTTTCATACTATAGGTTTTAGGTCCTTGTAAAACTTGGATGTGCTTAATTGTCTATCTTTATTTTTTTAGTTAAATGGTTTTGAGTCCTTTTAAAACCTATTTTTAGCATAATCTAAAATAATCCTTTGTAGAAACTCCAAATAGAGTACACACTTAATTATATTGTATAAATCCTTTCACAAGGTGGACCTAAGAGTACTACTTACTCTTAATGGAGTAGATAACCAAAAGTGATTAGTTTTAAGCCCTAATAGGCCAACTTTATTACTAAAATAGTGAACCATTGTGGATTCCATCCCCACCCCATTTTTACTTTCTATTTGGGTGGTTTATGGGTTACCAAATATTGTGTTATGGTATTTTTACTTTATTACTTTATGTTCTATGCATGAAATTAGATTGGATAATATAATAAAGTGGATTAAAAGATAGAAGTTTTGAGTGGTTCTTGATTCACTCCCTCCCCCCCCATCTCAGTCACCTAGCTTGGATTATATTTCCAACAAAACCATCTACCCTAAATGGTGCAAACTCAACTCCATCAACCATATTATACAAATTTGAAAATTTCATCATAACATTAAGTGTTTTTTCTTTTTATATAGGTGATAAAATCAGCATTAGAAGATCACATTCTCTTTTCTAAATTTGTTGGTTTATGATATTGTAACCACACACAGGTAGGTTGCTAGCCACTTGGTTACCCTCATGGTACAAATCTTGGATACTATTTTTGATAAATCTATTTATAAAACTGTGAGAATCTCTAATTTTCTTTGTTGTGTGCCAAATCATCCTTTGAATCCCTTTAATACCCTCTACAACAATAAAAGAGGCACACTCAATTACCAATTCTAGAACACCCAAGTTAATAGTTGTCCCCAAACCCTAGAAAAAAGAACCATAACCTCTACATCATTTCTTTAAATCTTACCACACCTACCCACATATCCCTTAATACAATTGGATCTATTATCATGTATTACTTCCATAACAACTATAACAAAATTACTCTCAAATCCATCAAAATTAAGTTTACACTAATATGTAAGCGTGACTTCTATTTCGTAATTTTCCATGTAAGAGCCTTGGTATAATCCATTTTTTCAACTAAATGATAAATATTACAAAACTCTACCCAATTCTTCAAGTTGTGAAAGGAAGAGGGGGAGGTTTCCACTTCCATTTGAGAGTGAATTTCCTAATACGAGACATAGTTATGTGGATGACAACCTTGGGGGGGGGTGGGGGGTGTATTTCTCTCTAAAAATGTATGGTTAATATATTATTTCCATATTTAAAACCAATATAGGGGGGAATAGATTGACATAACATTTTAATAAGAGGATGGTAAAAGGGGTAATTCTATTTGAGAATAAATTGTTGGGTTCGAGTATCAAAAACCCAAGGAATCCTCATCCAGTTGAAAATGTTTGACCAAATAATAGAAGTATCAGAGTGGTGGATTAATAGCAAAGGGATAGTGTCTTCCTCACAATTATATAGAACACATCGATTAACCTTCTAAAACCTATGTCTTTGGATATTATCAATCATGAGGATATTCTTATGTATTACTAACCACCAAAAAATGTTAATCTTAGGTAGGAAGTGAGAATTCCAAACATACTTCTATCTTTTAGAGGAACAACCCATGCTAGTATTGTTATAGTAGGTTGACCTCACAATAAAATATCCCTACAAAAATTTGTCCCAAATTAACTTATCTCTATTTGGGAAGGAAGGAATACACATTTCTCTCAAGCATTTCCCTAGCTCTTCTTCTAAATCTTTATCCATTAAATTAATATCAACAACATTTAGGATTTTCTACTTGTCATTCTCAATATAATTAGCCACTCTAAGACCATAGTTAGCCACACTACAATCCTTAAAAGAAAAGAATATGTTGCAAACAAGAGAGGATTCACCAATCCACCTATCTTCATAGAATCTAACCATATTCCCATCCTTAATGTTTCATCTCACTCCTCCTCTTAAATACATCCTACATTTAGCAATGTTAGCCTAGATTCTTGATCTAGTAGGGAGATCAACATTATACAAGAATTGATTGAAAGGTCTTCTGTCATGCCTAACCACTACTTCAGTTTTACTGCATTATAAGACTTTGTGGTTATAAGTTCTTTTTGGATGATTATGTTTCTATTTATGTAGAACTTGGATTTATTAATGTCTTTGGGACATGTGACTGTTGCTGGATAAAACCTTTCTATTTTAGAATTAGTCTATTTTAAGCTTTGATAGAGACATTTATGAATCTAACAAACTTATGATGTATTTAGAATTAATGTCTGATGTTTAAGTTATGAGTTCTTTTTTTAGGTATTTTCCTAATCCTCTTTTGGCATGTTATGTGTGTGTGTGTGTGTGTGTGTGTGTGTGTGTGTGTGTGTGTGTGTGTGTTGTTATGTTAAAGGGTCTATATATATATATATATATATATATATATATATATATATATATATATATATATATATATATATATATATAAAGTTTTTTTTTTAAATCAATTGCTAATTTAAAATGGGGTTTAAAAACCTATGGTGGTTATTATGGATGTGTTTAGCATATCATATTTTCAAAAAAAAAAGTTTTATTAACCTAAAACCCTAAAGGGTTTTGCATACATTATACTTAAGGTAATATGTTCATTGGTGTTTTTAAACATGGCCAATATTGTAGTTGTGGCTATGAGATAGCCATATGCACGACATTCTGAGAGATGCATGTTTATTCATTTCATCTTTATGTGGCTTTTATTGCATTAAAGGCCTTGGTTGGCTAGTTTGGTGTGAATGAGATTTTTGTTGTGCATGGCCAAAAATTGAGTCATTTTCCTCTATTTCAATTTACACTTGTGTGTTGTTGCTGGAGTTTCGACAATATGAGGGGTTTCAGTTGGAAGGAAATTCTTGCATATGAAATCAAGCAAAGGGAAAACTCATTGGGAGTTATATTGCGGTTGGACATTTGGATTCTGTTGCTATCCTTCATTGTGGAGATTGTGGTCAGTTTGGGGCTTTAGAGTCGAGCTATATTTCGGAGCTTTGAGTTGAGCGTTTTTCCATCTACTGAGTTTTTGAGGCAGGGGGCCTCTCTTAAATCCTATCTTAATTCTATTGTGTATGGAATTGTAGTTTATGAATGTTAAAATTTGGTTTGTATGAAGATTTATATCAACACCCAAGTGTGAGCGTATGCAGAGTTTGACAATGAAGCTGTCGAGTTGAGCATATTTCCATACTCAAATGTGGGTATTTGAAAACATAGTTTGCAGTAGACTGTTGATTTCATGTTTTGTAAATGTGTAATGTTATGAGGTTGCAGCTTCCACAGAGCTGAGTTTAGGGTGTTTAATTTTTCGGTATGTGTATTAGTTGATATATGGTTAACATCGACATCAAACTTTAAAGTATATGCAAAGCTTGGGAAAATCATTGTTAAGTTTTGTTTTTATTTAGAATTGGGTGTGAGGATGTTGGAATTTATGGATTATTGTGTTGCGCCTGGATGTGTTATGTATTGTAGTAATGTGATTATATTGTGGGTGTCGACTTCAGTAAAATCCAAACCCAATGAGAATGATATTCTGTGGCTTTTATGGCATTTGAGTTAGTTGAAACCTAAAATGTAGTTTAACTATCAAACAAATACATTAATTTGAGAATAGAAATTTGATCAAACAATTATCAAAAATAGTTAGCATGAAACTTGAATTAGGCTGTATTGGCAGTTGTCAACATAGTGTTATTGCGAGTTCATTATGACTGTCAACAGCCGATGCCGTTGAAATATTTTGTGTTTGAACTACATATCATCAATATTAAGAGATCATATGAAAATTTGAAATTTAGTAATTTTTTGTTAGTAATATCAGTCGTGACATTTTGTCAAATAGTTATGCAAAATCTTGAAACAAGTAGTAACATCTCTGCGATAGCATAGTTACTTATTATCATATGGAAATTAGTAAAAGGGTTCAAGTTATATTAGTTGATGTTTAATTATTAAACATGTGATCTGGTTTCATTTCAAACTATATGATAGCTATAAATAAGATAGTTGATGATTACTTCTTTGGCAAAATAGACATTCAGTTAAATAGTTTGTTTACAATCTTAATACATAGTTAAATTTCTTTTTGTTAACTTAGGTCTATCATAGTTAATGACAAATTGAATTGTATCAGTGAAATAGCCGAGGTTCTGTGTGAACGGATACTTTGATTTGAATATACATTTTGAGTTTTGTTTGTTGTTGAGACTGTAGATATCTTATGCATTTAAATAAGTAGAACTTAAAATTTGGAGTTTGGTATTAAGATAAATGACTGTTTAGCATTAATAATCCAGTTTTATTTGTTTGAAATTATTTTTATTAAATTGAACAGTTGTTCAAATGAATGTTGTGGGAAACTATTATAAGGTGTAGTATGTGATATTTTATTAATGAATTTAGATTGGCAGGGGTTGTAATAAATACCATTATATACTATGTTGAATGGGATTGGGATATCAATCATGGGAAATCATTTGAATGTGAATGTGAATTATTTTTATAATGATGTTTTTCTTTCCATTATTGAATTGGAGATTGTTTTTAATGAAAAGATAGATTAATGATATATGTTTGATAAGAATTTCATATTGAACAAGAATATCATAAGCATTTTGATTTGTATCTTGGTCATTTTGAAGTTATGTATAGATGGTTTGGTCAGCAAGAAATTAATGTATAGTATGAAGATTTTGTAAGTATCGTTGAGCTGAGACAATAGTTCAATTATATTTGTGTGATCTTGATATTATAGGTTTTATTTCTGATGTTAAAATTATCTATATTTACCTTTGAACTTGGTAGAATAAGATGTGGTACAAATGGAATTAAAGGATGTAGTATCATGTTGTATACTAATGTTAGATCTGTTGCATGTACATTCTTTTGTAAATCTGTTTCATGTGTATTTTAAGAATAGCTGAGATGAACATATATCGGGGTGGCTGAATTTGGTTTATCTTATTCAGTTAAATAATTCAGTGATAACCTTAAAATGAATGGGGTGGGTTAATTACATATAAAAGATAATTGGCCTTACCTATGAATTATACCTATATGGTTAAGTACGGAGAACAAGGCATATCTCTATTTTGTCATTGACAAGTATAATAGAGAATACCATTATGTGTTGACTATGAGCATACCATACATGAATGCAGAATCTTAGTGCCATAATGATGACACCTTAGTATATATATGATTTATTTATGGGTTATTCTTAGTGCGAGTTTAATTTTGCATT
This sequence comes from Cupressus sempervirens, assembly GCA_028749045.1. Taxonomy (NCBI): domain Eukaryota; kingdom Viridiplantae; phylum Streptophyta; class Pinopsida; order Cupressales; family Cupressaceae; genus Cupressus; species Cupressus sempervirens. The sequence goes on along the minus strand of CM053791.1, from coordinate 469,789,578 downwards.
GATAAGTAAATGTTTACTTCTTGCATATTAATTATGGAACTACACTATGTTAAGTGGATCAGATATCTGCATTATGGTTATGTATATGTCATTCTAACATGTATGCAGGTAGATTACGCTTTTCAACTCAGTGTGTACTGAGCCCCCTTTTTGTGTTGTGTTGCATTTTTGTATGTTTTTTAGTGGATCAAGTTGATTAGCAAGTAGCTAAAGATGACTGTTGAAGTTACTTCTTAAAACAACATTTAGGGTCCCTATGTTGGACATTAGTGATTAAGAAAGATGTTGTACTTCATTATTGTACTAAACTCTATATGTATTAACATATTAATGGAAACATATTTGGATGATATCATCTTTCATTTTGAGGTTTTCAGATTGAGAGTGGTTCAATCTATGTATTTGTATTTGTATTAAGTTGTATTAAATTTTTAAAAAAATAAAAATTATTGCATTCATTGTATTTGTTTTGGTTTCAAATTTATTTTCTTATGCTTAGTGTGGCATTACATCTTCCATGTAAATAATTTTCCCTCATTATTCAACACCATCTAGCTAAGTTTTGAGATAGTCTCCATCCAATCTTAGTCATCAATGCTTTACTTAGGTCTCCTATACTCCTTGGATTCAACACCCCTAGGATTTTGGCTCACAAACTTTCTCCCAACTCACAAGAATCATATTTATTTTTTCCTCAAGAACTAACCATAAGAAATTTATTTGAATTTTCTCCAACTTTTCCTTGATGAATCTTGAAATCTTAAACAGGGATAGAAAATAGATTGGAATCCCCTATAGAGAAGTAGCAATAAGTTGAAGTTTTCAAACATTGCTAAGAACCTTAGCTTTCCAACCAAAAAGTTTCTTCTAAATTCTTTAGACTACCACATTCCAAAATTGAGGAGTGAATTATTTCATACCAAGGTAGAGACCAAGATAAGTCTCAGGTAGGAAAGCCACTTGACAATTTAGTTGTCTAGTTATTCAGTGTTGAAGGCCAATATATGTATTGAAAAATAAATTTTATTCTTTTGATAATTAATATGTTTTCCAAATACCTCCATACATTAAAAAAAATATTTCTTCCAAGATTTATCTTCACTTATGGGTAAGTGCACAAAGTTGTGGTGCCAAAAGGGGGGTTATAAGTGGACACCTTTTTCCTGAAATCAGCAAATTCTGGACTTCAACAAGAATTTGAAGATAGTTACGCTCAAAATTTTAAGATATGACAAAAACAAAAGTCGTAGTCCTTTGAATCTAGTTTCTAAACTACTAATTTGTTTTCAAAATGGTTTAGTTTTAGGTCCTCAAAAAAGGGGACCATAGAAAGTGGTATTGTTTATTCCAAAAAAAACATAACATAGTACAAAGTGTGGCCCCCCTAAAATTTTAACTTTTTTTTTGAAATTCTTTAATCGCTCCAGTCAAAAGTTACCTAACACTATGTAGTTTATCCCAGATTTTTCGGGTAATTTTATAATGTGTATTTTTTTTTTAATGAATTTTTTAATTAGACCAATCCCAAAAACATGAAATATCTATGTGCTCCCCCTAGAAATGATTGAAAATTAATCTAAAATCAAAACTTCTTTTTTTCAAAGTGTGTAGAATGGAGTTTAGTTTCTAAAAAACTAAGTTGTTACAAAATTTGATGAATGAGCTAAAATCTACAGCCCAATTAGTACATGGTGGTTTTTGACAAAAAATGAACATATATTCAAAAGAAATTATAGATGAAAGACTTAAAATAGTTCAAATTAAAAATAAATTATATGGTTAGATAGCTAACACAGAGACCTATAATGTTATGTAACCTGATCTTATCGATACCCAACCATGAGGAATCTTGAAGGGGAGCACACAAGAAAAATCAATCATTTTTTGTATGTTTGCTGGAAAACATGTCTCAGACCTATTTATAAACTCCAAACATTTGGGTTGGATCTCCAAGGTAAAACAAAGCTTTAGGCTTAGTTTTAATGCAAAGCTTTGAATAGCGCGTGCGCCCTATAGCGTGCAAACACAATTAAAATGCTATTGAATTCAAGGTAGTGCGCACATGCTATAGTGCGCACACACTATTGAGACCTAAATTGCAAACCAAAACCAAGAGAGAGTTAGGGGGGGTGGGGAGAGGGAATGGCTATTTGTGTGTGTGAGAGAGATAGAGAGAAAGTAGGGGATGGGAGAGGGGAGAGAGGAAGTGAGAAAGAGTAGGGGTGGCAGAGAGAGTATAGGATGGGAGATAGAGGAAATGTGAGAGAGTAGGGGTGGCAAAGAGAGTACAAGATGCAAGAGAGAGTAAGTGTGAGAGAGAGAGAGTAGAGGTGGCAAAGAGAGAGTACGAGATGGGGGAGAGAGATTGAAAGTAGGGGATGGGAGAGAGAGGAAGTGTGAGAGAGAGTACAAGTTGGGAGAGAGAGATTGAGAGTAGGAGATGGGGGAGAGAGAGAGTAGGTGGTGGGAGACAGAGTAGGAGAGGAAGAGCGAGAGAGAGGAGGATGGGAGTGCATGTGTGTGAAAGAGAGAGAGTAGGGAATGGGAGAGGGGAAGATAGAGTAGCTTGAGAGAGAGTAGGGGATGGAAGAGAGAGTAGGGGATGGAAGAGAGAGTAGGAAATGGGAGAGGGAGTGGGAGAGGGAGAGAGAGAGGGGGACGGAAATGTGTGTAAGAGAGAAAGAGAGAGAGTGTGAAAATGTGAGAGAGGGTAGGGGGTAGTAGAGAGAGAGTAGAGAGGGAGAGAGTGAGAGTGAGAGAGAGAGAGAGTGAGAGAGAGAGTGAGAGTAGGCAGTGGGAGAGGGAGAGTGAGTGAGAGAAAAAGTAGAGGATGGGAGAGGAGAGAGGGGGGATGGGTGTGTGTGAAAGAGAGAGAGTAGGGAATGAGAGAGGGGAGAGAGAGATAGAGAGAGTAGGGGATGGGATAGAAAGAGAGTAGGCAATGGCAGAGGGAGTGGGAGAGGGAGAGAGAGGGTGGATGGAAGAGAAAGAGATTAGGTAGTGGCAGAGGGAGTGGGAGAGGGAGAGAAAGGGGGGATGGAAGAGAGTGTGAGGGAGAGTAGGGGTGGCAAAGAGAGAGAGTGAGAGTAGGGGATGGGAGAGAGAGGGAGAGAGTGAGAGAGAGAGAGATAGTAGGCAATGGGAGAGGGAGTGGGAGGGAGAGAGAGAGAGGAGGAATGGAAGTGTGTAAGAGAGATAGAGTTGGGGATGGGAGAGAGTAGGCAATGGGAGAGGGAGTGAGAGAGAGAGAGAGGGGGGGAATGGGAATGTGTATAAGAGAGATAGAGTAGGGGATGGGAGAGAGTGTGAGAGTTTGAGAGAGAGTAGGGGGTGGTAGAGAGAGCTTGTACAGGATGGGAGTGAGAGAGAGAGAGAGAGAGAGAGAGAGAGAGAGAGAGTAGGGGATGGGAGAGAGTGTGAGAGAGAGTAGGGGACGAAAGAGAGAGAGTGAGAGTAGGGGATGGGAGAGAGAAAGTAAAGAGGGAAAGAGAGTACTTGAGAGAGAGAGAGATAGTAGGTGGTACAAGAGGGAGTGGGAGAGGGAGAGAGAAGGGGGATGGGAGTGTGTGTGACAAATCTAGAGAGTAGGGGATGGGAGAGGAGAGAGAGAGGGTGGATGGGAGTGTGTGTCTATGAAAGAGAGAGAGTAGGGGATGGGAGAGAGTGTGAGAGTGTGAGGGAGAGTAGGTGGTGGTGAAGAGAGCTCGTATGGGATGGGAAAGAGAGAGTGAGATTAGGGGATGGGAGTGTGAGAGAGAGTAGGGGATGGGAGAGTGAGAGTGAGAGTAAGGGATGGGATGGGAGAGAGAGAGAGAGAGAGAGTAGAGAGGGAGAGAGAGATCTACTAGGAGATAGGAGAGGGAGAGGGAGAGAGATAGGGGGGATGGGAGTGTGCGTGACAGATGTAGAGAGTAGGGGATGGGAGAGAAGAGAGTGGGGGGATAAGAGTGTGTGTGTCTATGAAAGAGAGAGAGTAGGGGATGGGAGAGAAGAGAGTGGGGGGATAAGAGTGTGTGTGTCTGTGAAAGAGAGGGAGTAGGGGATGGGAGAGAGTGTGAGAGTGTGAGAGAGAGTAAGGGGTGGCAAAGAGAGAGTACGAGATGGGAGAGACAGAGTGAAAGGATGGGAGAGATAGAGTGAAAGAATGGGAGAGTGAGAGAGAGAGAGAGAGTAGGGGGTGGCAGAGAGAGAGAGAGAGAGAGTACGGGATGGGAGAGATAGAGTGAAAGGATGGGAGAGAGTGAGAGAGAGTTGGGAATGGGAGAGAGAGAGAGAGAGTAAGAGTAGGGGATGGGAGAGAGAGAGTAGAGAGGGAGAGAGAGAACTTGAGAGAGAGAGATAGTAGGTGACCTAGGAGAGGGAGTGGGAGAGGAGGAGAGAGGGATGGGTGTGTGTGTGACAAATCTAGAGAGTAGGGGATGGGAGAGAAGAGAGAGGGGGGATGGGTGTGTGTGTGTGTGTGTGTGTGTGTGTGTGTGTGTGTGTCTATGAAAGAGAGAGAGTCGGGGATAGGAGAGAGTGTGAGAGTGTGAGAGAGAGTAGGCGGTGGCAAAGAGAGAGTACGAGATGGGAGAGATAGAGTGAAAGGATGGGAAAGAGTGTGAGAGAGAGTAGGAGGTGGCAGAGAGAGAGAGAGTACGAGATGAGAGAGACAGAGTGAAAGGATGAGAGAGAGTGTCAGAGAGAGTAGGGGATGGGAGAGAGTGTGAGAGAGAGTTGGGGATTGGAGAGAGAGAGAGTAAGAGTAGGGGATGGGAGAGAGAGAGAGAGTAGAGAGGGAGAGAGAGAACTTGAGAGAGAGAGAGAGATAGTAGGTGGTGGGAGAGGGAGTGGGAGAGGAGGAGAGAGAGGGATGGGAGTGCGTGTGAGCAATCTAGAGAGTAAGGAATGGGAGAGGGGAGAGAGAGAGAGGGGGATGGGAGTGTGTATCTACAAAAGAGAGAGTTTAGGGGATGGGAGAGGGGAGAGAGAGAGTAGCCCAAGAGAGAGAGAGAGAAAGTAGCGGATGGGAGAGAGGGGTGGATGGGAGTGTGTATAAGAGAGAGTAGGGGATGAGAGAGAGTGTGAGAGAGAGTAGGAGGTGACAAAGAGAGAGAATGGGATGGGGGAGAGAGAGAGAGTGAGAGTAGGGGATGGGAGAGAGTGAGAGAGAGAGAGTAGGGGATGGGAGAGAGTGTGAGAGAGTAGGGAGAGAGAGATAGAGAGAGGGGGATAGGAGTGCATGTGACAAATCTAGAGAGTAGGGGATGGGAGAGAAGAGAGAGGGGGGATGGGAGTGTGTGTGTGTGTGTGTGTGTGTCTATGAAAGAGAGAGAGTAGGGGATGGGAGAGAGTGTGAGAGTGTGAGAGAGAGTATGGGGTGGCAAAGAGAGAGTATGAGATGGGAGAGATAGAGTGAAAGGATGGGAAAGAGTGTGAGAGAGAGTAGGAGGTGGCAGAGAGAGAGAGTACGACATGAGAGAGATAGAGTGAAAGGATGAGAGAGAGTGTGAGAGAGAGTTGGGGATTGGAGAGAGAGAGAGAGTAAGAGTAAGGGATGGGAGAGAGAGAGAGTAGAGAGGGAGAGAGAGAGATAGTAGGGGGTGGGAGAGGGGAGAGAGAAAGAGAGAGAGAGAGCAGCCCAAGAGAGAGAGAGTAGCGGATGGGAGAGAGGGGTGGATGGGAGTGTGTGTAAGAGAGAGTAGGGGATGGGAGAGAGTGTGAGAGAGAGTAGGAGGTGGTAGAGAGAGAGAATGGGATGGGAGAGAGATAGAGAGAGTGAGAGTAGGGGATGGGAGAGAGTGTGAGAGAGAGAGTAGGGGATGGGAGAGAGAGAGGGGGATGGGAGTGTGTATCTATAAAAGAGAGAGTTTAGGGGATGGGAGAGAGAGAGTAGCAGGTGAGAGTGTGAGAGAGAGTTGGGAGATGGGGGAGAGAGAGAGAGAGAGTAAGAAGTGGGAGAGGGAGGATGGGAGTGTGTCTGAGAGATCTAAAGAGTAGGGGATGGGAGAGGAGAGAGGGTGAGAGAGATAGAGAGAGTAGGCAGTGGGAGAGGGAGAGCGAGAGAGAGTAAAGGATGGGAGAGGGGAGAGAGAGTAGGAAGAGAGAGAGAGAGTAGGGAGAGAGAGAGAGTAGGGAGGGTGGAGATTGATGTGTTCTCACATAGTGCGTATGCGCTATAGCACGTACGCACTATGTGAAATCACCTAAAAATGATCAAAAAGCAACTTTGGGGCCCATTTCATTCATTCTCTACTTTTGTTCTATTTTGCACTCTGTTATCCCGACAGAAATCATGGGTTTCAACATAGAAAACACTCTTTCAAGGTGGCAAACACTATTTCAAGCTAACAAACACTATTTCAAGGTGGCAAACACTTTTGGAAGCTAGCAAACACCAAATTCAATCATTGGATACACGATTTGAAGACTTTTTGAATATTCCTTGTATATAAAAGGTTAGTGCAATCTATTTTAAATATTGTTTGTTGATATATAGATACAAATTTGATTATAATTTGACATGTTGTTTAATATATAGTGAATTCATTGAAATTTTTATGTTTCAATGAAATGTTATTTCGAAACGGTTAGAAATTTGACAAGTCATTTTATATATATTGCGTATCCATCCAAATAATTATAATTTTTATATGTATTTGAATAATTTGTAATTTACAAATTTTAAGTAATTCAAATGTTTGAATAATTTGACATGTAGAAATCATCATCATGCCAAGGAAGAAACCAAAAAATTAAACAAATGAAGATAGGGAGAGAGATTTGGCAATTAAAAGAGATAAAATGAAATTACTACGTGAGCAAAGAAAATTGCAAACAATAATGAAGAATTGACTTTCAAAGAGGATCAAGAACCACCGATACCAAGAAATAAAGAGGAAGAATTGGAAAGATAAAGAGAATGAATGAGATTGTTATCCTCAAGAAGACAATTGAATTGTCAAGCTACACTATCTTCTAATGTTGGAGTCATATCGTCCGCTACACCATCTTCCAATGTTGAAGTCATATCATCTTCTCATGTTGAAGAGACACCGATTTGTAGATCCAATGATATACACACTCCATCATGTCATGTTGAAGGAAAAACATCAATACATGAAACAACATCATGGAATAAATATAATCAAATGAATTAAATTAACATGAAAAAACTGCACCTGTGTGAAGCTCGTATGATGTCTCTGCTCTGCATCTGTGGTAAAGGTTGAGGGTCCTGTGGAGAACTGATGCACATGCATATTTTTTTTGGTCAATCCTTAATATGATTACGTAATAAATATATGTATTAATTAAAATGATTAAATTGATACATACCTCAGGACTTGTCGAAGGGACAAAAAATGGGCCTGGAGGATCACTGTTAGGCCCAGGAACACTTTGACCCTAAATTTTGAACAATGTCAATAAATCCGAATTAATTAATCATTCACTATACATATGAAATGTGATCAAATTATAAATTTACCTATGTGTTAATGCCAAATGTCTCATTCAGGAACTGATCGGTGACAAGCCCATCATCTGCACCATCTCCGACATGAGTGCCAAATGTGCATAGGGATCTGCAAGAAGTGCACATGTGACCACGATGTATAGAAGGCTCCCCCTCAACTAATGGGCTCGTTGAATGAATGAGGGTCTACGTCAAAGCATTAATGGTCCCTAGAGTACTGGCCTCTACATGTTCCTTCACAGCTGAAGGAATAATCACATGCTCGTGCTATGGATGGACCATGGATGCCCTAACTACATTAGGGTCACGATGTGCTCCTGGCCTCTCAAATGATGACCCCCCACCTCTACCTTGTGAGTCTAACATATCAAAATAATTGGGGATCTCCCCAAGGACAAACTCATAATATAATTTCTTCAAAAAACACATGGGGACCTTGTGATTGTTGCAAGGAGGGGCATCAAAAACCATCCACCATCTATCCCAAAAATTATTTCTAATAGAATCATGTATAAAGCAATGGATGTGGAATCGTTTAGTGCCCTCTCTAACAGTATTTTTCTCACCGAGTTTTCTAAATAATGCACATATACTACCTTTTGGTATTTCCTTTTTTCTAACATCTTCATATGACAATTTATTTGCATAAAATCTTTTTTGTTCATCCCTCTTAGCTCGCCAAATATCTAACTCACCACTAACTGAGGCTATCTGAGTGTTAATGGATTCGAGGGATGATTCCAATTGAGCCCTCATTGGATTGGTTTGTCTGGATTCTTTCAACCGAGCAATGATTCCTTCTAATTCAGTTTTGTCTGTCTCTATTTCATTTCTTATATTTTCTTGTGTGCCTGGTGGAGGTCTTGCAATTGGTTCAGGTTGTGGAATTTGTTCTTCTTCTTGAGGAGGGTTTTGGTTTTGGGGTTCTTGAGGGTTTTGATGTTCTTGTGGATTTTCTGGTTGATTATGAACATTTCTTGATAAAAAATCAATTGAAATTCAAATAAATAAACAAATATAAATGAAATTTGTAAAAACCCTACAAAAGAATATAAAAAACTTACAAAACAATATGAAAAATATATCAAACAATGCAAAGTTAGGTTTATATCACTTATAGCATTGTCGTGGGTGTGCTTGTGGTCTTGGATTTCGTCGACGAGGAGGAATTTTGGCAAATGGTGGTGCAAATGTTGAGTCTTTGACTCGTGTACGTGCTGCTCGCTATAGGAGTAGAAGAAAATACTGATGAAAATGATGGGCTACGGGTTTGTAGCCCATCATATATACTTTTTATTTTTTAAAAGCGCGTATGCACTTTTTAAAATAGGAAGAAAAAAATTTCTTGTCACCTTTTTGGCACCACAACTCGGTGTATATGCCCTTATTGAAGATAGCTTGTACAACAAATTTTGGTAACACCTTTGTAACATAGAGGTATTCAACTTAACTCCCATGATCTTTCCTTGAGTAGCTATATCTAGTAGCTTGCTCCCTAAAATCATTTCCACCATAATAAATATGGTGACAAGGGGTCTCTTTGTGTAATCCCCTCATGGATTTAAAGAACTCATGCAAGGACCCATTAGTCAAGACCAAAAGTTTTACTAAGTTGATAATTTCCCCAATCAAGGTGATTATCCTATCCCCAAAACCAACTTTGGCCAAGATTTGCAATAAAAACTACCTCCTAAGTTTATTATAATTTTTTTAAATATCTAACTTCATTTCCATGAATAGATTTCCACTTATTTCCATGGAATTTAAGACCTCATGGGAGGTTATCAACGTGTCCATAATGTAGCGCCCATGAATAAAACCATTATAAGTGGGACTGATAGCTTTATCTAGAAGATTTTTTTCTATAGTTCATTACCACTCTAAATATTATCTTAAAATAGTATTGAAAAGGTTAATTGGTCTAAGTTCCTCCAATCTAGTCAATTCTCCCATCTTGGACACTAGCACAATATATATCAAATTGGTCTCTTTTATAATTCTATGTCCTGATAAAACCACAAGCCACATGCAACATGTCATATTTGATGATGTCCTAAATTCTTGGAAAAATATTTGGGGAAATCCATCAATCCTTGATACTTTATACACTCTGATAGAAAAGATTGGCCCCCTAACACTTCCTTAGAAACCTTTTTATTTATACCTTGGTTCATCCTTTCATCAATCACTAGGTTGATGACACTAAGCAGAGCTTCTTCTATATTAAGGTTCACCTACACCAGTAGAGGGTTATATATTCCCTAGAAATACCTAGTGGGACATTAAAAATTTATAGGAAATTACTCTATTTTTAATCCATCTAAAATAGATGCTATTTGGAGAAAATTTCTTTTTGTGATGATACATCTTTATATACATACACTTTTGTCAACTTAATTTTATCATGCACAATTTTAACTATAATTTCAAATCAAATATCTATCAAAGTTTTCTTTACATTTCCTTTGAATGAAATTACTAGTAATTATAAATATAATAAATAATAAATATAGCTTACATATGAGCTGTACATTGTTCTAGATTAACCACACCACTAACACTATTACTATCAGTGTTGTTTTGATTTTTTCAATTGTTGACAAGGAAAGAGATTATAATTTGCAAAGGAGGTGGCTTCATCTTCCCTTCTAGTTCCACCTACCCCATGCTTGGCCTTAGTCCTCACATTTTTCAATGTAGAGAAATTCTACAACACTTGCTTTTATTATCTCTTCAATAATGTCCTCCTCAACAACACCATTTTCCACAACATTAATCATGTTCCCCAAGTAGCTTTGGGCTGTAGCCAGTGGTGGAAAGTAATACATACTTAAATCTTGCACATTTAAATCCAAAGTACTTTTCCCAGGAATGATTTCAAAGAGCATCATACAAAATTTGTGTACATTGAGCTTTGGAGTTATGGGAAGACTAGAAATCCATTATGAAGCCATAAAATATTTTTTACCCCTCATTTTGTTAGTATACAACTTAAATATATACTCACAAGCTTTGTGACCCAAAAATCTGCCAACTTGGGGGGGAATCAGGATCAAGAATAATTTTCCCAAACTTTACATGACCATTAATGATGTAATCTCTACATTCCTTATGGAGATAAAACAAAGCTCAAGTAGTGCCTAAGACAATCTTGAATAGAGCATTCTAGTCAAGTACCTTCCTTTTACTTTTGGAGCTATTGCTAAAGAGTATGGAATTCAATGATCCTTGGGCACAAAACCCTTTAAGCCTTTACTAAATTCCCATGTTATATTTTCCAAGTGAACTGATTTCTTCTAAAAATCATTTATCATCACACCTTGAACTAGAATCCAATTTCTTCACAACCACAAGTGTACCATCTAGAAGAGATCCTTTCAAAATTGAGTTAAATCCTCCACTCCCCATCTTACATCTAAAATTAATATTTCTAGTCTTAAACTCCTTATAATTTACAATTCTAAAAAAATAATTTGATGAATCTTCACAACATTTAACAGGTCATAGTTAAGCCTCCTCTGTATATAAAATGAAATGACACTTAAATGCCGACTAACCCAAACATGAAAAATGACATAAAACTTAACCCAAACATGCTAATGGATTTTTAACTTTCCCTTATTATATTCAAGACTACTCCATTTAGGAATCTGAAGCCAAATTTAAATGTTTCCATCCCCAAAACATTAAGTGCTTGAAGTTTTTTAGAGGTGGAGGTCAAGTAATTTTTGAAATGGGATGACAAAAAAAAAATGCAATTTTCAAGATAGAAAAGAGTTAATACCCTCCGAAAAAATTATAAATATTTTGAGGAAGGCCCCAAGGATGATAATGTAGTATGTTATGTTGGATGAATGATGCTCAAGGGTATGCATTCACAATTTTATCTTTTAAAACCATTTCTTCCATAATAAGAAGGTTTACATTCCTTACTATCATCTATATGTACTCTTCAGTAAATGCTAACATTAATATTTCGATAATGAAAGAGAAGAATAAACCTCCTCTCCATGAGGTATTGATGGTTCTATTTTTTGACAATTTTAAATTGAAAACAATAAGGCATTTTATCTCTGAGCACTCTATTTATGAGGATGAAACAATATGTCTAAGAACTCTAAAGGTGAGAATATTTTTATATTAATTTTGGGGAAGAGTCTGAGTATGAGGTATTGAAAAAATGATAAACTAAGAGGAAGGGAAAGTCATTGGCCTCTTCAGCATGTTAAAAGAACAAAAATATAGAGATAGAAGAGATTTCTAAAGAGAGCTATAATGAGAAAAAATAGGAGATGGATACTAACTTCAAGGATATATGTTTTCCTAAGAAGAAGAAGACTCATACAAACGAGATATATAAAAGCCCTTAAGTGATGGTCCATATTCAACCTTCATCTTTGCATTCTCTTGTTGTAGAAGATTAAATTGAAAATTATAATTTTGAAGATAATGGAAAAGATGATACCCTCCCCCCCCCCCCCCCCCCCCATTGATAATCTAGGAGTGACTAAGGAAATCTTCTCCTCTTAACCCTACTATCCCTAGGCATAAATATATGGTTTCCTCAGGGTTGTATTTTAATGGGGTTAATATCACTTCCTACATGGATCATGCGATGTTGGTTCTTAGCAATTTTAGCTAGGAACATAAAATTAGCATTCTTCAAATAGATAGAAAGGTTGTGATTCATTTTTTCATAGCTATAAAATTGTATTTCTACTACGTGAAGGAGATGAAGCTCAAAAAATCTTCCCTAGAAAGTAAATTGTATTTACTATAAGCCTTGGTAGTGGGAAATGAATATGTGGAAGCTTCTAGTTTGGGTGCCTTAGATAAGGGTGGGGAAGTTAATCAAGAGTTGGCATGTGTTAATCCTAAGGAGATGGAGGAACATCTCTCCATTCCAAAGAGTAATAATAATAATTTGCAAGAGGCTCTCAAGAAAATTTGTGACTAAACTTTCAAGATCCCTAATGCCTCTATTGAGAACTTGAGGATTCTATTAAACAAGAAGGAGAGAACTGGTAATGAAAAAGCCATTATCCAATTTCTTAAAGATAAAGATAGCACAAATGATTTCATGTCTATCCATATAGAGAGAAATTGGGAGATCACTTGCAATAAGAAAACTACTAAAAAACAAAATTTTGGCATGAAGATTTCTGTTGATAACATGGAACAACTGGAGTTTGAAGCTACTGAGTTGCTTAAGCTTTTAAACTAGCCTCTATTGCAAGTTTGTGTTCCCCTTTCTATTTCTTTTTCATAATTCCTCTTTGAGTTTTATTTTTTTTGTTTCCCTTGTGTTATTTTTGGCATTTTTAAAAATAACACAAATTACAAAAAGGAAGAAACTTGCTACCTTAAAGTATCTTTTCTAATAACATCTGTAGTTTTATACTTATTACTTTTCTTTTCATCCTTGTTTGAAGTTTTATGGTCACACATAGGCTCTCTATATAATACTCCCTTTATTTATTTTGTTTTAGGTTTTTAGAAAAGATAGTTTTTATTTCACCAATTTATTATAGTGATATGTCTTCTTTTTCAACAAAGAAAAGTAATTTTTTTAAAAATAATTATATATTTTATTTTCTATGATTTTTCATTATTTTCTATCCATTAGAAGTTGAACAACGATCACCTCTGTAGTAGCTAACAAGGAAGATATGATGTAGGAAAGATAATTTCTAATAACATATTAATAAATATAGCAATCAGTCAAACAAGTAGTATTAAGGCTTCTATATATTAATATATTTTTATTTTTTATGTTACTATGAAGATAATATATAATTTATGAGATAATATAAATATTTTTGGTGCAAAGATTAATGTTTAATTCACGTGTGAAGATTATAAAACTTAGAGGTAGTGTAGAGAACATTTGCTTAAATTTGAGCACAAGTATATCAAGCCTTAATACAAGTTACAGAATTAAACATTATGATAAGTGAAAAGATAAACCTAGAATCATATTATTAAGCTAGTTTTAGCTAGGGGTAGATGTTTAACTTACAAGTATTCATAAAAACACTTGACATTATACATATTAATAGTGATTATCGTGCTACTTGTACTATAATATATTACTTTAAGATTTATACTCATATATTATTTTACTTTACTTGTTATCTCATTATGTTAATGCATGTATTGATTGATGTTAAAAGTTTTATTGGTTAAAGTTTAGTACTTCTGATTCACCCCCCCCCCCCACCCCCAGAAGTTTACATTTCTCATTTGTAATTCCAAAAATTTGTATCAGAGCTAGGTTCTCATCAAGAGAAGCCTTAAAACTTAGAGAAATCAATTATAGTAAACTTCTAGGATCAATATCTTAATTTTATAGGTTCTCTAAGTTTTAAGGCTTATCTTGATGAGAACCTAGCTTTGATACAAATTGTTGGAATTACAAATGAGAAATGTAAACTTCTGGGGGGGGGGGGGGCGGGTGGTGTTGGTGGGGTGAATCAGAAGTACTAAACTTTAACCAATAAAACTTTTAACATCAATCAATACAGGCATTAACATAATGAGATAACAAGTAAAGTAAAATAATATATGAGTATAAATCTTAAAGTAATATATTATAGTACAAGTAGCACTATAATCACTATTAATATGTATAATGTCAAGTGTTTGTATGAATACTTGTAAGTTAAACATCTACCCCTAGCTAAACGTAGCTTAATAATATGATTCTAGGTTTATCACATCACTTATCATAATGTTTAATTCACGTGTGAAGATTATAAAACTTAGAGGTAGTGTAGAGAACCTTTGCTTAAATTTGAGCACAAGTATATCAAGCCTTAATATAGTGAGTTTTATATGATATACGCATGCAATTAAATTTATGTACTCTACCAAATAAGTGTAATTTATTATATCATTATGCATATTCTAACTCACTATATATTTATTATATCATTATTGAATGTTAATTGCATTACTATTATAACACTTACTAAGTTACACTGCAGTTATATAATTAGAATTAAAATAATTATAATTATTTTAAATGCATTATGAATATCCCACCCTAAGTAGTTTTTGAGCAAGTTCAAGGTCATTAGAATGTGCCTTGCAAATGATTTCGTTGATGCAAACTATTACACCTTCAAAAACTACTTAGGGTGTGCTATTATTGTCCAACCATGAAAGTTGTAAATAATGAACAAAATTTACGTATAATTATATTTACTAATCTACTTAGGGTGGGCTATTATTAAACATGAGTTAACAAGTTACTCATAATATTTAATATTATGATTCAAATTACTAGCAATATAATTAGTTCTATATTATTAAATCAAATACACCAAATATATATATATATATATATATATATTGCTAAATATATATATATTAAATATATTATTATCTTATTATAGTTCTATATTATTATTATTATTATTATTATATATATATATATATATATATATATATATATATATATATATATATATATATATATATATATATATATATATATATATATATATATATATATATATATATATATATATATATATATATATATGGTAACAAGGTACTATACCTATTTATAAGGTTGTTATTAAGTTATTTATTCCTTGATAAATAATCTTCATAGATTTGTTGGTTCATTATAATACTTCTTTCATTATATTATATTATATTATATAATTATAATATCTTCCTAAGTATATTGTAATTATATATATTTTGATATATATTATGTATTGAAATATATATCAAAAATAGATGTTTGTGTATTTCTTATTGAATTTGTATATCTTTCCTTGTTTATAATAATATCCCTTATACTTTCCTTGTTATATCTATTTTTGGAGTAATAGTTTGTTATTAATATATACTTGTGTTATTTTTGGCCAATGTTAATTCTACTACTAGCTTATTTGTATTTTTGTTTGGTCTATGTTGGGTTTTACTAGTATATCTATTATAATTTGGTTGTAAAGGATTTCAAGGTCACCACAAAACCCACTTTCCCATGATTAAAAATGTGTCTAAACATAAGTGGACAAATAAATCTGAAATTTATAGATGTTCCATATATCAAGTGATAAAAATATAAGTACTAAGAAATTTGTAAATTTTATTTGAATAAAAACTTCTAAAATCAAAGCAATACTAGAATTATGTAAATATATAAGAATGGAGACAATAAATGCATGCTCATTATTGATGCTACTCATAAATAATGGTGACAAACTACAACCGACACACATTATTTAAACCAAATTAAGTAGGGAAATGAACTAAATTGTACATCTAAATCATTCTTGCAACTAAAGATCTTTGCTAAGGAAAGATTGTATTTAGCTAGTATCAGTCATTTCCTATGGTCTAGATACATGAACTAGTCAATGCCATACTATCTAGGAGTAACTATAATATATGACCAACTAGAATTTAGTAGGAACAAAGCACTAAACTCAGATGTCTTAACCTAGATTCATATTTACACCCTTACAAAGCTCATGCCACTTTGGTAGGAAGTTGTGTAGGGGATTAGTGTATTGGTCAATGGGTGGAAAATTGTCATGATGATATTTTCCCTCATTGTTAAACTTCAAAGCACTAAAAAATCAAAATAGTTTCACAAATGGTTATGCATCTACTATAATCTCTAGACTTCTCATGTACTTCACTGATGAACATATTTTGATAAAAATGAAACGATATGATCTCTTCTTTTAAAACAATTTTCTTTTAACTAGAATGATGCAAATTTATCGATAAGACTTTATTTTTAAAACTTAGATTAGAATATTTTAAATAATTTCCTTCTTAATTTTTGTACATTAGTAATGAATTCATTCATCCCAATAGAAATTTTTGTTGCACCTATTATCTATGACTAAGTCATTCTTTTGTGATTTCCATATTCTAACAATAAAAAAATCAATTGTATTGTCTATTTTTTCCATTATGTGTATCTTAAAAATATAAAGAACCAAATAGAAAATATTAGTATTAAAAAATCATTATGAATTTGAAGAAAATACATGACTCGTGATTTTTTGAGATCATATATAAATTCTATATATGTTTCTAACTAGAGCAAGGAACTTAGTTACCATACACATTCCAAATATTTTGATTAATTTTTTTTCAATCAAAAGGCCACTAAAATTTCATCTAGTAGGTGAATACCCATCTATTGGTAAAAACCTAATTGCTAGGAATAAAAATAGTAACTAGATTAATTGTGAACTTTATTAGTATCAATAGAAAATAATTATTGAGACATCTAAGCATAAACGTTGAATGAACTTTACAATTTTTGTGGTGGTCAAAGTGAACAATCAATGAGAGAATATAAAATTTATACATGATATAAACTCAAAATAACCATTTTTCCATGCTTATATGCATGAAGATTCCCATAATATTTGTCATAATTAGTCAAAGTCAGAAATAATAGCAACATTCTTCATAGTTTATTAAGAGTAACAATAGTTATAAAAATTATTTCATATATGAAATGAAAAAATGATATCTAATTGAAAAATTTAAAATGACCAAAATTAACAATCACAACTACTAATAGCCTTCCCTTAAATAATTAATTAAAAAAAAAAAACAAATTAACTATATGTAATGAAATTCCCACTTTTTATATAATTAATTAAGATGGTGTACATTTTTTTTTAATGTGTCTCATCCCTTTTTAAATGTTAGAGATTTACACTCACCAAGACCAAGACTTGATTCTTGTTGGACTCTTTAAGAAAATTTCAACTTCACCATAAGACAAAAGACCTATTAATATAAGCATACCTTTTAACTAATATTAGAATTCCTAATTTATTTTAAGATGCACACAATACTTCCAAGATATGGTAACTTGATAACGTCACAATTACTTTCACCATCACTATCGGTCTAGTTTTCTTGATTATTGACGAGCATAATGGTTTGCAACTCCATCTTTCCTTCCAACATTAGCACCACTTGCCCCATATTTTTCCTCATTTCTTCATCTCTTTGAATACATAACAATCTGATAATTCTTTCTCCTCTCACCTCTACAATATATTTGTCCTTTACAAACCTTCCTCCACAAAATTAATCATGTTTCCTTGGTGAATTTGGGTTGTAGTTTGTAATCACCCAAAAATGACAATTAGGCCCCTCCTTAGCATTTTGGCTAAATTATTTCATTATTTGCCTAGGCCAAATCTTTAAAAATTAAATTATTTGATTTTATCCTATAGTTTGATCACTATATCCTAAGTTCATATTTAATTAAAAGGAAGATGTCCCCCTTTTCTTAAATAAAAGACCCCTTTCACCCTCTTGTCCTAAGTTGTACACATAAATCATTTTCCCCAATTTGAAATAAAAGAAAATATTTGTATCTCACATGGAGATGCAAAAGTCAACTTTTTCTCATTGGTGGAAATGATCTTTTACATGGCTCATGCTAAAAGTAAACCACCAACCTTAATCATTCATCTCTTGATCTTGATCTCAATCATCTATACATTTTTAAAAGGGGGAGCCCTCTTTTCATCTAAGGATCCTACAGGTCACGTACTCAAAATGGTGTTGATGTTGGTTTTGGGATTCTTTTTGTTACATCTCTTGGTTATGCTATCCCAAAGTCCTATAACTATCATTTGCATGCATAAATAGTATAGATTAATATCAAGCTCTCCTTAATGTGATCAAGCTATCCCTAGAATGAAGGATAAAAAAAATTGCATATCTATGGAGATTCTCAACTTGTCATAAACTAAGTGAATAGTGAGTACCAAACTAAGTATGACAAGATAGTACCTTACAAGAAACTGGTTGATGCCTTGAGGAATTACTTCACATTTGTCACATTCTAGTAAATTCATAGGGAAGAAAATATAGCTACTAATGTTATGGCTACTTTGGCCTATATCCTACAACTATGAGAACATGAATATCTCCTTGATTTCCTAGTGGAAGAATTGTGTCATCATGCCTATGACTCCCCCGATGATTGAGTAAACTACATTGCTATCAATCATGATTCATCTCATTATTCTATCTTTTTCTCTTACTTGTGTGATCTAATAATTCCCAAAAACCTTACACACAATGATAAACTTCAACTTATCTACAACACCTCTTGCTACACCCTCATCTCTAGTGACTTATATAGGAAAGTGTTAGATGAAAACCTCATTAGATGTTTGAAGATACGAGGGTATAAAAGGCATTAGCTCAAGTACATGACAAAATTTTTGGGTTGGACAGTAATGACCTTGCACTTTCTCAAAAATTGCTCAGGTAGGCTACTATTGCCTAACTATGAAATTTTATGCCCTTAGATATGCCATGTCATGTAAAAGTGCTAGTTACATGGAAATTTGATTCATGCTCATGGCTGTGAATTATTAATTACATCACACATTGGCCTTTCTAGAAATGGGCCTTTGATCTAGTTGGTATGATCCATCCCATTTCCTCTAGAGGATATAAGTTCATAATCACAACAATTGAGTATTTTATGAAATGGGTTGAATTTGTTCCATTGTCAACCATGACAAGACAATATGTTGTGCTATTGATATTGAGTCATATTATTTGCCCCTATTGTATTCCTTCTTCCATAGTCACTAATAATGGGGGTAGTTTAAAAATAAGGACCTAAGGCAACTCTACAAAAGGGTTAAAATCAAACAACTTTGGTCCTCACTAAACTACCCCCAAGGAAATGGAAAAGTTGAGGCCTCAAACAAAACATTGTTGAAGATCTTGCATCAAATAGTTTACAAGTTAGGTAGAGATTAATACTTACTGATCAATATGACATTATGGGCCTATAGAACAACCATATGAACTCCTACTAGGGCTACACCCTTCTCACTAGCCTATGATTATAAAGCCATCCTTCATCTAGAACTAAAGATTCCTCTCTCTGGAAGTCTCCTTACATAGATTAATTACTGATGAGGACTATATGGTTGTGTGTTCATGAGTTACGAATCTTACATGAGTGTCTTAAGACTTCTTTTCACCATATGTAATATTATGATGTAGGAGCATCTAGAGGTATAAGGGCAATCTTGTGTCACCCAAAAAAATGTACTTAGACTTAGTTTCTATTTCATGTCTTTACATTTTTGGATACCCATTTGTGTCAAATAAAGGTTCCAACTCTCACAGTTCAACTATCAGTGTGCTAGAAAATCCCAAAAAAATAGGAGCATGCAATTTGGCCATCATTTTGGTGACCTAGAAGGTGTGAATTGGCCAAATGAATGTAATTGTGATTTAGAGCATTCTAGAAAAAGAATCAAGTCAAAAGGCCCCACGGTTTGAAAGTTATTACAGTTTTTTGAGTTTTGGAGACCTCCTAAGAATGCTTAAAAGTCAGGTTAGGGGCATTAAATGACCTTGAAAAGGGCCAAAAAATGGGAGACGAGTGAAGCTCATCCATAGGGCTATAGAGCGCTTTGAGAGCTTTCTAAAAATGTAAACGGTTCGTCAATCAGAGCTACGGTTCAAAAGTTATGCCTCCCGAAAGTTTGGTTACCGTTTCTAGATTCTTCTAGATTTGTGTCAACTTCTACCACAGCTTCTGGAACCTTCTATGTGGTCGGTGGATGCCTACTAGCACTTTCTAGAATGTACTCCTAGTCCTTAACCCTTCGGGGTCTATTTAAGGAGATTTTTGGCATTGTAAAAAGTAGTACGGAGTGGAGTTTGAGAGGAGGTACTGAAAGGAGAAATTATCTCCAGATTTATGCTCTTGTAAGCCCTTAGGGCATGCTTTGAAGTTTATTTTCTCTATACTGTTTGTACTAGCTTATCTTCTCAATTAATATATTTCCCCCTTTTCTGTTGTGTCCATTCTATTCTTGGTTTATGTCCCCATCATATTATCAAAAGAGAATATCTACCAACTATAATAAGAAGTTCCATCCATGTGAATTCCAAGTGGGTGAGCTTGTTCTTCAAGAGAAGCCAAAGAACCAACAAAAATAAAGAGAAGGGTAAATTTGAGCCTAACTGGTTGGGTTCATATATTATCATTACTAAATTTGGGTCTGGTGGTTATCATCTTTCTACACCTAAGAGAGAATAGTGATAGGATAAAACCACAGACAAAAATAACAATTACATGCAAATATAAACAATAACATAAAATAATAGATCACACGAAAGAGAACACAAGCCACCAATATTTAACATGGTTCCCCCAATCCCTAGGATATGTCTACTTAACAACAAGTCCAATATTATTATGATCTAGTGATTACAACCTGATTACAATTCATAATCCCTTATAGCTTAATACTGCTAGAAGAACCAATTTTTGCATCACACCTTATGTAAAAATCCCTAACCCTAAGCCCTTCTATACAGGTATTTTGCCACTTTAGGGTTAAAATTAATTACAAAATGCTAGCCATAAAATGTTGATAAAATAGACCCACAAATTTTTTTTTGGAGTATGTATGGTACTTCCCTAATCAGTCATAACAATCTAACAAATAGCTCTTTGAGCCTATCAACATTATCCATTTAATGAGATTATATGCTTAAAGCTTTTATGGCTAAGCTATTTGTACATACTTTATTATCTTGAGTAAAAAAAATTAAAAATTAAAAAAATCATATGTGATGCTAAAAAATCCTAAAAATCAGAAATTCTCCTAAAAAAATGATCATCTTAGTGAAAACCTAGCAATAGGTGCTTTGATGTATGACCAAAAAACCAAATATAAATAAATTAAAATTAAAATTAAACATTACAAAATATCCTAGAAAAATTAACAAGTAGTGAAAAATTGGAAATAGGTGTTGCTTGAGACTCTCACCCCTGTGCCTATCGGTTCTTCATTGCACTCATTCACTTAAACTTGCCTTACCTAGCTTGGAATAAAATCTTGTCATGGTCTAGGGGGCATAGCTTCTTAGTTTATCATAGTCTACTTCTGCATTTTTGTCTCCTTGGAAACTTGTCTATTGGTGTTTTTCAACACATCCTCTTGACAATGAGTGTTTCTCAATAGTTTTTGGATATCCATTGATAGCTTGTTATGATATTTTTGACTAGTAGATCTTCTTTCTATAGAGATAGCCATGTGACTTACACACATGTAAACACTAAACTTGTTGAGACTTGATTGAACTTTATTTTTCATTGTGTTTTGTTTATGATAACTTCTTTTTTGAGTGTTCCCACTCTAATAGTCTTTCAAGGATGTCTTGGCTAGAAGATTAGGGGTAGGGGGCATGTTTTACTTATATTCTTCTTGTGGGTATAATTTTTTAGTCAAAGATATTGAGAGCCTTTGTAATGTTCCTACTTGAAACCTTGGGCCTATAACATATCATCCTTGTTTATTTTCACAAAGATCACACTCGAGGGTTATCCTACCACATATGGCTTTATATAGGTGTAATCTCGCTATACCAAACTTAGGGAACCTAACTATGCTAGTCATCTTGACCTACATGTTTTAGATTCTTAAGTTGGATTCCCAAATACCTATCTAATATAGATCATATTCATATCTTCATTGTTATACTAGTGAATATTATGTGATTTTTCATTGTCCCTAATAATGCTCAATGATTAAAGTAGAGTCTACAGGTTCTACATCCCTTATGAGAAAACCTCTTTGCATACTAGTTTTCGTTTTAGATCATTTTATCTTAGTCTTGTATCTTGTATATGAAGAGATATTTCTCTTCATATTTCATAGGCATGTCAGCTAATTGTATTTATTTATTTTCATTCCTCCTTGATCATATCTTTCACTCATCATCGATCATGTTCACTCAGTACTTTTTCTATACCTATCATCACAAGGGGTTAATCTCATCATCATATCTAGTCTATCCAAGTATCACTTTTTCAAAACATGAGTCTACATCATCTATGCAAGAGATACATCTATAGGCATAGAAACATTAAACATGGGCATACATAAGCATGAGAAGATATGAGCAACATCACCTGGAAACATAGGAATAACTACTTAAAAATCCATATAAATTGATCACATGAGCTTGAAACAAGGTAAGTATGTAAAGAAATAAATTGAATCTACTATCTCATATATATCAACATGAGTCAAAGTACATGTACATATGAGATCCAAAAATATGGATAACTATCTCAAAATTCATATATACATCAAAATATGTCTCAAGGAAATTAGGCTAGACCTCAGACTAAATCTTGTCCTCATGGGTTGATGGCAATCCTTGTGGAGGAGAATGTATCCTATTTTGCAGCTATATTGTACCCTCTAATCTCCCTACTCACTCAATATAGTCTAATTGTCCATGTCTTGGTGGTACAATGACTTTGTGTACAACATAATAGTAAGTTTCTCTCACACCATGATGCTTGGCCTCTTGTCTCATGGTATCTCTCCCCCACCAAAACTCATAATTGCACACAAAATCATAAATGAGTTGTTAGTCCTACTCAATGATGGTAATATGTTCCTTCTGAACCTCCACCTCTAGTACCCAAATATGAGCATTTATCAGATCCTCCCCATCTCCCCTTTCAAGATTCTCCTACCTAGGCTCTACCCTCTCCATACATTGACATGTGATGTGTCTCTCCCTCCTCCTCATCATCCTCCTCTTGAGTATGTGTAGGATCATGGTGTGCCAAAAAGTGGCGATTTAAAAAAAAATTAGTTCTAAAATATCTCAAACCATTTCAAAATCTATTCCAACTTTTTTCCCACCCACCCTAATACTAAATGAAAAAAATTAATATCTTTATAAGTTCTACTATATCTTTTGATACCAAACCTATTTGGTCAACTTTAAAAAATCTTAAAATATGCTTTTGGCATATTTTTATGTGATTTTCACTTCAAACATATAGCTAATGACTTTTTTTCACCAAAATTTGATGAAATGAAAAGGGTTTCTTAAGAATGTTCTTATCTTTCCATAAATGTAAGCTTTGTCAAATTATGAGTTTAGTAAGTAATTATTACTTATTTTCTAATAGAGTTACGTATAAAGTATTGACTGACACACTACTTGAAAAACAACTATAACTTTCAAATGGTACAACATTTTTTAAATCTAAAAGATGCATCACATTCTATGTTTCTCCTACTATGAGGTTAAAAAAATGAAAAATTGAATTTTACAAAGTTTTGAATTAGTTAAGGTGGTTAGACATGAGAGTTTTTTTATTCCAAAAATACTAAAGTCAAAAATTAATTAATTATTTTTTATTTAGAATAAAAATACCCAAAAATATGTGTCACATCCAAGCATGAGTCTACTACTTATATCATGAATAATATTTTAAAATATTATCATTTTCTTTTGATTAAGGTGGTTAGACATACATCTACTTCTTATTTTTGTTCTGAAATTTTTGTAATATTGCATCAAAATTCAAAATTTTGACCAATCAAGTTTTATTTATTTTTAAATAAATCCTAGTAGTTTAGAAACTAGATTCAATTTGCTAGAAATTATTTTCTCTCAACCTTTTGATATAAAGTTAATAACAAGTAGAAAATTACATGTCAAGTTGACATAACCCTAATTTTCTAATTTTTTATTGCTAATTAAGAGCATAGTTTAGTTGACCATGATCCTGCACATACCCTCCTCCCTCTCCTCCTCCTTTCTCTCTTCACTTGTAACCAAATCTATTACTATGTTTGAATGCCTAAAGCTCCCTAGGAGCTACTCCCAACCTCCATCTACTTGGATCCTCTATTACTTCCTCCACTGCCTCTATCACTTCTACTATCTCCAACATCCCCTCCCTATCTTCCTACCTGAGGTAAGGCATATTGTATCATAAATTGGGAAAGTGAGTGTCTTTTCATCTCATGAAAGTATTCTCAATCTTCCCCTACATTCATGACATTGAGACAATAGTTACATACCTCCTGCTATTGTGCCATAGTATCTCTCAAATCTATCTAGTAATCTAAAATAGGGAGCCATCCTAGACTCTCCTCACCTTTGAATCACACATATGTCATGGTCTATTAAGACATGCCCAACCGACACCCAAACTACATCTACACTCAGTTGATATCAAAGTGCTCCACAATCTCTGAGTATATACCTAAGAGTGGTCTTCTATACAACATGTAATCTACATCCCAAGCATCAAAATATCTCACACACTTTTAGTAGGGCCTCCACTCAAATGAAGACAACTAATCAAAAGTATCTTGCAATATGTCAAATATCCACTGTGAGGCTAGGAGATAAAGATAGGGTATTTGTATATGAACATAAATATCTTCTCTAAGGATATACATGTAGTCACACCATTGCTATATTCTCCCATGCCAAGATCTAGGCCAAAACTATGCCACAATCCCATGTCCTCCCATCCTAATATACAATCTTGTATAGTTCATGATACATATATGCAAGAATCATAGGTTGGAATGACATCCTTTGATGTCATCCAACCAAATTTTCTACCAATTGAACCTAGCGTAAAGAGAATCTCTTCTAGATCTTTTCTATCACCAAGGTCTAGGCTACTAGAGAACACATGAGGTAGGCTATGGGATACTATTCCCCATACTAATATATCAAACACTTCTAGCTTAGGTGCCTATCTAGGATGGTAACATCCTCAAATAGCTAGTATACTACTAACCTACCCTCTATTGGAGTCTGATCATAATATACATGTGACATGAAATTGCTCATGTCAATACTCATCATATGGAAACTATTGTCACAAAAGCTTGCACCCTTGTCTAATTTTTTTACCTATGGATAACCTTGTGATACATGGAAACAACCTCCATGCTATGGGACTTGAACAATGAGGCTGAGTCTCCAAAGAAGATCAGCTTCCTCTACTATTAGGATGCACTTAAATTATTTTATTACAAGAAAAGGGAGAAGGAATACATGAAAGTAACTACCTAATCTATTCTAAAGAGATGATCCACCAAAATAGGGTGTTTGGACCAATCTCTACCCATACATGAATAGTACCATTTTTATGATAGTCTAAAGATATACAAATTTAGACTTGCTTTAATCTTTCAACTACATAGAGATCAAACAAACACATGAGCAACACAAGGAAAAGAAATGCTTCACTTTTTAATCATTTATGGGCCAACAAAGATACAAAGATGTAGATTATAGATATTCATAATACACCAAAGAGAGGAAGATAAAGATTGCATAGTACATTAATGGCTAAAGGACAAAAGACAAGATGTTATATAACTCAGAGGCAAAGAGGGAATTTATAGTAGCATGCTAAGGTAATACCAAAGAAATAGAGAAGATTTGACCCTAAGAAAGAGGACAATATTTTTTGTTATAGTGCAAGCATAACTTTGATAACTTCATCATAAGAAAAAATTTAACCACTACAATCAAATCTATACAGAATAATTATTGCAAAAAATGAAAAGATCTAATCATAGTGCTAATCCATACATGAGAAGATCACTTTTCACCAAACAAAGCTTTGAGAGGTCAAGAATGGTGCTCATTTACTTTTGACTGAATGGATGGATCAATAGGTGGTGGTGGAGCATCTCTTTACATTTAATAGACCTAGGGAAGATGAAAGTAATTGTAGGAGATCAAAAAGATCAGGTTCATCATCAAGGAGTTGCTTCTATCATCTTTAGTTTTGCCAAATCAGCCATGTATTTTGTTCAACTAGAATTATCCATCAAGCCTTGCTATGTAGACCAAAAAATTCCTACCATTCTACCAATTTGTTAAAAATTCAACTTTATTCCTTGCATTTGACTACCTATGATTGTAGCTTTGCTACCATCTTTCTTAAATAATAGTTTCTACTTATGAAACCATGATCCATTGGTTATGGCTACTTCACAACCCACTCTTAACAGTTTTCTTTAACTGTCATGACTCTGTGAAAGCTAAGATCTAACCAGATTTGTGCCATCACTAGCTTAACTTGAGATTCACCTTCTAAACCTTGTGACCAAGAAAAATAAGGAGAGTCACTTTATCACAACTCAAACCTTAGTCACTTCTTAATCTATTGCGATCATGCATTGGCCATAGATCTGAAAGATCTAATAGTGTGAGATGTATCTTTAAAACACTAAAAGATTGCCCCTTTTATACTATCATAACTTAAACTATGGCATGTTAATGTAACCATGTGAAAAAAATCAAAGCACACCTTTGTCATTCTATGATGCTGCAAACACAAGTGAATCACACTTTCACCATCTTGATCTTGGTTAACACTTAACCAACTGTGACTATATAAATCATATGGTCATAACTTAAAACATTCTAAGGCATAATATGAAATATAGCCAATGTTAAATTAAAACTTTAGGTGACCATTTAGATGGACTATATTTGAATTTAAGTTTTTGGCAAGAGGGCATTTTGGTTAATATTTTTGGTGACTCAGAGGGGATGCAAGCATGCTTGGCATATGACTAATGACCATCAAAAGATCTATTGGGATATGGAGTCTTTGAAACCATGGCACTCATCAAATTTATTACTTCTACCACATTCTAAGTCATAAAAAAATTCCTTTCTTTCTCTGCTACTTGTGAAAAATGGAACCAAAACTCTTTGTCACAAAATAAAACATGTTCTTGCGTACTTCTTGGAAAATAGGAAAGAATCAAATGAAAATACCTAACTATATATGTGAACACTTAGTTCTAATAGAAAGAGGGATTAAGATATATTTCATTGACTAGAATAGGCAAGATTTCACCATTATGCCTACTTAATTGAAAAGCATTAGCTTGGTTGCAAATAATGATTGCATAGGGACCATTCCCTAAGGCATCAAACTTTGAGTCTCTTCCTTTTACTTTGTCTGCATCCCACTTTAGCATAAGATCACCTTCCTTGAAATTCCTAACCCTAGCTTTCTTATCAAATATTTTCTTCATCTTTTCTTCATGTATTTCTAAGGTCCATATGGCTTGACTTCTTTCTTCCTCTAGCTCCATCAAATCTTCCATTCTTATAGACATAGCATCAATTTTAATTAGTTCAAATTGATGAGCCAAGTTAAGAGTAGGAAACTCTAAGAGATAGGAAGTCTAGCTCCCCTACCATATACTAAAATGAAAGGATAATTTCATAAGACTCTCTTGGGTGTTATTTTGTTAGCCCATAATGTTTTTTTCAACTTTTGATACCAAAACCTCTAGTTATCTTCAATAGTTCTATTGATGATTCTAATCAAATTTTTATTAGATGAGTCGTCCAAACCATTTCTTTGAGGGTAGTAATTAGAAGATTTTCTTAAGTAAATTCCATGATTAATTTCTTATACACAAATTTGACCTCCTATAAATGATTTTGCATTGTATGATATTATGGTAGAAGGAGCACCAAATATTGTGACAATTCCATTTAGGAATTCCACACATGAAGCTTCTATAGAATCTTTTAAGGCTACTACCTTTGTCCACCTTGTAAAATAATTTGTTGCATCCAAAATCCACCTATAACAAGAGCTAGAAGGTAGATTAATAGGACCAATAAAATCTAATCCTCAGTGGGAAAAAGGCTAATCAACCTGGATGGGGTGAAGTGGAAGGGTTGCAAGTCTCTACTTACCTGAGAAGAAAGCATACTTTTTACACTTCCTTACATATCTATGATAGTATGGAAAATGGATGGTTAATAGTAAGTAGCTCTTATGGTTTTCATTGTTGTGATTCTCACTTAAAAGTAGCCACCATTAGGACCATCATGAAGCTCTTAATCATTTTCTCTACTTGATCTATGTTAATACATCTTAGCAAAATTCCATTGAAGTCCCTCCTTAAAAAAACATCATTAATTATAGCATAAGGAATTGACTACAGTCTAAAGTGTCTTCTTTTGGCTTTACCCAACCCTTGAGGATATCCATTTCCAACTAAGAAGGTCTTTATATAATCTATCCAACTCCTTGGATTATCATTTCTTGCCTCTTGTTGTTCTTCTAGTTTCAATACAACTTCCTCATCAGGCTCATGAGATGAGATCATCTATTTGCACAACCCCTTTCCCCTTACTAATTTGGTTATTTGGATGTCTAAATCATACTCCATTACCCATCTAGCCCTTTTCTCACTAATGCCCTTTCTCAAAAGATAGTCCTTAACACTAGCACGAGTCATCAGAAAATGGATTTTGTTATGAGACAGTAGGTGTTTGAATTTCTAAAAAGCTCTAATGACTACAAGGGCTTTCCTTTCTACATAGCTATACTTATTTGTATATTCTTTTAGCCCTTCACTAAAGAAATCAATAGGCTACTTTTCATTTTTATTATTTAATCAAGTCAAAATAGCAGAAATACTTCACTCTCCCCCTAAGATGTAAAGAATGAAATCTTTATAGAAATTTGGATTGATGAGAGTAGGCACTAAAGCTATGGTTTCTTTAATCTCTTCAAAAATTTATTTCCCTTCCTTGGTCCATGACAAAACCATATTATTTTTAAGCATTGTTGTAAGACCTTTCATGATGGTAGCTAGATTAGAAATAAATCTTCTCACAAAAAAAATTTCTACCAAGAAAACTTTGCAAACCCTTCTTGTGATTAGGAAGAGAAAGCGGAAGTATTGCCTTTGTTCTCTTTGTATCAATAGTCAGACCATCTTTAGATACAATATGTCCTAATAATTTCCCTTCATTAGTGGAAAAGACACATTTTCCCTAATTCAAAGGCACTCCATATTCTCTACATCTTATAAACACTTGTCTGAGATGACCAAAATTCTTTGCTACATCTTTTGAATATATTGTGATATCATCAAGGTACACTAGCACAAACCTTTCAATCATATTTTTTAAGGCCATCTCCATTGCCTTTTGAAATGTGCCACCTACATTTGTTAGTCCAAAAGTCATTTTACTATAGGAATAGATGCCCCATTTTGTAGTGAAAGTAGTTCTATCTATGTCAGCTTCTTCAACTAGCACCTGATTATAACTCAATAATCCATCCAAGAAGGAGAATGTGTCTAAACCACTAACTTTGGACAGTATATATTCCATGGAAGGAAGATGATGATGATCATTAAGGGAAGCTTGGTTAAGATCCATAAAATCTACACGTAGTCTAATTTATCCATTATTTTTCCTAATAGGGACAAGGTTTACCACCCAAGAGGAGTGATTAATAGGAAAAATGATATTGGCCTCAATTAATTTGGAAAACTCATTTCTCATCAAGGGCTCAATCTTGGGATTTAGTAGTCTCTATTTTTGCCTAATAGGCTTGATATTATCAACTAGATCTATAGTATGTTGAAATAGACTAGGGTCAAAACCCTGTAAAACATCATATGTCCAAGAAAATACATCATTAAATTCTTGACATAGATGAAAAATTTTCTTGCTCCTATTTAGAATATACCTTCCCCATGTTTAATATTCTCCCATCATCAACTGCAACGAACATATGATCTCCTTTATTTGGAGCAAGATTCATGCTTCTATCCCTTACTTTGTCATCTTGCTTGAAGACACTTTGTAAGGTAATGAGACTCTTAGGAAAACTATTGGAGCTAAGTTTGATGATTTTATCACCATATTGGTCATGCAATCTCAACTTATTTCTATTTGAGAACTCTACTTCATTCTATAAGAAACTCACAATTTGTGCATCAGATTCAAAGACCTACTAATTGATATCATTATCAATAATAGTGGGTCTAACTACCACTTTAATCTTCTACTTCTTCTCATATTCGATGCTCCTTGGGACATTACAAGATGCACCCACTACCACAAGTCTTTTAGCATGTCTATTTCCTTTTCTAGGAATTATCTGAATATTAAATGCATTGAAACCTATGATAAAATCCCATACTTTGTGCTTATAAAATCTAAGAAAACTATTCTTAGTAACATTTAGATTCCTCACCTAATTAATCACCAGCTCACTATCTCCATATACACTTAATTCTTGAATCAACACCTCATATTTGGCCACATTATTAATACAACTAAATTTGACCCTAAATGATAAATAGTACCTTTCTAATGTAGAATAAACCATCATACTAGCTCCTAACCCATTCTTATATCTTGATCCATCAAAATACATATTCCATATCCCACTTGTGTCTTCTTTGACTTTCATTAAATTGGTGACAAGAGCATTCTTTTCTACCATGTAATAGGTGCCCAGGCATGTCTCCAAGGTTTCTGATATAGGTTCAAACTGATATACATTAGCCCACTCATCTAAGAGGAAATCAGGAATATCAACTAAAGAAGTGGCAGGCTCATTTCTTGTGTCATTTTCATCTATTTCTATGATGATATAATTCACATTGATGATATTAGGAGTGTAGGGCTCAATATTATGAAGGGCTAATGGTTCTTCCTTGATTGAAGCTTTGGTCCCATATCTAATTCTAAAAAACATATATGACCAATCAGACATCTATTTGAGCAGTGAAGTCTCTTGAAAGACAAATAGAAAAGTGTGGCTTGACCTTAGCAATTGATATATCTTATACTATAGTGCAACCCAGGCATGTATGTAAGACCATTTTAACATTTCTATGGATTCCCACAATATTGACTATACTACCATCTAACTACAACACATCCTTACCAATGGGTTTATATTTCACTTCTTAAATATTAGCAACTCATTTGGGCATTACTAAAGTACTAGCCCATAAATCAATCATTCAATTGTGGACTATCTTATCTCCTATGATTAGAGATACATAAAATGGAGGAGATCTAACCTTTTTTCTTGTTTCTATCTGCTTTGATGGATGTACCAAACTCATGGCATTCTCCATGCTAGGCAATTGATCTCTAAGTTCAATGCTTTTGAACTCTTGTTGTAGCAACTTCCTTTGTGATGGTATAGTAGTTACAAAATCCCACATATGAATGTTTTCATTGGTCTTCCTCATTTATCTACCACACTAAAAGAGATATTAGATGTTCTAGTAGAAGCCTTAGAAGTATAAGCTTGAGGTGGGATAAACTGTAGGTTATCCACATTATCTCTTCTTTCACCCTACCTTTGTTGTTGACAGAAATTAGCAAGTTGGTTAGCATTTTTATGATGGATAACTACTTGTACATGTGGCACTACATTTGATGTTGAAGTCTTATTAGGAGGTTGAGGAGCAACCTCTTCCACAACTCTTCTCTTACTTCTGGTATTGCAGGCATAGGAATCTTGGTTTACATTACCATGCTCTTCCACAAGACAATTCATAAAAGAATAACTATCCTACTAAAAAGTATCAATAGGTTGATTAGCATTGTGTTCATGGGAAACTACTCACTCTAGTATAGCTGAAGCCAAGTAAGATTCTTCCTTTTGACACATGCAATATCCATAGGAGTAGTTACAAGAAGGACATCTTGGGCAAGATTGTTCTGAGGGATGAAAGCCATATTTAGGTTGATGATTGAAGATTGGGGGTGGTTGATATGTCTATTTTGATTGTGACAGTGGTTGATAGGTCTATTCTAATTGTAGGAAACATGAATTTGGTTTGGGGGTATACCATGGATGGGACCTTGACTATGGTGTTGGAGAGACTTCTTATTATGAGGTTTCTACCTCTTCTAGTCACCAACTCATTTCCCATCTTTTGCACTAGTGAACTATTGTCCTCCGTTATCTTTTCTTGATCCAACATCCTCCTATCTATATTCTACATTAGTGTTTTCATCATGGCCTCAATCCTATCAACTCTCTTAGAGGATGTAGAGGTTATTAAGACCATGGAAAGAGGAAACATGAAGAGGGGCTACAGTGGGTTGATGATTGGGCATGTCATGGAAGAAAGGAATGAGCATTCTTGGTGCTAACTTCCCTCCTTGTATCAAAATATTTTTAGCTCTTATGGTAACCTCATAAGCATTTGGTAGAGTGTTACCTCCCATAGATTGTAGAGCGGTATAAATATCAGTATTGAATGCTCTGAGCTAATACAAGAATGCATTACCAAGAGAGGGCTTTACTATAGTAGATATCTTGTCCTATGCCTTCTAAAATCTATAATTAAAATCTAGTATATATTCATTAGGGGGCATCTTGATAGTTGTCATCTATTCTAAGAGTGATTGATGATCACTTTTTTCTTCAAAATGCTTGCATAGGTCTACCCCTAACCCATCCCAATTAGTAATGGAGTTATGAGGAAAACCTCTATACCATTGCAGTGCCTTTCCTTTCAAGGATGATGCCAGAAGCCTAACTGATATATCATTCTCGATTATACTATGAATATTGTATACATTAGACACCTCCTAAATATGCTCAATAGGGTAGATGGAGGTTTCACTAGTAAACTCAAGTATATTTTAAGAGTTAATACTAGCATGTCATGCCTTTGGGCTAATAGAAGGGGGCTTACATCATTAAAGGTAGAAAAAGCATGAAATCTAGCCATTTAAGAAAGTGATCTATTGATATGAGAAAATGGTATTCTAGGCTGAGACATAATAATAGGAGGAGTGGAGCTAGATATTATAGGGATATGGATTACTATCTCACTCCTAACTAATGATAGAAATGCTCTAGCCTTTCTTCTTAGATTAGAAAGAGAAAGCTCTAGGTATTGGAAATTACCTCTAGAAGATGCCCTTGTGTGTTTCTTGGGCATGAATCCCAAAAAATTTGGTATGGAAACTAGATTGTGTTTAAAGCTCAGAGTCACCAAATACTTTTGAATAATGAGCCTCTTAAAGAATTTATACTGAAGGCAATACTATCTCCTCAACATGAACATGGAATATTTCTTCAACACTAGTGAACTTTAAAAGTTTTAATATCTTGTCCCATTAGGCATGTCAAAAACCATTGTCACAAAGGATTACACCCTTGTCCAAAGTCTTTACCTAAGGAGTGAAATATGGAAACAACCTCGAAGCTATGGGACTTGAATGATGAGGTTGAGTCTTTGCAGAAGGCAACCTTCCTTTACTATTAGGATGCACTTAAACTATTTTTTAAGAGACAAGGGAGAAGGAATACATGAAAGTAACTACCCAATCTATTCTAAAAAGGTGATGCACCAAAATAGGGTGTTTGGGCCAATCTCTACCCATACATGCATAGTACCATTATTACAATAGTCTACACATATATGTTGAAATATGATTGAAAAGATCATTATTAAAGCTAGGAGATTTTTCATAAATAATGTTTTCAATAATTCTTTTGTCACTAATGTCAAACATGCTATTTGTTGGAATGACAATTTCTTATAAGATCTAAGTACTATCACTTAGTTGATTGATGAAGAGGATTTAATCAATAAGATGTAACAAAAGCACCTAAGGGAAAGGTTGAGTTATCATTTTGTAATGAAGTACAAGGATTAGTTAAGACAATGGTAAGATGATGCATTGATAATACACTTGAAGATATCGAGGTTGGATACACTTAGAAACTTTAGAAGAGTAATTTATAACAAAATTGTCTATAAAGCTTGATAAATTTATTAGTGGGTGTCAAGCAAGTTACTTCATGCCGATCGGATTACCAGCAAGTACCAAGAAAATGCAAAATATAGTGTTTGCCAAGTGAAATAGTTGGTGTCAAGCAAGTTTAAGTATTGAGCTAGATAAAACATAATAGGATCCAAGCATTAGTAAAACTTAGTTGATGCCAAGTGAATCTACAGTAGGTGTCGAGTAACACAATATGTGTCGAGCATTAGAAAGTCAATAGTGTTGAGTTGCTACATTATTTAAAAAGTCAAAGATTTGCCAAGTTTGAACCAACATGTTTGGTATCTTGAGTTTTTTGAACCACATGGAAGATAAGGATGATGAGATGGTGGTACAGAATTTGAGGTTAACCATTTTTGGGCAATTGCAAGTGCATTCTACATGAAGTTTCTAGAAGAAAAAAGATAAAAGGTAGATACATTGTATCTAACCTAATCAGTTCAAACCCTAATTCAAATGAGGAAAATAAGAGTTGGAAACGCATTCCAAATTCCTACAAAAGGATTTGTTGGTCATGAAGCAAAGTAAGTGGTTGGCTAGAGTATGTGGTGTCAAGGAGAAGGCATTGAGAGGGAAGAACATAGTACAAGGACTCTACTTCAATAAGTGACCATAGAGGTGACTACATTGGAAAAATGGGAAAGGATACTCAAGGAGACAATTATTGAAAGGAGAACAAGCTCTGAGATCTGCAGAGACTGAAAGCTAAGAAAAATTGTGACTTGAATTAAGATCTGAAATATGTAGGTTATGTTGTGAGTTATATTAGATCAAAATCCTTTATTATTACTCTTTAGAAATTGTATCAATTAGGGATAAATCCTATGGACTTAGTTGGTCTAGAAGCCATTGAAAAATCCTTTAACATGGTGACATTCCAAGTGAATGTTCTAAAGTCCTTTAACCAGGCTCACTTCTAACAGGGTGATTGGAAATCCATTAATTATGTCACACCTAATAGTGTATTTTGTAGCCTTTAACAGGGCATCACTTTAGAAGAGTGAGAAACAAGTAGCATGCTACTAGTGGTTTTTTCCAAATTAGGTTTCCACATAAATCACCATGTTATGTGTTGATATTTCATGTCTTATTCCTACATGTTCATTTATCAGTAACTTGCTAAGAATGTTTATCTTGGATGCATGGTTAGT
Organism: Cupressus sempervirens; assembly: GCA_028749045.1. Taxonomy (NCBI): domain Eukaryota; kingdom Viridiplantae; phylum Streptophyta; class Pinopsida; order Cupressales; family Cupressaceae; genus Cupressus; species Cupressus sempervirens. The sequence continues at coordinate 469,754,541 of CM053791.1, read as the reverse complement.
TTAATGGTCTACACTAAGTGAAAAAGTTTTATTAGGACATCTAGACCTTGAATAACTAATTCACCCCCCTCTTAGTTATTCTAGAGCATTTCTAGCAATTGGTATCATAGCCATCTATTGATTTAGTTTGAATGTACTAGAATCTTAAAGATCAAGATGTTTAAGAGAGAAGTTCCCAAGCTCAATAGAGATAACTTTTCCACATGGAAAATTCTAATGAAACTATACATTGGATCTATAGGTGATCATCAAAAATCTCAACCATAGTGTAACATGTTGATCCAGTTAGTGCACCTACTAGTGAAGATATGAAGAAAAAGAAGGAGCACAACCAAACAATTTTGGAGATTTCCTCTACCCTCAATTATGCTAAATTTGATGACATCAAGGGATGTACCACTACATTCAAGATGTGGAAAGCATTGTCAACTATTTATGGAGGAGACACAAATGTGCAAAGAGCCAAGGTAGAAAGCCTCAAAGGTAAATTTGATGATATGAAAATGGAAGAAGGTGAGAATATTTCTCAATATGTTTCTTGAATAAAAGAGTTTATTAGTACAATGAGAAGTGTGACTGGTCATTTAGAAGATGATATTGTTCTTAGTAAAGTCTTAAGAACCTTGCTACCTATATATGTTATTAGAGTCTTAGCTACTCAAGAACTAAGGTGTGTTCCAAGAAACAAATTAAGCCTTGAAGGTCTAGTAGGAAGACTTGCTGCATTTGAGTTATCCAACTTTGATACCTACAGACATAAGAATCTTGAATCTCCTTTCAAGGCCAAGCTATTGTTGAAAGACACGAAAGAGGTGAAACCAAAGAAGAAGAAAAGAAAGATAAAATATGCATTTAGTGATAGAAACATAGATGAAGAAGATGTGGAATAGTTGGAAGCATTGCTGGCTAGAAGATTTCATAGAGGTAAAGGTAAATTCAAAGGTAAGCTGCCTATCATTTTTTTTAATTGAAATGAAGTAGGACATATTGCTGCAAGGTGTACATAGAAGAAGAACTAAAAAGAAGGCAACAAGTACAAAAATAGAAGAGAAGATGATAGCAGAGATTACAAAGACAAAGGCAAAAAGTGCTACATTTCTGAAGAAGGAAATTCTAATGAAAATGATGATGAGGTAGTCTATGTAGCTATGAAGGATGAGATAGATGAAGATGAGGCAACAACACTGGTCACCTATGTAAACAAGAATGACAAGTAGATCATAGACAATGGATGCTCACATCATATGATAGGAGACAAAAGTAATTTTGTTACCTTAACTCAGTATGATGGAAATAGTGGTAGATTTGGAAATGATGCTCCATGTCTAAAAAAAGTAAAAGGTTCCATTAAGCTTACAAAGAAAATTTCATCTAATAATGCATATTATGTTGAAGGATTGAACTAAAATCTACCAAATGTGTCATAGTTAGGCAATGTAGGATGCAAAGTAGAATTTGGAAACAAATTTGCCAAAATCTATGATACTAATGGAAATTTGATAGGAAAAGGAGACCAAACTAAGAGTAATCTATTTTACCTAGATATGGAGGATGTTGCTTGTCTTATTGTAAGACTTTATGATGCGTGGCTATGGCGTAAAAGGCTATGTCATGTAAACTTTGATAATCTGATTAGCATCAGCAATATGAAGAAAGTCAGAGGTTTGCCCAAACTAAAGAAGCCTAATAATACAATGTGCAAACAATGTTAGCTAGGAAAGATGACCAAGTCATGTTTCAAAAACAAAACCTATACTTCCAAAGAAGTACTAGAGTTAGTCCATATTGATTTGTCTGGTCCAATAGAAGTACAAAGTTACAAAGGAGACATATCTATAATGTTTTTTTGTTGGAAATTACTCTAGAATGATGATTTTCATGTTCTTAAAGAAAAAATATGATGTCTTTCAAATGTTTAAGTGGTATTTGGCCAGATTTGAGAAAGAAACAAGAAAAAAATTGAACTGCCTAAGATCAGATAGAGGAGGAGAGTTCACATTAAAAGAATTTGAGACACTTTGCAATGATAAAGGAATTAAGAGACAAACATCAGCACCTAGAACTCCCCCATAGAATGGAATTGCAAAGAAGAGAAATAGATCGGTGATGGACAATGCCAAAACATTAATGATGGAGAAGAATTTTTCTCTAAAGTATTGGAGAGAAGCTATAAGTATAGTTGTCTACACCCTAAATCAAGTATAAATCAAGAAAGGTAGAAATGCAACACCTTTTGAACTATGGTATGCTCATTCACCTAATTTTGAACATTTCAATGTATTTGGTAGAAAATGTCATATTCTTAAGGATACTAGAAATGGTAAATTTGATGCAAAAAGTGATGAAGGCATATTCCTTGGTTATTCCACAAGAAGTAAAGCATATAAGTGTTTAAATATTAACACTAACAATTTTTTGGAAAGTGAAAATTTGAATTTTGATGAATACATAGAAGTTCATGATAATGAACCTATCAAAAGACCAAAGGAATACAAATCATTTGTACACTTCTATGAAGGAATGCCTGTTGAAGAAGAAGCTACCAATCAAGTTGCGAATCAACAACAATTTTTAGTATCTACTAAGTCAAAACCAGTGAATGTTAAGTTGCATTCAGATGCCATGTTGCAAAATGAAGAAAATGCTCATTCTGATTCTAAAGTCAGCACATATGACAGAGATGTTGAGTTACCTGAAAGAGATGCACATAGTGACTTTGAAGTTGAGAGACCAAATATTAAAGCAAGAATAGAAGCAAGATTATCCAAGTATGTCCAAAGACATCACCTTACTAAATAGATCATTGGAAGTAAAGATGCCAAACCAATGACAAGAAATAGACTAAGGATTGAATCATGCTTACTAAGTTAGACAGAATCGAGAACAATGAGTGATGCACTAGAAAGTGTTGATTGGTACAAAACAATGAAAAGGGAGATTGAATAGATACAAATGAATAAAACTTGGAGCCTAGTTCCAAGACTAGCTGATAAAAATGTAATTGGTACAAAGTGGGTGTTTAGGAACAAGTAAATGAGAATGGTGAGATTACAAGAAAAGAAGTCAGACTAGTTTGTAAAGGATATGCTCAAGAAGAAGGAATAGATTATGGGGAAACATTTGCCCCTATTGCAAGTATGGAAGAAGTAAGAAAATCACTTGCATATGCTACCTACAAAGGATATAAGGTCTACCAAATGGATGTCAAATATGTATTTTTGAATGGTATATTAGAAGAGGAAGTCTACATAGAACAACCAAAGGGATTTGTGGATGACAACAACAAGGATATGGTTTGTAAACTACATAAAGCACTATATGGGTTGAAACAAGAACCAAGAGCATGGTATGAGAGGCTTCACAACTATCTTGTCAAGATAGGATTTGAAAGAACTAATGATAACAACAATTTGTACAACAAAATAGAAAAAGGAAAAGACATACTACTATCAAAAAGCTTTGTTGATGAGATGATATTTGGAGGTAAAGATGCACTATGCAAGGATTTTGCCAATCAAATGAAACATGAGTTTGAGATGTCAATGTTTGGTGAAATCAAGTTCTTTATTGGCTTGCAAATCTATCAACTGAAGCATGACATATTTGTGACCTAGTTAAAATACATCAAAGAAATACTAATTATTTTTAGATTGTAAGGCTCAAAACCTGTATATGATAATAAGACATAAATTATCAAAGAATGATGAATTAGCTTAAGTAAACCAGACACTATATAGGTCAATGATTGGTAAATTAAAATATGTTTTACATAATAGACTAGATATAGCATTATCTATTGGCATAGTTACAAGATTTTTGGCAAATCCAAGAGAAAATCATCTTATGGTAGTAAAGAGAATCATGAGGTATCTAAAAGAAATAGATGAGATTGGCCTATACTACAAAAAGAGTGAAAATTTTGAGTTAAAAGCCCACACTAATGTAGATTGGGGAGGAAATATAGATGACAGAAAAAGCATTAGTAGAGGAGTGCTTTTTTTAGGTAGAAGACTAGTTACATGAACTAGTAAAAAGAAAAGTTGTACATCACAGTCCACAACTGAAGCTAAATATGTTGCTACTACAATCAACTACACCAATATTGTATGGATCAAGCACCTATTGAAAGGTATGAAGGAAGAGATAACTGAACCTATGATACTCTATTGTGATAACACAAGTGTCATCAACATATCAAAGAATCTTGTGATGCACACCAAAACAAAGCACATTGCAATTAAGTATCACTATGTAAGAGAACTAGAGGAAGAAAAATAAGTGAAGATGGAATATGTCAACTCAAAGGAACAAATTTTTGACATCTTTACAAAACCATTACCTAAAGATGCATTTGAGTATCTCAGAGGTAAGCTAGGGGCAATACCCCTATCAAAGGTTGTTTTAGCAAGAACATAATTGCCCTACATCAAATAAGTTTATTGTTGAAATGATATAGATTGATGCAAAGGATACTTACTTTAGGTTTTGCCTAAAGTAATAAAAATACCAAAATTTCAAGCAAGTCACAGGCAAGGTGATAGAGAGAGGAATTGGAGTTCTTACAAATGCTACATTTGCATGATAAGATGCTAAAATAATATGTCTTTGGCATTATTGTCAAAGATGGAGAAATAGTAGAAACTAATCAAATCTATAGGATCAAATGTGTAAAGGGAGAAATAGTAGAAATGAAGAAGAAAGGAAATTGTAGCTAAGGGAGATAAAACAACACAAACAAAAATCAATCAGGATGACAAGATAAAAGAGGGAGTAGAACAAAAAGGAGAAGATAGTGTATTAGAAAAATATATATCGCTAATACTTTGAAAGAGGGAGTTACTTATAGAATTAAGAGCGAGTCATAAGAAATTAAAAGCTGTTGATAGAATGAATAATTTTGGATGCAAAGATTTCTTTTTGGCATTTGACTTACTATTTTAACCTAGTTAGCATTTTGATAACTTGGTTGATTAGTTTGATTTTCCATTAATACCATAGAGGGAGATTGTTGAAATTTGATTGAAAAGATCATTATTGAAGAAGGGAGATTGTTGATAAAGAATTTTTTCAATCATTCTTTTGTCACTGATGTCAAACCTGCTATTTTTTGGAATGATAATTGCTTATAAGATCCAAGTACTATCACTTAGTTGATTGATGAAGAGGATTTAATCAATAAGATGTAACAAAAGCACCTAAGGGAAGGGTTGAGTTATAATTTTTTAATGAAGTACAAGGATTATTTAAGAAAATGGTAAAATGATGTATTGATAATACACTTGAATATACAGAGGTTGGCTACACTTAGAAACTTTAGAAGAATAAGTTATAACAAAACTATATGCAAAGCTTGACTAAATTCATTAGTGGGTGCCGAGGAGATTATTAGTAAGTGCCAAGAAAATGCAAAATCAAGTGTGTGCCAAGTGAAATAGTTGGTGTCGAGCAAGTTCAAGTGCTAAGCTAGATAAAGCATAATAGGTGCCAAGCATCAGTAAAACTTAGTTGATGTCAAGTGAATCCACCAATAGGTGCCAAGTAACATAGTATGTGTTGAGCATTAGAAAGTCAATAGTGTCGAGCTACTACATTATTTGAAAAGTCAAAGATTCTAAAAATATAAATCGACAAGTTTTTTATCTTGAATTTTGTGAACTAGGTGGAAGATAAGGATGATGAGCTAGTGTACAAACTTTGAGGTTAACTATTTTTGGGAAATTACAAGTGGATTCTACATGAAATTTCTAGAAGAAACAAGATTAAAGGTAGATACATTGTATCTAACCTAATCAATTCAAACCCTAATTCAAGTGAGGGAAATAAGAGTGAGAAATGCATTCCAAATTCTTACAAAAGGAGTTGTTGGTCATGAATAAAAGTAAGTATTGGCTAGAGTGTGTGGTGTCAAGCAGAAGGCATTGAGAAGGAAGAATAGAGTATAAAGACTCTACTTTGATAAGTGACCATAGAGGTGATTGCATTGGCACAATAAGAAAGGAGACCCAAGGAGACAAAACTCAAAATTAGAACAAGCTGTCAGAGCTACAAAGACCAAAAAACAAGAAAATTTGTGAACTGAACTAAGATCTGAAATCTACAAGTTATGTTGTGAGTTATATTAGATCAAAAGCCCTTATTGTCACTCTCTAGAAATTGTATCAATTAGGGAGAAATACTATGGACTTATGTTGGTCTAACAACCATTGATAAATCCTTTAACATGGCGACATTCCAAGTGAATGTTCCAAAGTCCCTTAACTAGACTCACTTCTAATAGGGTGATTGGAAATCCCTTAACCGAGTCACACCTAATAGTGTGTTTTGTAGCCTTTAATAGGGTAGGCATTTCATAGGGCATCTCTTTAGAAGAGTGACAAACAAGTAGCATGTTCCTGGTGGTTTTTCCCAAATTGGGATTCCACATAAATCGCTATGTTAAGTGTTGATCTTTCATGTCTTATTCCTACATGTTCAATTATCAGTAACTTGCTAGGAAGAATGTTTAGCGTGGATGTGTGGTTAGTTTAATGGGCTCACTATACTTAGTGAAAAAAATTTATTAGGACATCTGGACTTTGAATAACTAATTTACCCCCCTCCCCCTACCCCAATTATTGTAAAGAATCTCTAACAATATATGGATTCAAACTTGATTTAATCTATCAGCTACATAGAGATTAGACAACCACATGAGTGACACAAGGAAAAAATTCTTCACTTTTTTATCATTCATGAGCCAACAAAGATATAGAAATGCAGATTATAGATATTCATAGTATACTAAAGAGAGGTAGAAAATAATTGCCCAGTACATCAGTGGCTGAAGGAGATAAGATAGGATTTCATATAACTCAGAGGCAGAGAAGGAATTTATATAGCATGCCAAGGAAATACCAGAGAAATAGAGAAGATTCGACCCTAAGAAAGAGTACAACATTTTCTTTTATAGTGCAAGCCTAAGTTTGATAACTTCCATCATAAGACAAAATTTAACCACTATGATCAAATCTATAGAGAATAATTACTACAAAAAATAGAAATATCTAATCACAACAAAAATCAATACACAAGAAGATCACTTCTTCACCAAAAAAAGATCTGAGAAGCCAGGAATAGTGGTCATTTACTACTAACTAAATGGATGGATCAATAGGAAATGGTGGAGCATCTCTTTGAATTTATTAGATCAATGGAATGATGAAAGTGGTTGTAGGAGATCAGAAAGATCAAGTTCATTATTAAGGAGTTTCTTCTACAATTGTTAATTTTTCCAAATCAGCCATGTCATTTGGTCAATTGGAATTATCCATCAAGCCTTTCCACATGGACCAAATATTTTCTACCATTCTACCACTTCATCAACAATTCAACCTTATGCCTTGCATTTGAACACCCATAATTGCAACTTTGCTACCACCTTTCTTAAATAATAGTTTATGCTTCTGAAACCATGACCAATTGCCTATCACTACTTTACAACCTAGTCTTAACATTCTTCCTTAACTATCACAACTTTGAAAAGGTTGAGATATGACCACATCTGCGCTGTCTCCACCTTAACCCAAGCTTCACCTTCTAAACCTTGCAACCAAGAAAAACAAGGAGAATAGCTGATCACAACTCAAACCTTAGCCACTTCTTAACCTACTACAATCATGCACTGCTTATGGATTTGAAAGATCTAATGGTGTGAAATATATCTTTAAAACACTAAAAGCTTGCCCCTTTCACATTGTGGCAACCCAAACTATGGTATGTCAATGTAACTATGCTACTAGGTGAAAATAAAGGAAAGCACACCTTCACCATCCCAACCTTGGTTAAACCAATATATTCTATGATACTATGAATACAAGGCACTCCCACATTCACCATCTTGATCCTAGTTAACACTTAAACACCATGACTATGTAAATCACATGGTTGTGACTTAAAACATTCTAAGGCATAATATGAAGTATAGACAATAATTAAAACCTTAATTGACCATTTAAATAGATTATATTTGATTGATTTATTTTATTTTTATTTTTTGGTATGAGGGCATTTTGGTTAACATTTTTGGTGAATCAAAGTGGATACAAGCCTTGTTGGCATATGACTAGTGACCATCAAAAGATCCATTGGTTTATGGAGTCTATGAAACCATGAAACCAATCAAATTTATTACTTCTACTGTATTTTGAGTTATAAAACATTCATTTCTTGCTCTACAACTTGCAAAAAATAGAACCAAAACTCTTTGTTACAAAACAAAACATGTGCTCACACACTTCTTAGAAAACATGAAAGACCTAAAAGAAAACTAACTATATACCTGAACATTTAATTCCATTAGAAATAGGGCTTGGGAAATATTCCATTAACTAGAATAGGAAAGATTTCACCATTAGGTCTACTTAACTAAAAATCATTGGCTTGCTTGCAACTAATGATTACATAGGGACAACTCCATAAGGAATCAAACTTTAAGTGTCTTCCTTATTTTTCTCTATTTACATCCCACTTTAGCACAAGATCACCTTCCCTAAAATTTCTAACCTTATCTTTCTTATCAAATATTTTCTTCATCTATTGTTGACGTATTTCTAAGGCCTATATGGCTTAACTTCTTTTTTCTTCTAGCTCCATCAAATCTACCTTTCTTACAGAAATAACATCATTTTTAATTAATTCTAACTAATGAGCTAGGTCAAAAGTAGGAAAATCTAATGAGCTAGGAATTTTAGCTTCCCTTCCATATACTAACATGAAAGGAGAATTTCATATGGCTCTCTTGGGTGTTATTTTATCAGCCCATAGTGTTATTTCCAAATTTTTATACCAACACCTCTGGTTATCTTCAATAGTCCTCTTGATGATTCTGATCAATTTTTTATTGGATGACTCACCAAACCATTTCCTTGAGGGTAGTAACTAGTATAGATATCTTAAACAAATCTATCTAAAGAAGTGTGGATAGATATCCACCTCAAAATAATTATAATTTAATTTACCATATCTAAAATTATTTATATTTCCTTTTTCTCCATTTATTTACTTTTTTACTAACTTAAGTTTTTTATTATAATTTAAATAGATATTTTATGTGGTATTTATTAAATTATTTTTTAAAGTATATTCTATTTATAATAATATTTAAACTTTTGACAGTATATGGTTGTCAAATTTAACCTAAAAGAATAAAAGTTAACATTAACATGCTCACAACATCTCACTCCCCCATTCTACCATTGTAAAATGCCTATCGACATTAATTAGAAGATTTACTTAAGTAAATGCCATGATCAATTTCCCATGCACAAATTTGATCTCCTATAAATGATTTTGCATTGTTTGATATTATGGTGGAAGGAGCACCAAATCTTGTGACAATTCCACTGAAAGATTCCACAAATTAAGCTTCTATAGAATCTTTCAAGGCTACTACCTCTATCCACATTGTAAAATAAATTGGGTTAGCCAAAATCCACCTATGACTAAGAAGGTGGATTAATAGGATGAATAAAATCTAATCCCCACTAGGCAAAAGGATGATCCACCTAGATGGGGTGAAGTGGAAGGGTTGCAAGTCTCTATTTACTTGAAAAGAAAGCACACTTTTCACACTTGCTTACATGTCTATGGTAGTCATGGAACACATATGGCCAATAGTAACTGACTCTCATGATTTTCATTGTAGTGGTTCTTGCTAAAAAGTGGCCACCATCAAAACTTTCATGTATTCCTTCTCCCTTTTCTCTTCAAAAATAGTTTAAGTGCATCCTGATAGTACAAGAAGTTGGCCTTGTCCAGAGACTCAACCTCATAATTCAATTCCCACATCTTGGAGGTTGTTTCTATGTTTTAAAAGGTCATCCTTAGGTAACAACTTTGGACAAGGGTGCAATATTTTGTGACAATATAAACCATGAAGAAAAATCCAAAACCTCAAGATATATATACCATACTCACTAGATCTCTATGGCATGGAACCTTAAGGATGTGATACACATCCTCAGGTGTGATCATGGCCTCACTAGTGGGAAAATAAAAAGTGGTATGCTCACTATGCCACCTCTCTACCAAAGCTATCAATAGGCTATGGTTTTCTTGGATATGGGGCATTTGTAGCAGCCAACCAAAACTAGTGGTCTCTAGTAATGCTATGCCATCATCATCTAAATGCCACACAACTCATAACCTCGCCACCTTGGGGGATCTAATGTGAAAAATTAGGAAAGACCATTTGCGTAACCAAAACAAGAAGAAAATGAGTGTCAATACCAATCATTATGAGTCAAATCAAGCTATAAGCATTTGAGAAAGTGAAAAATCAAAAGAAACATGATCAAATTATATTGTTAAATATGTGAAATTGTTATAATAATAAAAATGTGTGATACTTTCTACAATAGCCATACAATACTTCTAATTGATTGTGTATCATGCAATAATTTTCATAACATTCATGTGATACTTTTTGCATGTACTATACTATGCACAATGTCATGCAACTAATGGGTGCCCCCCATGTGATACAATCTCATATAGTTGTGCGATACTATGTCTTTGTCAGAAACATTGTGCAATATTTTGCATAACTAGAGTGTGATAATTTTAAAGTATGACACAAAATTTTGCACAAAACTAATGGAAAATGTGAAATATGTGTTAAATTTTTCTATAAATGTCCAAAAATCTCAAAAAATTTGATGACTTATTGGGGCACCATACTATGGAAGTTGGTTGTGCAATCGGTTGTGCTTAAATTGATGTCGGTGAGTTAGGATATCTGCCTAAGCCATTTTTATCTCTCTTGAATCACTCAAAGCTCTCAAATTTAAAAAAGACAAAATGAGTTTAAAATGACCCTTAGAACCCTTATATATTCCTTTTACTCAATTTTGACCCATTTTTCAAACTCCTTAGAATTCTGCAAAAATTGCACCAGTAGCTAATTTTGATATCCCAATTTCATTTTTGGGATCAAAATAGAAATCCAAGTTCATAGTAAGGGTCAAATCACATTTTAAAATTTTATCTTCTTCTATACAGTTAGTTAACCATTTTCAAATATTTATTGGGGCATCATGGTTTCTTCATTTCTACATTATTCCCACATTCAACTCATGGAATTTCACTTCTATATCATCCTTCTACTTGATTTGACTTAGTTTTCATGTTTTATCTTTCCTGGTCAAAACTAATCAAACTAGGGTATTATATCACTTCTCTGTGGTCACTCTTGGAAATCACTTATCTATCATCATGAACCTTACTTTATCTCAATTTTTTCATATCTTTCTCATTTTTGCATTCCCTATATCTCATTTCAATTTCAATCCTAAGTGGGCAGGAATATTCTATCATCATTGAAAATTTCTTGCTTGTTATGGTTATCTATTTCTCATGAGCATATGCTTGACCTTTCCATTTTGTCTTGATCTATCTACTATTCTTGTTATTAATACTCTTCTTGAGTTATGATATTGTATCTCTCTCCTAATGATCAATACTATCACTACCAGACTAAGTATTCAAGATACTCTATCTAATTCTATATTTTTTTCTCTAGAATTAGAACTTTATTTGCCACTACCTACTTAGCTTCGTCATTCTTTCATGTAATGTGTTCCCATATAAATCACACATTATTAAAAGAGGGGCAAATTTAATCACCCAAAAATGGTCACCTAGACTATTAGGCCCCTTTCTTAGCATTTTGGCTAAATTATTTAATTTTTTGCATATGCCAAATCTTTAAAATTTAATTTATTTGATTTTATCCTATAGTTTGATCACTATATCCTAAGTTTGTATCTAATTAAAAGGAACATGTCCCCCATTTTATTAAATATAAGACCCCTTTCACCCTCTTATCCTAAGTTGCAAACATAAAGTATTTCCCCAATTTAAAAAGAAAAGAAAAAAACTTTTGTCTCACATGGAGATGCAAATGTCAACTATTTCTCATTGGTGGAAATGATCTTGTACATGGATCATGCTAAAAGTCAATCCCTGCCCTTAATAATCATCTCTTGATATTGATCATACTCCTCCTTATATCTTTAATAGGGAGAGCTCTCTCCTAATCTAAGTATCCCAATTTTGAGCTATTGTTATGTTGTACGTTTACTTATAGGTTTTCTAGGAGTGTTTTCTAGAGAACTTCTATCTTCTCTCTCATTTTTTCTTGCATCATCATACTAGTTTAGTTCCATTTGCATTATATTAGTTTCCTTATGCAATAGAATATCTCACTTACCTTAATTATAATGGTTTATAATACTCTCATGTTGTTAATATAGTTGCATTTGCATTCCATTTAGCATAGTTACATTTGCATTACATTTCCATGGAAGCTCTTTGACACTAGTACTCTTTCTCTTTGTCTTACCCCATCTCATGGTTTATTCACAAGGGGCTACATTACCTAGGCTTGGATGAGAGCCATTTCATTTTTCTTTGCATCTCTTTTCACTTCATGACTAGAGAGCTCTAATTTTTCATCCAAGATTTCCAATATATGGGATACCTTGGATAGAAAGATTTAGAGGATGAAAATGTCTAGTCTACAAAATCCATGCTAGAATGTAATACCTACTTGAATCCTTCACATCTAAATCTAGGATTCTTCATTCAAAAATTATTTCAAAAAGAGTTATACCAAAACTGTATATGTCAACCTTAAGAGTGATGAAAAGGCCTAAAATAAGTTATGGAACCAAATACCCTCTTGTACCCCTTGTTGTGGTCAATATGCTTCTTAAATCTTGATCTATAATCTTTTCTAACCTAAAATCAGCTAACTTGGATGAAAAATTGGCATCTAGAAGAATGTTCTTAGGCTTTACATTGCCCTAAATGATGTAATTTATGCACTCCTCATGGAGGTAAACCAAAGCTTGAGAAATGCCTAAAGTGATCTTGAATCAAGTCTTCTAGTCAAGTACCTTTCATTTTACTTTAGAATTATTGGTGGAGATTAAGGGATCTAGAGAGTCATTAGACATGTAGTCATAATCTGGTAACTATCTTGATCCTTGGGCACAAAACCCTTGAACCCTAATCAAAATCCCATGCTGTATGCTCCTCATGGAACTAATTTTTCTCTAAATTTCTTATCATCTTGGCTCAAACTGCACTCCAATTTCTTTATAGCCATAATTTTACCATCTTCTAAAGATCCTTAGAAAAATGATCTGAATCATCCTATCCCCAACTTGTACCTAAAAACCCTTGTTGTAATCTTCAAATCCTTGTAACTAAACATTACAAGAAAATTGTGTGTCAAAGAATCTACATAGCTCACCATAGATTGTATTCAATGTAACCATCTTTACATTAAAAATGAAAAGATACCTAAAGCAATGGTGATAGTGGTAACAATACCAATTGTTAGAGGCCTGATGGTTTTGAGTTTGGAAGATGATGATTAAGCAAACTTTGTGAAGGCAAACATAGCTACTCAAATGAAGAGATTTGAATTGGTTTTTGTTTTAGAACTTGAAAAGCCTAGAAGAATTTTGGCCCAAAATGTATAGGCTCATAAAGGTGGACTAAAATCATAAGCAATACATGAACATTTACTAAGGAAAGTCTTCTCACAATCCATCCTTGTGGGGGTAGCATAGGACAAAGTGTGATCATTGTTAGATAACATTGCATTGGAATCAGTGAATACATCTGTGTTATAATTCAAGGCATTCTAGTGAACACAACCCTTGGACCACCAATCCTATGAATGCTAGGCTTCATTATCTTTGGTCTGAAAGCCTTGTATAAAACTATAAAATTGATAATTATTGGGGTTATAGATTACAAAAACACTACATAGACCATATGTACAATGCATTTTTCTCTAGGCACAGACTAGAACATGTTTGTTCCACTTATTTCCATTGAACAATGCATGTTCAAAATCTTAGGACTCAATCATGAAAAAATGCATGAGCTTATTCATCTTATGATTTAGTATCTTATGCATATACAAGCTAGAGCTGACAATTTCAATGGTGATATTGAAGAATGTTTGCCTACCGTTTCTTGAACATGATAGGAAATTTTACCATCCCAGACTCTTCCCTCCAAATACTTGATAGATTTATTCCATATTAGCAAAAAAAAATTGTTGCGAGATGGACTCACTTAATGGGAGAAATTCCTAGGAGTTGGATCTGATGAGGTTTTCCAAGAGACCATCTTTTTTCATTCCTTGAATATCATTACAGAAAACTAGGTATCTATTGGATTGTCAAAACTATGCTACACAATTTTAGATGAGAAGATATTATGGGGGAATATTTCTAATTATAACATAATTGAGGCTACAAGACTTTTTATATTTATGGGGAAGAAATTATGAAGACTTTCATACCAGTTTGATAACAATTTCTACTATCATGTACGAATGAATATTTCAATATAAGACATCTCACTATTTCAATATAAGACATTTAACTATTATAAATTTTTCAAGGAGGATATCTCTTAGCTTATTTTATATATATAATATCTATAAACTAATTGTGGTTGCAATGAAAAATGAAATAAAATTTTATTTTTTATTATACTTAATCTATAATGATAAAATTTAATTATAAATTATTTAATATTTTATGACATATTACAAATTTAATATATTCACTTCAAAAGTGTGTTTAGAAAAATAAATATTTTTTAAAAAATGATAAATAATGTCATCAAAACATATATTTGGCATTCAAGAAATTATATCTAAATGTAGGGTTGGAATTTGAGTTTTGGTTAATAGTGCCATATATATAAGCTTGATCACTAAGGTTTTAATAAAATATAAGTCAAAGGTCATAGAGTGTTGGAAATCTATTAGGAAAGTAAGACACTAAAGTAGGGGTGGGGATGAATTAAATCCTTTAATAAAATTATCACTTAAAAGAAATCAAATGCATTCAACTTTAATCCATATCATATCACATATTAGCATCATAAACCATATATCCATAAACTGAAATAGATATAACTATTCATCACATCCATAAACATGAAATTAAGTGTAAATACATAACACAAAGATTTGGTTACCTGGAGACCCTCAAAGGTGAAAGTAAAACTAGGGTGGGCATGACACCCACAAATCTTCACTGCTACAATAGTAAAGTGTGCATGTTAAGGCTACAATGTTTGATTATTTCTAGTGATCTACCCTATGAGGGGTCATCCATACTAAGATCATATAAGACTTATTCAATCTACCTTGATCAAAGGATTTAAACTTATGACTAAATAATCACTCTATTAGGATATTTGTAAAGGCTTTTTAGGACCACTCTATTAAGAAATTTACCCTGATTCACTTGCTAGTATGTATCAATACTCGATCCTTCATTTAGCACTCTGAGTCCTGATTATAGATCTCCTCTTTCTAATCATTATACAATCTTCTATCTAATAAACTCTATTATGTCCTTTAGTTCTTTCCTTGGATTCTCTCTTTGATTTCCAAACATAGCCTCTTATATACATACTTTTCTTTTCTGTCTCTCCCTTCTATGATTTAGGGTCTAGACCCTTCTTAAATACCCAACTAGAGTGTGTTGGTCTGACTTTTTCTGCAGTAAAAATTTTTCAGTTAAACCATAGAAAAGTTAGATGTTCTATGTCTAAGTGAAGTATAAGGTTTTGGATAAACCATCTATAAGAAATATTCGCCATATAAGCCCTATATTCATCCCTATTCATAAATGGTCGGGCGCGAAATTTTCAAATTTCAAAAGAAGCGAATATGCTTCCGTATTCCTTTTCTTTTCCCCCGGGTTACTTTTCTTCCTATTTGTCCCAACTGTCAGATCCGATTAGATCTACCGCTGGCGTTACCTTGCTATTGGGAGTTGCATGCTCAATAAGTATAGCGAGATAGCGAGTGTTGAGTTTTTAAGTGGTGGGACCATGAAGTGAAGGTGCGGCGATCGGAGATTTGCTTATTAATTGCTTTATTGTGCAGGTACACTTTGCAATTCACCATAAAAAGGGGGAGAAGGACCCACTAGAATATCTGACATCAGAGCCGGAATGTTGATTTTTCCAGAAGTTCCGCTACCTCGCTATCGGAAAATTCAGGCACTTCACCGTTAGCGAAGTAGCGAGGCCACGTGAAAATCTAAAAATGATGACATTGCATCTTGCTTATATCATAATTACACCAGCTGGCATGACCAGTCATAAATACCGTTGTCAGAATCAGTTTTAATTAACATAAGTAATTACTGGGTACCCCCTTGCTTTTTTCGGCACGGAATCCTTTAAAGTGTCGAAGCTCGCTACCTCGCTATCGGAAAATTGAGGTGCTTCACCGTTAGCAAGTTAGCGAGGCCCCGTAAAATGGTAAAAGATTGGCAAGATCTATGATGACGTGTAATGACAGATGACTGTGATAAATTTTGACATGTGCCAGCTATGCAGAGATCCGATTCTCATTAATACCTACCTGACTAAATGTACAAGAAATCTGGAACTTCAGCTTGAAGTGAATCAACGGAGCTCGCTATCTCGTTATGAAGAGCAAGGAAGATAATTACAGCGACATAGCGAGATGGGCCCACCGCCTTCTTTCTTAAGAAGTTTTGTAGTGTATCTTTCGATCATTTCTTGATCCGATCAACGGTTGTCGCCGCCTCGTTATGGCAAGGTGCTAGTTCTTTATGCATAACGAAGTAGCGACATGCTGACACGTGTTCTCCGACGTCAGTGGGTCTAAAGGTAAGCGCCATCAAAAGAAAGTATTATGTACGTGGCAAGCTCTCATTGGGTAAAATAACTAACATGGCAAGTATAACTCCTAGTTGTTCTCTTTGTACCACATGATCGTAGGATCTTTGAAGATCAACGGCGTAGTTTTAAATTAAAAATGTAGTGCCACTCTCTGTATTAATTAGACAAGAAAGCTTCGTCCGTGAGAAAAAATAGAGTATAATACAGAGAGATTGCATCAGTTTCATTTCACGCGAGAAAAGATTTGAAGCCATTCTTGTGCAGAAGTTATTACTGAAAGAAAAGCGTGCCAAGGTTGATAAAAAATTGTCAAGTTATCTGTTCGCTGAAATTTTGCAGGAATACAGAGGAGAATTGAGACAGAATTCAAGTAAGTAAAATTTCCATCATCTTTGTGAGCTTTTAAGTTTTAAAAAGGATAGCCCAAGATGCCTCCTAAGAAGGGATTTACAGGAGCAGTAAACTACTTGGATAGAAATGTGCATGATGATTTACTTGAGTTACTTCTTGAGTCCACTGTAGAAACCGTGCAAGTTAAGAGGTTAACCTCACTCAATCCTCGGCTTAGGGTAGCTGATGGATTGTATGATAAGGGTAATTGGGTTCGGGATGCTCAAACTGCTCAAACTAGTTTGATTTTATTCAAGAAATGGTTTGCAGAGAGAAAGTTATATGCCCCTCATGCCAACATTTGGAATTTTGATCTTGGGAAGCTTGTTGTCCCCAGCGTGTTTATGGATTTTGACCTGCTTGAAGCCATAGCAAAAAACTATGACCAAGCCACTAAGGTAGTGAGGAGAATAGATGGTGAGGCTTTAGTTACCATCAGTCCCGAGGAGATTAGGAAGGTTTTCAGTCTGGTACCCCTCACCATGTATCATGTGCCCATTAATCTGATAGATTTAGGAAAAGAATATATATCCAAGAGGGATGTAGTTAGACAGGGTGCATTGAAAGCCCACATAGGCCGAATTGGAGGCCTCCCAACCATAACATCATCTTCTAAAGAGCCCTTCAAGAAATCATGTTTTAATGCCAGGGCAGTGGAGATATATAGGACCCTGTGCAGAGTCTTCGGAGAGGGCGAAGAAGATTTTATTCCGGTGAGCTTCATGTATATGATCACCCAAATCTCTTCTTTTGGTGTGGAAATAATTTTTGATTTTGCATCTTACTTGGCAAATGAGATCCATCATGGATTGGTGGGGATTGCACAGGGCAAGGTGGAAAAGGTTTGGGGTCAGTATTCCTTACTTATGCATATGTTTCTTTTTAAAGGGGCTACTTATTTTGGTAAAGAAATGGTTTTAAATAGAGAACAAGAAGGGGAAGCACTACCAGTCCAATTATGGAGTGCAGACATGACCTGGGAAGCAGAAAATGCTAGCTTCGTTAGATTTGATAGGCACTTTGCCTCCAAACTAAGGTGCCTCTTATTGAGTGACAATCCCAGAATCCCTAAGGCATTAATGCACCTTATCAGGCCTATGGACAAAACCCACAATCTAAAAGTTTCACATAATTGGGGAGATATTATCCCATATTCCGTCTCAACGGTCATCAGGGTCTATGGTTTCAAAGGAACACCTCATGTGTTACCCTATCAAGTACCCTTGAAGGTAGGGATAGCTGAATTTTTGTGGCAGTTGGGAGGAGTGGAGGAGGCCTTTTTGCACAAAAGGGGGATAGGATCAATTTTTCCTACTTGTACTATAGCCCACTAGTTTGTGATAACTAAAGAAGGGTGGGTCTTTCTCCATAAATTTTTGGATCAATACAAAATGGCAGTGTCTCACTCTCGTTTTTGTGATACAGAAGGTTTCTTTAACTCTGCCCTTAGATTGAGAATCAAGCTGCGCCTAGTTCAGCATGAATTCTATTTTCCTGAAGATATAATAAGAAATGAATACTCTCTCCATGAGCAAGAAATAAAGAAAGAAAAATGGAGAGTCTATTCAAAAGTTTTGGAATTCATTAATTGTTTTGATAAAAATTTTAGTCCTCTTAGTAATGCTGCAAACAATGCAGATAAAATACATAAGCTCATGAGTAATTTCTCTGAGATAATGGAGGTAATGAATGAGAAGAAACAACATTTTATTAATTCTTTTCTAGATAAAGCCAGAGAAATTATGAGAAAATTGGGTTTCGCTCCCAACATTGGAATAGGTCCACTGGTGGTACAGAAGAAAAAAGGATATACTATTGTCCGACAGCAGGTGCCCGTTGTGCATAAAGAAAAACAGATTGTTGGATCTTCCAGCACTGTCCTAGAAGAAAGACCCCCTGAACCTTCCCCCAAAAGAAGAAGAATAATAAGGGAGGAAGAATCCCCTTATGAAAGTGGCTCACCTTCTCAAACCCTAATAAGAGTTGAGGAAGAACAACTCACCAATGAGCAATTCGAACAAATGGGGTCACAAGGAGAAATTTTTGTTACACAAGCAGAGATTGATGAAGGGAACCCTCAAGAACCCCCTGTACCAAGTTTTGAATTAACTACAGCAGATTTCAGAGGAAGGGAATTGGACCCTATTTTGGAACAAGCCAGTCAGCATTTTTTGTCTGATAACAATTTTGTAAGATCTAGGGCTTTCCATCAGTTTGCGTGGAGAGTAAACATGCACATTTTTGAGCAAAGGTGTAATAATATGAGATCAGAACATCCAGAAATGGATGAGACCTCCATTCAAAATCTAATAAAGGAACAAATGGTTCAAGAGTTCCAAAATATAACCCCTGATGAGGGAAGACAGATGGTAAAAAATGCTAATGTTTTACTATTGCCCAATTGGGACATTGCTGACGCATTAGTTTTTAATTCTGTTTCAAATAATTTAGGACTCCAGGATCCAAATAAAGAGGAATTCTTGGGTACAACATTCAGAAATGATCAAGTTGCCCTTGTTATGTGATCCCTAAGAAGAGGATCCAGAGTTACTTCATCACAGCCTGATGATTCAGGATTGACAGGGAGAGTCATTGTAAGAAGAGTTGCTGACACTTCAAATGTACAGCAGCCCACATGAATGTGGATTATTCTAAATTTGCCCTGGCTACTGCGGAAAGAGAAGAGAGGGAAATGATGGATATGCATAATAAATATGAAGTAGTGGTGGAAGCCTATAATCAAGAGGTAAAAAGGAGAATTGAGTTAGAAAATAGGGTATCTCAATTAGAAAAGGTACTTGGAAAGAGAAAAGTGGGAGAATCCAGTACATTAAGAATTGCATATCCCCCACAATCATCTGTGGGATTAACCCCTATTATTGAGATACCTGACACCCCTAAAAGACCCCAATTCTATACTGCAGAGGAATTTGAAGCAGTAAAAACCAAATTACATGAGTGGCAGATAGAATTTAGAAATCAGCAAGAAGAGAAATGGAGGCAGGGTGTGACATACTTGAGGGATAAAATACAATGGTCAAATTTTTATGACCAGTTGACAAGGATTGTAGCCCTCATAGATGAGTTAAATAAAGAAAAGAATGGACTAGATTCTCTTGCACAGAAGTGGAGACAGAGGAATAATGATGTTACAATTATTTGTATATCTACAATTCAAATGCCTTATCATCAGGTTGAAAGAATTTTTGATTTATTGAATCAAGTAGATAATTTTGAAAATAAAAGAGGTTCTTTACAGAGGAAATTGACACTCTATTTTTCAAGATATCTTGCTATGAAATTCACCCTATTTCCTTGTGCCTTAGAATCTGTTGATACAGTAAAGGAAAAGGACAAATGGAAAAAGGAAATGGATGAATTATTCGATAATAGAATAACAAACATCATCAGTGAGATTGGCTATTGGTTTTGGGCAAAGACAAATGAAGAGCTGCTAAAAATACAATTGTATTATGCTGATATAAGAAAAGAATTTGATGATTTAGAAGAAAATGTCAATTCTTTAATAAAGATACAAAGAGAAACCCTAAATTTTGATTGGCCAGATGATGATACTTTCAACAGATGGAAAGATCAGTTTAGTGAACAGATGTCAAGAGAAGATGACGAGGAAGATGTAAGAGTAATAGTTACTCTTGTAGTCAGCAATGATGACATAGAAAATCCCCAGGTTAAAGTGATTTTGCATGTAACAGAAGATGATACATCACTTGCAGACCTTATTGGTATGTACTCTGAAGATGAAGAATGATTGCGAGAGCAGATCATAACAACCAAGAAGCATAACAGAAAGGGACCCGCCAAGAAGTGTTGTTGTAATCAACCTTTCTGTTATTCTTGTTTTTTGTTTTTCAAAAGAAGGACACCTGTCACCTACTGTAGCCTGAAGCTTGTTGCATCTCACATTATTTAAGTGAGATCCCAAGGCTAAAGATGGGTCTGAATTTGGTTTTCACTAAGTATTGTGCTTAGTTAAATTTTTGGTCCAAACATTTTGGGAAAGAAATTTATAGTATACTTTTTCTGTCAAAATTTCTGAGATATGGATGAATGTAGAAAGAACTGTGCTTCTTCTCTGAAGGTTTTTCTGGGTCTTTTGTAAAGGATATACCATTTTCAAAGGAAATGAATACAAATTATGAACTGTCCCCATATCTGTTCTTCTCTGAATTTTGTCTCCTTTTTAATACTGAGATACCTTGATGTTGTGTGAGTAAAAGCTTATGCAATTGATTGCAATTTAGTAAGACTGTACATCCATTTGTTATTGCTGTTAATTCAATGGATTAAGTAAAGGCTTTGATGAATGTGATGAGGTTGCTCGGGTGTTAATAAGGATTTTTGAATGATAAATTCTGGTAAGAATTGCTGATGAAAATTCGTTGCAAGGCAACAAATTAGATCTAAGAATTTACTTGACTCTGAATTCCCAATGGATTAGGCACTGATCGAAAGTATTTCAGCCAAAAGAGAAGTATATTATAACTAGCTTTTTTCAAAATACATCATAAAATCAATTTTCATTTATCTTTCCGGTAAGATTTTCAAAGTTGGCCAGCACTTGCCTGCCTGGATTGTTTTAGCTTCATTTAGCCATTGTTGTTGGAAACATCTGCAGAGCTATAGAAGATTTCTTGGCCATATCTGTTCAAGGGATGTGTTTATCAGTTATTTATCTATATGTTTGAGGATTTAGAGATGAGAATAAAAATGAAACTAAGGATAATTATCATACAATTATTCCATCTTTGAACCATCCCCGGGTGCACCCGCCCTGGTTTTACAGAGCCAAAAGAGTAGAAAACCGTCTAAGGTTTTGTTGAAGTTGGGCCCTAATACTTTGCATATGCAAGTGATAATGAGAATTGGCTATTCTTTAGGTTGTGTATGTACTGATATCTAGGTACTAAGCCTTTTGTCACCTAGTAGTTTTAGTACTGTTAACATCAAAATAAAACACCAACAAAATGGCGACTCCGCTGGGGAATCTTTAGTGTCAAAACTTGAGAATCTAAAGAAGATATAAACCCAAGTACCATTGCTACACACTGACACATCCAGCTTATCCGAGTGTCTTATCTAACAAGCAAGAGTTGCAGTCTTACAACATCAGTGATTGATCTCTTCGTGTCGTATTTCTGTTTCCACTTGTGTATTGTTTTCTTTCTGTCAGTAAGAAGTGTTATTATATTTTCCCGAAAAAGGGTGTCGACTGAGTCAAGGTTTTGAAGCTAGTGCTTATTGTAACAAAAGGAGAATATGGCTGACAAGAGAAAAAACACAAGGGCTTACATGAGAGCCAATCTCGATGTATCAATGTATACTGATTTACCCCAAGGTGGTAGGAAGAACCAAAATAAGAAAAGAATAGATCCAAATCCTACTTGGAAACCTAGAGGTAATGCCTCTGTAAATTCCCATTATCAACCGATAATAGCAAGAGAATCATCTTCGCTTAGTTCTGAATCCGAAAATACAAGACTTTTAGGAGGTATTTTCAGTACCCCATTACCAGATCAGCGAGTTTTTCAAGATAAAGACGTATCTACTATGGGAATTGCTTCACCAAGACTAGGGCCTGTAGCAGATATAAATTGTAGGCTAGGATTCAGGAGTTCATCTGATACCCTTTTTAATCCCAGAGTAGCCCCATATATGGAACCGAACCTTATAGATCTAGATGATCCTGCTGATTCCGAGGCAACCTCTGCTGATTCTAAAGAAGTGCAATCTGAAATAGGATTTTTGAAGAAATGGATTGTTGAGGAAGAAGCTAAACGCATCCGTCTTGAAAAGGAAAGGGAGCGAGCCACTGTGGATGCAATAATAGAAAGAGATACTCTGCTAAGAAGGATGGCTGCTCTGAAAGAGCAAAATAAAAAATTAGAAGAGAATACCCCCACTCTCCATCAGGACGTCTTTGGAAATATTGATAATCTAAGAGCTAAAGTTCAACAACAGGAAAAACTCCTAAATCAAAGACAAGAACCAATTATTGCTCAAGTTCAAGCTTATAAACCCATTCAAGTTAATCCAATAGAGCCCACTGGAACAGTTCCAGATAAAGGGAAAGGCAAGGCTATAGGAATCCAAATAAATGAGCCTCAAGCCATACCGAGAAAACCTATACAACCCTCCATATCAAAATTAGATCTAGAACTAGAGAAGGCTCGAAAGGAGAGGGAAGACCTTGCAAAAGAACTTGAGAAGGTTGAAAATGAAGCTCAGGCCGCAGAAACCAGAAGGAAAATCCAATTCATAAAGTCTAATTCTGCATTGAATTCATGGCCTAGTTTGTCTATCCCACCTACAAATCCTGCACCAGTTAATGCTCCCATAATCCTGACTCAGAAAGCACCCCAATCTGCTCCTACCTCATCTTCCAATATTGGCACTCAAGTCCCATTCGTCCCACCACAGCTATCCCAAGCTGCTCTCCTAACTCAAGCTAATGCAACTAGTACCTCTAACGCTCCTGGTTTCCAGAAGAAACCTATATACCTCGAAAAATATAGACAAATATCATTTGCCGGTATTTCTGGTGCCCCCCATCCCATATCTTTTGATTTAAGGGATAAAGTGGTTAAGTTTTCTGGAAATAATGTTGTTACTGGTGAAGAACATTTGAGAATTTTCATTGACATGCTCAATGATTATGAAGTTGAACATGAGGACATGGTGATGAAATTATTTGTGCATTCACTCACAGAGGATGCAAGGGATTGGTTCAGGAGGTTGCCTGATGATAGTATTACTTCATGGAGTGATTTGGAGAAATTGTTCAAGGAACAATATGGGGACAATACTAATGCAGGATTCATGTTGAATGAGTTCAACAATATCAAGAAGAATCCAAATGAATCCACATTTGATTTCAATGTGAGATTTCAGAAAGGGATGTACAAACTATTTCAGTTTATGCGGTTAAATGAAGACGTCTGTCTTACAACCTATTTTAATGCCTTTGATAGCAAAATGGCCTACCAACTGAGAGATAAGGATCCTAAAACTCTGAGAGATGCCTATAGAGTTGCAGTGAATATAGAAAATAATAGAAAGGCCTCTGGCAAATTAGGGAGGAGGGATGATCCTAAGCTTTTCAACCCTAAGAATAATAATAAAAGGGAAGGTGACAAAACTCCCATAGGAAAAAGGCCTGAAGAACCTACTATAGGCCATGTTTTAGAAATGCTTAAGAAGATGAATCCCACTATTTTCAATAAGACAAATGTTACTGAGAGAACCCCTGTGAATAACAACAATTTCAATAGATAGCCTAGGATGCAGAATTAACCTTACACCACCCAATGGAAAGATGGTAAACCAGTTCCTAACCAGATCCAAAATATGAAAGATAAGGGTACCCCAGACCCCCTGCAAAGGAACACTGTAAATATGAATGATGATGTACCATGGTGCATTATATGCCAATCACCTCATTCTACTGAGTATTGTGTTGTTGCCCAGTCGTTCGCCCAAGCTCAAGGAGTGCAAGCAGAAGAAGAAACATAAGAAAAAAACCATGATGATATAAGTTGCAATATGGCAAACACATCTGATGATTTGATAGATTCTGATTCAGAAGAACCTGAGAATGATGTTACCAGCCAGAGAGTTGCTTACCAGTTACATCATCAGCAAATATTTTTAGATGATGAAAAGAATGATACAGATAAGGTATGCAATACATTTTCTGAAGTAGGTTTCACAAACCTAAGAGTCCCCTCCAAGGAGGAAATTGATAGAATTATAGCCGAAATGATTTCACAAGTCCACAGTAATTACAATTTGAGAAATAGAGCAATAAATAATGAGGCAGGAAGGCCATCTAGTATTTTCATCAAAGACACTACTCATAAGACAGATGATCAACACAAAAAAGTCAGTATAGATGTGTCTAAGATCAAGGAGAACAAGGGTCAGAAATGGGAACCAAAAAAGAAGGTTCAATTTCAGAAAGGTGAAGCAACAAAGACCGTAGTGCAACCAGAGAAATCAGAACCGGATGTTGTCAAGCTAAAAGTGGTGCCCACTACTCAAAAGACTCTGATCCCAGGTACTATTGTAAAACCTACTGTGGTTGAACCTATTGATATGATTGCCATGTTATCTCAAATTACTGTGAAAGTACCCTTGTCTGAGCTTTTTATAATTGAAGAGCATAAAAATAAGGCTTTGTCATGGTTGGGTGGAATAGCAAACAACAATAGTATTGATAATCAAGCTGTAGCCCAACAGACCCCATTAATAATAGAGGACAATGGTATTATATCCCTGATTCCTCAGATGTTTTTAGATGATTCATCAGTTGCATTCATACAAGATATTGATCCTTTTTTCCTTAGTTTAATCATAAAAGGGAAAACCTTGAAAAATTGTATGATAGATTTTGGAGCTTCCAACACTATAATGCCTTTTAAAGTAATGGAAGCCCTAGGATTGAAGGTGGATACTAAGCAAGGTAGATGCTGAGGGATGGATGCTAGAGAGGTTCCAGTAATAGGTACTATAAATGCCTTGCCATTCAAACTGGCTGCATTTCCTGAGGTGGAATTAACCATGTCTGTCCTTGTAGTGGATATACCCCCACATTACGGGATGCTACTTTCCAAAAAATGGAGTGCCGCCATGGGGGGAAGCCTACAATGTGACCTTACTTATGCCACTTTCCATATAGGGGACAAAGCTGTTAGGGTAAATAGGGAACCAAGGGTTAATCACATCTTAGGTGAAGAAATTGACAAAGATACCACCTGTTTCCTAGACACGGGGATTAATGCTTTCAGGGCTGAATTAATTATTCAGGAAGTGGAAAACTTACCGGATATCATTGAAAATGAGGTTGAATGTTGCATGAATTCACCAAAACTGTGGACAATGTTCTTTGATGGGGCTAGTTCTAAAGAGGGTGCAGGGGCAGGTGTAGTCTTTGTGTCCCCTGAAAATAACACCTTCAGGTATTCATTCACCTTGAAGTTTGCTTGCACAAATAACATTGCTGAATATGAAGCATTGCTTCTAGGTCTCAAAGTGGCCACACATCACAAAATTAAGAAATTGTGTGTCATAGGGGATTCTGAATTGATCATCTCTCAGATTAAAGGAACATACTCCTCAAAAAATAGGAGATTAAAACAATATAGAAACGCGGTCTGGGATCAAATAGAATTCTTTGATGCATTTGGGATCTCATGGAGAAATAGAACCTAGAATAAAATGGCTGATCTTCTGGCCAATGTAGCTATCAAACCAAAAGAAATATCATTTGCAGGAATCTCCCAGATTGAGATTCAAAACAGACCTTCTATACCTGACAACATTAACAATTGGCAGGTGTTTGAAGATGACAAAGATATCACAAATTTTTTGCTAAATGAAGAAAAATACCATGGGCAGGAGATGGACTGCAATGGACTGATTGAAACCATAAATGGGAAGGAAACCATTTTTGGTCAAGAAATCATGCAATTAAAAACAAATAAGATGCCTAAGGGGTTGGTAGTCTTGGAGAACATTTTTGATAACCAAGACAGAGTAAGATCGGAAATAAAGGACCCCAAATCGCAGGAGCTAGAAGAAGTGAATTTGGGAATGAATGAAATCCCTAAAAAGGTTTACATCGGCCAAGATCTGCCAGTTCAAATCAGAAAAGCATTGATTGACCTACTTAGAAAGTACAGGCATGTTTTTGCTTGGTCATATGATGACCTTAAAGCTTATAGGGAGGACCTTTTCCAGCATGTCATACCGTTGAAAGAAAATGTAAAACCTTTTAGGAAAAAGCAGAGACCAATCAATCCTACCCTTGCCCCAAAAATGCAGGAAGAATTGACAAAACTGAGAGATGGTGGAATAATCAAACCAATTAGGCATTCCACTTGGGTTTCAAACCTTGTTCCTGTAAGAAAAAAGAATGGAGATATTAGGCTTTGTGTGGATTTTAGAAATCTAAACATTGCATCTCTAAAAGATAATTATGGCTTACCTAATATGGAAGCCATGTTGCAACAAGTGACCGGCTCTGAATTAATGTCAATGATGGATGGCTTTTCTGGATATAATCAAGTTCTGGTAAAAGAAAGTGAACAGTTCAAAACAGCCTTCACAACCCCTTGGGGAACGTATGTGTATGTGAGGATGCCTTTTGGCTTGATTAATGCAGGAGCTACTTTCCAAAGAGCCATAGATGTAGCATTTCATGAATATATTGACAAATTTATGGTTGTGTACCAGGATGATCTTACAGCGTATTCTAACAAGGCTGAAGATCACTGCAAACACTTGGAAATTTTTTTTATAAAAGCCCTGGAATATGGGGTATCCCTAAACCCAAAGAAATGCCCGTTTGGGGTCATAGAAGGAAGGTTATTAGGACACATAGTGTCCAAGGATGGGGTAAAAATAGACCCAGAAAGGGTAACAGCTATTGATAAAGTCCCTAAACCTAAAAACGTGAAAGGTATACAGTCCTTTTTTGGCCAGGTTAATTTTCTGAGGAGGTTCGTTACCAACTTCGCTGAAATCAGTAGACCCATCTCGAAAATGCTCAAGAAAGGAGCTGTTATAGATTAGAATGGTGAACCTTCACAGGCATTCCAGGATATAAAAACTGCGATAAAAAATGTTCCAGTGTTGAGGACCCCAGATTATACAAAACCCATGCATATTTTTTCTTTTGCATCATTCCATACTGTAGCTGCAGTTTTATTACAGAAAAACCAAGAAGGGTATGAACAGCCTATTGCCTTTTTTAGCAAATCCCTGCAGCATGCTGAATTGAAGTATGAAATAAATGAAAAACAAGCATATGCTTTGGTAAAGGCTATAAAAGCATTCAGAAGTTATTTGGTAGGTGCTACTATTATTGCCTTTGTACCTAGTGCTGCAGTTAAAGATATTTTCTCTCAGCAAGAAGTGTCAGGAAGGAGATGCAGATGGATCAATAGAATCCAAGAATTTAATATTGATATGTAGATAACTAAGTTAGTAAGAGGTCAAGGTTTGGCCAAACTTATGGCCGAAACTAACCTGGAAGCTAATCAGATAAACCTAGTAAATGATGATTTCAGAACTGATTTATGCAACATGGACCAGTGTGACTGGTACATTAATGTTATACATTATTTGCAACACATGGAAGTTCCTCCCCATCTGCCTGATAATGAAAAAAGGAATATTAAATTGCAAGCCATCAGGTATGTAATTTTTCAAAATAACCTATGGTGGAGAAACTTTGAAGGAGTTCTGTTGAAATGTGTTGACAAAGAAAGGGCAAAAGAGATTTTGAAAGAAATGCATGCTGGAGTATGTGGAGGACATTACATGGCCAAAACTACTGCGCATAAGATAATGAGAGCTGGTTTCTGGTGGCCCACTTTGTTCAAAGATGCTCAAATTATGGTTAAAAAATGTGATCCTTATCAGAGATTTTCCGGGAAGCTGAAATTCTCAGGAAATACTCCACTGAAGCCAGTTGAAACTAAAGCACCTTTTCAACAATGGGGTCTGGACTTCATAGGAGAAATTTTTCCCAAGTCCAGTACTGGCTATTCTTGGATTCTGGTTGCTACTGACTACTTTACAAAATGGGTAGAGGCTATCCCTACCAGAAATGCAACGAGTAAAGTAGTAAATATTTTCTTATTGAATAATATCATTTCCAGATTTGGATGTCCACAGAAAGTTGTCACAGATAATGCTATGTGTTTTAGGTCT
Organism: Cupressus sempervirens; assembly: GCA_028749045.1. NCBI lineage: Eukaryota > Viridiplantae > Streptophyta > Pinopsida > Cupressales > Cupressaceae > Cupressus > Cupressus sempervirens. Next base: position 469,725,684 of record CM053791.1, on the reverse strand, counting down.
GAGGAATTCATCAAGTTTTGTGATAAATATGGAATGACAAGAACAACGTCTGCCCCATATCATCCACAATGGAATGGACAAGCAGAGTCCACAAATAAAAGCCTGTTGAAAATTATTAAGAGAACCTTGGACGATAATAAAAAGGCATGGGATTCCAAGTTACAGTTGGCAATATGGGCTGATAGAGTAACTGTAAAGAAGGCAATTGGGGTAGCTCCTTTTGATTTAGTGTATGGAATTCAAGCTAGAATGCCCCAGAACAATTTGATGGGATTATACAATTACATCCAGTCATATGATGAAGATACTACTGATGAAATGAAAGAAAGAATGAATGAATTGGTAGGATTGACCGAAGCCAGAAGAGAAGCATCTCTGAGAAATCAAAAATTGCAGTTACAAGTCAAAACACTCTATGATAAAAGAACTGTAAACAAGAAATTTGAAAATGGAGACCTAGTCTTAATGTGGAACGCCAGAATTGAAGATAAAGGAAAACATGGCAAATTTGATCCCATTTGGTTAGGCCCATATCTCATTGAAAATGCTTGGGGTGAAGATTCCTACATAATCAAAGATGTATTTGATAATATTCTTGAATTGCCAGTTCATGGACAGTTCTTGAAGAGGTATTTTTCTTGAAAAAATACTTAGTTTCTTCCATGAACATTAGTTTTAGGTTTTCCTGGCGTCCTGTTTTCTGTAAATCCTTGTACAGTCTAAGTTTTTGTTTTTGTGTGTTGCTCTGTGCTCTCTGAAGAAGTTGTCACTTCCTGGATGTGTGGTCTGCTCTCCCATAGATTCTGAGTCCTTGCATAGACTCAAGTAGTCTATCATCCCCAGACAGAGCCACTGTTGGTCTGACTTTTTCTGCAGTAAAAATTTTTCAGTTAAACCATAGAAAAGTTAGATGTTCTATGTCTAAGTGAAGTATAAGGTTTTGGATAAACCATCTATAAGAAATATTCGCCATATAAGCCCTATATTCATCCCTATTCATAAATGGTCGGGCGCGAAATTTTCAAATTTCAAAAGAAGCGAATATGCTTCCGTATTCCTTTTCTTTTCTCCCGGGTTACTTTTCTTCCTATTTGTCCCAACCGTCAGATCTGATTAGATCTACCGCTGGCGTTACCTCGCTATTGGGAGTTGCATGCTCATTAAGTATAGCGAGATAGTGAGTGTTGAGTTTTTAAGCGGTGGGACCATGAAGTGAAGGTGCGGCGATCGGAGATTTGCTTATTAATTGCTTTATTGTGCAGGTACACTTTGCAATTCACCATAAAAAGGGGGAGAAGGACCCACTAGAATATCTGACATTAGAGCTGGAATGTTGATTTTTCTGAAAGTTCCGCTACCTCGCTATCGAAAAATTCAGCCACTTCACCGTTAGCGAAGTAGCGAGGCCACATGAAAATCTAAAAATGATGACATTGCATCTTGCTTATATCATAATTACACCAGGTGGCATGACCAGTCATAAATACCGTTGTCAGAATCAGTTTTAATTAACAGAAGTAATTACTGGGTACCCCCTTGCTTTTTTCGGCACGGAATCCTTTAAAGTGTCGAAGCTCGCTACCTCACTATCAAAAAATTGAGGTGCTTCACCGTTAGCGAGTTAGCGAGGCCCCGTAAAATGGTAAAAGATCGGCAAGATCTATGATGACGTGTAATGACAGATGACTGTGATAAATTTTAACATGTTCCAGCTATGCAGAGATCCGATTCTCATTAATACCTACTTGACTAAATGTACAAGAAATCTGGAACGTCAGCTTGAAGTGAATCAATGAAGCTCTCTATCTCGTTATGAAGAGTTGCAAGGAAGATAATTACAGTGAAATAGCGAGATGGGCCCACCACCTTCTTTCTTAAGAAGTTCTGTAGCGTATCTTTCGATCATTTCTTGATCCGATCAACGGTTGTCGCCGCCTCGTTATGGCAAGGTGCTAGTTCTTTATGCATAACGAAGTAGCGACATGCTGACACGTGTTCTCCAATGTCAGTGGGTCTAAAGGTAAGCGCCATCAAAAGAAAGAATTATGTACATGGCAAGCTCTCATTGGGTAAAATAACTGACATGGCAAGTATAACTCCTAGTTGTTCTCTTTGTACCGCATGATCGTAGGATCTTTGAAGATCAACGGCGCAGTTTTAAATTAAAAATGTAGTGCCACTCTCTATATTAATTAGACAAGAAAGCTTCATCCGTGAGAAAAAATAGAGTATAATACAGAGAGATTGCATCAGTTTCATTTCACGCGAGAAAAGATTTGAAGCCATTCTTGTGCAGAAGTTATTACTGAAAGAAAAGCGTGCCAAGGTTGATAAAAAATTGTCAAGTTATCTGTTCGCTGAAATTTTGCAGGAATACAGAGGAGAATTGAGATAGAATTCAAGTAAGTAAAATTGCCATCATCTTTGTGAGCTTTTAAGTTTTAAAAAGGATAGCCCAAGATGCCTCCTAAGAAGGGATTTACAGGAGTAGTAAACTACCTAGATAGAAATGTGCATGATGATTTACTTGAGTTACTTCCTGAGTCCACTGTAGAAATGGTGCAAGTTAAGAGGTTAACCTCACTCAATCCTCGGCTTAGGGTAGCTGATGGATTGTATGATAAGGGTAATTGGGTCCGGGATGCTCAAACTGCTCAAACTGGTTTGAGTTTATTCAAGAAATGGTTTGCAGAGAGAAAGTTATATGCCCCTCATGCCAACATTTGGAATTTTGATCTTGGGAAGCTTGTTGTCCCCAGCGTGTTTATGGATTTTGACCTGCTTGAAGCCATAGCAAAAAACTATGACCAAGTCACTAAGGTAGTGAGGAGAATAGATGGTGAGTCTTTAGTTACCATCAGTCCCGAGGAGATTAGGAAGGTTTTCAGTCTGGGACCCCTCACCATGTATCATGTGCCCATTAATCTGATAGATTTAGAAAAAGAATATATATCCAAGAGGGATGTAGTTAGACAGGGTGCATTGAAAGCCCACATAGGCCGAATTGGAGGCCTCCCAACCATAACATCATCTTCTAAAGAGCCCTTCAAGAAATCATGTTTTAATGCCAGGGCAGTGGAGATATATAGGACCCTGTGCAGAGTCTTCGGAGAGGGCGAAGAAGATTTTATTCCGGTGAGCTTCATGTATATGATCACCCAAATCTCTTCTTTTGGTGTGGAAATAATTTTTAATTTTGCATCTTACTTGGCAAATAAGATCCATCATGGATTGGTGGGGATTGCACAGGGCAAGGTGGAAAAGGTTTGGGGTCAGTATTCCTTACTGATGCATATGTTTCTTTTTAAAGGGGCTACTTATTTTGGTAAAGAAATGGTTTTAAATAGAGAACAAGAAGGGGAAGCACTACCAGTCCAATTATGGAGTGCAGACATGACCTAGGAAGCAGAAAATGCTAGCTTCGTTAGATTTGATAGGCACTTTGCCTCCAAACTAAGGTGCCTCTTATTGAGTGACAATCCCAGAATCCCTAAGGCATTAATGCACCTTATCAGGCCTATGGACAAAACCCACAATCTAAAAGTTTCACATAATTGGGGAGATATTATCCCATATTCAGTCTCAACGGTCATCAGGGTCTATGGTTTCAAAGGAACACCTCATGTGTTACCCTATCAGGTACCCTTGAAGGTAGGGATAGCTGAATTTTTGTGGCAGTTGGGAGGAGTGGAGGAGGCCTTTTTGCACAAAAGGGGGACAGGATCAATTTTTCCTACTTGTACTATAGCCCACCAGTTTGTGATAACTAAAGATGGGTGGGTCTTTCTCCATAAATTTTTGGATCAATACAAAATGGCAGTGTCTCACTCTCATTTTTGTGATACAGAAGGTTTCTTTAACTCTGCCCTTAGATTGAGAAGCAAGCTGCGCCCAGTTCAGCATGAATTCTATTTTCCTGAAGATATAATAAGAAATGAATACTCTCTCCATGAGCAAGAAATAAAGAAAGAAAAATGGAGAGTCTATTCAAAAGTTTTTGAATTCATTAATTGTTTTGATAAAAATTTCAGTCCTCTTAGTAATGCTGCAAACAATGCAGATAAAATACATAAGCTCATGAGTAATTTCTCTGAGATAATGGAGGTAATGAATGAGAAGAAACATCATTTTATTAATTCTTTTCCAGATAAAGCCAGAGAAATTATGAGAAAATTGGGTTTCACTCCCAACATTGGAATAGGTCCACTAGTGGTACGGAAGAAAACAGGATATACTATTGTCCGACAGCAGGTGCCCGTTGTGCATAAAGAAAAACAGATTGTTGGATCTTCCAGCACTGTCCTAGAAGAAAGACCCCCTGAACCTTCCCCCAAAAGAAGAAGAATAATAAGGGAGGAAGAATCCCCTGATGAAAGTGGCTCACCTTCTCAAACCCCAATAAGAGTTGAGGAAGAACAACTCACCAATGAGCAATTCGAACAAATGGGGTCACAAGGAGAAATTTTTGTTACACAAGCAGAGATTGATGAAGGGAACCCTCAGGAACCCCCTGTACCAAGTTTTGAATTAACTATAGCAGATTTCAGAGGAAGGGAATTGGACCCTGTTGTGGAACAAGCCAGTCAGCATTTTTTGTCTGATAACAATTTTGTAAGATCTAGGGCTTTCCATCAGTTTGCGTGGAGAGTAAACATGCACATTTTTGAGCAAAGGTGCAATAATATGAGAGCAGAACATCCAAAAATGGATGAGACCTCCATTCAAAATCTAATAAAGGAACAAATGGTTCAAGAGTTCCAAAATATAACCCCTGATGAGGGAAGACAGATGGTAAAAAATGCTAATGTTTTACTATTGCCCAATTGGGACATTGCTGACGCATTAGTTTTTAATTCTGTTTCAAATAATTTAGGACTCCAGGATCCAAATAAAGAGGAATTCTTGGGTACAGCATTCAGCAATGATCAAGCTGCCCTTGTTATGTGGTCCCTGAGAAGAGGATATAGAGTTACTTCATCACAGCCTGATGATTCAGGATTGACAGGGAGTATCATTGTAAGAAGAGTTGCTGACACTTCAAATGTACAGGCAGCCCACATGAATGTGGATTATTCTAAATTTTCCCTGGCTACTACGAAAAGAGAAGAGAGGGAAATGATGGATATGCATAATAAATATGAAGTAGTGGTGGAAGCCTATAATCAAGAGGTAAAAAGGAGAATTGAGTTAGAAAACAGGGTATCTCAATTAGAAAAGGTACTTGAAAAGAGAAAAGTGGGAGAATCCAGTACATTAAGAATTGCATATCCCCCATAGTCATCTGTGGGATTAACCCCTATTATTGAGATACCTGACACCCCTGAAAGACCCCAATTCTATACTGCAGAGGAATTTGAAGCAGAAAAAACCAAATTACATGAGTGGCAGATAGAATTTAGAAATCAGCAGGAAGAGAAATGGAGGCAGGGTGTGACATACTTGAGGGATAAAATACAATGGTCAAATTTTTATGACCAGTTGACAAGGATTGTAGCCCTCATAGATGAGTTAAATAAAGAAAAGAATGGACTAGATTCTCTTGCACAGAAGTGGAGACAGAGGAATAATGATGTTACAATTATTTGTATATCTACAATTCAAATGCCTTATCATCAGGTTGAAAGAATTTTTGATTTATTGAATCAATTAGATAATTTTGAAAATAAAAGAGATTCTTTACAGAGGAAATTGACACTCTGTTTTTCAAGATATCTTGCTAAGAAATTCACCCTATTTCCTTGTGCCTTAGAATCTGTTGATACAGTAAAGGAAAAGGACAAATGGAAAAAGGAAATGGATGAATTATTCGATAACAGAATAACAAACATCATCATTGAGACTGGCTATTGGTTTTGGGCAAAGACAAATGAAGAGCTGGTAAAAATACAATTGTATTATGCTGATATAAGAAAAGAATTCGATGATTTAGAAGAAAATGCCAATTCTTTAATAAAGATACAAAGAGAAACCCTAAATTTTGATTGGCCAGATGATGATACTTTCAACAGATGGAAAGATCAGTTTAGTGAACAGATGTCAGGAGAAGATGACGAGGAAGATGTAAGAGTAATAGTTACTCTTGTAGTCAGCAATGATGACATAGAAAATCCCTAGGTTAAAGTGATTTTGCATGTAACAGAAGATGATACATCACTTGCAGACCTTATGGGTATGTACTCTGAAGATGAAGAATGATTGCGAGAGCAGATCATAACAACCAAGAAGCATAACAGAAAGGGACCCGCCAAGAAGTGCTGTTGTAATCAACCTTTCTGTTATTCTTGTTTTTTGTTTTTCAAAAGAAAGACACCTATCACCTACTGTAGCTTGAAGCTTGTTGCATCTCACATTATTTAAGTGAGATCCCAAGGCTAAAGATGGGTCCGAATTTGGTTTTCACTAAGTATTGTGCTTAGTTAAATTTTTGGTCCAAACATTTTGGGAAAGAAATTTATAGTATACTTTTTCTGTCAAAATTTCTGAGATATGGATGAATGTAGAAAGAACTGTGCTTCGTCTCTGAAGGTTTTTCTGGGTCTTTTGTAAAGGATATACCATTTTCAAAGGAAATGAATACAAATTATGAACTGTCCCCATATCTGTTCTTCTCTGAATTTTGTCTCCTTTTTAATACTGAGCTACCTTGATGTTGTGTGAGTAAAAGCTTATGCAATTGATTGCAATTTAGTAAGACTGTACATCCATTTGTTATTGTTGTTAATTCAATGGATTAAGTAAAGGCTTTGATGAATGTGATGAGGTTGCTCGGGTGTTAATAAGGATTTTTGAATGATAAATTCTGGTAAGAATTGCTGATGAAAATTTGTTGCAAGGCAACAAATTAGATCTAAGAATTTACTTGACTCTGAATTCCCAATGGATTAGGCACTGATCGAAAGTATTTCAGCCAAAAGAGAAGTATATTATAACTAGCTTTTTTCAAAATACATCATAAAATCAAATTTCATTTATCTTTCCTGTAAGATTTTCAAAGTTGGCCAGCACTTGCCTGCCTGGATTGTTTTAGCTTCATTTAGCCATTGTTGTTGGAAACATCTGCAGAGCTATAGAAGATTTCTTGGCCATACCTGTTCAAGGGATGTGTTTATCAGTTATTTATCTATATGTTTGAGGATTTAGAGATGAGAATCAAAATGAAACTAAGGATAATTCTCATACAATTATTCCATCTTTGAACCATCCCCGGGTGCACCCGCCCTAGTTTTACAGAGCCAACAGAGTAGAAAACCGTCTAAGGTTTTGTTGAAGTTGGGCCCTAATAATTTGCATATGCAAGTGATAATGAGAATTGGCTATTCTTTAGGTTGTGTATGTACTGATATCTAGGTACTAAGCCTTTTGTCGCCTAGTAGTTTTAGTACTGTTAACATCAAAATAAAACACCAACAGAGTGATGGGAACACAACCCATGCATAGAATGGACACAATAGGAAAAAGGAAATTGTATTAACTATGAAAATAAGCTAGTACATTTAGTACAAAGAAAATAGACTTCAAAACATGCCCCATGGGCTTACAATAACATAAATCTGGAGATAGTTTCTCCTTTCAGTACCTCCTCTCAAACTCCACTCCGAACTGCCTTTTACAATGCCAAAAATGTCCTTAAATAGACCCCAAAGGGTTAAGGACTAGGAATACATTCTAGAAAGTGCTAGTAGGCATCCACCGACCAAGTAGAAGGCTCCAGAAGCCGCGTTAGAAGTTGGTGCAAATCTAGAAGAATACAAAAATGGTAACCGAACTTTCGGGAGGCATAACTTTTGAACCGTAGCTCTGATTGATGAACCATTTACATTTTTAGAAATCTCTTGAAGCACTCTATAGCCCTATGGACCAGCTTTGCTCATCCCCCATTTTTTGGCCCTTTTTGAGGTCATTTAATGCCCCTCACCTAACTTTGAAGCATTCTTAGGAGGTCTCCAAAACTCAAAAAATTGTGATAACTTTAAAACCATGGGGCCTTTTAACCTGATTCTTTTTCTAGAATGCTCTAGATTACAATTATATTCATCTAGCCAATTTACACCTCCTAGTTCACCAAAATGATGGCTCAATTACATACTCCTATTTTTTTGACATTTATACGTATCCCAAGGTGTTCAAATACTCTATCCTAGAACACTGATAGTGGAACTGTGAGAGTTGGAACTTTTATTTGACCCAAATGGGTATCCAAAAATGAAAGCACATGAAATAGAAACTAAGTCTAAGTACATTTTTTTGGGTGACACGGGATTGCCCTTATACCTCTGGATGCTCCTGCATCATAGAGAAGGTTCTAGATCATGATCAATGATCTGTATTTAAATAACCAACTAGAGAATATTCTAGATCATGATGAGCAATTATGATAAACAATCTCAACAATCATTAAATCGTGCAAAGAAGTTGGCCAAAATGGTTTACATAAGTGTTTATACCATTCCAAAAATGTATACCAAAACTAGTTACTTGAAACATGAACACTCTGATGCTTGGGAATAATTGGTACTCATGATGTCAGTCAACTTTTGCATGCTCAAAACTAACTATGTAACCTAGCATGAACTAACTTTTTTTAGATTGGCATCTATTGACTTCTACGCATACACTATCACTTGGTACATGCTAGGGTACTTGGCAACTGAAAACTTGCTAAGCTCAAACTGAAATGTGAAAAAGTCCAAATGTATCATTCTATCTTCATTGGCTAGCTTCGTGACAAGATTATTGACCAAATCTACCCAAGAAATTACTAAGTATTTGACACTAATAGGAAACATGACTTGAAGATCAACAATCTCCCCTTTGACATTAGTGGAAAAACACTTTGTCATGTCTTTTCATTACATTCAAAATTACCAAAAACACCCCCCCTTAGACTTTGAATGGGTCGTCATAAATAATTCAGTATATACATCTGCTTCAAAAATAAGAAATTTTATGTCATACCTTCCTACCTTGATCTTTTCATGATTTCAATTTCCCCTTTCTATTCCCCCCTTGTATATATCTCTATTCCCCCTTATTTTTGTCACTTATGACTTTGGGAGTGCTAGGGTCAAATTATATTTATCCAAAAGTGGTATATGAATTTATAGAATTATAGCTAGTCCATTGCGTTTAATGGATCTAATATATCCCAAAATGTACATTTTGATTCCTAATAGGAGAGCTACATTAACCAAACTATCTATAATTGAGAGATATACAAATCTCTCTGTACTAATTCCTCTATAGCTTTCAATTCTCTTTGCATGACATTTAAATGAGGTATCAACATGGATTGAATTGAAATCAAATTATCCCTTATATTTTCATCAATGGCTATCAAGTCATTTAATCTTCCTTGGGCATAAGTTAATCTACTAAAATGAATAGAGCTTGAACTTGCATACATGCTCAAAGAATGTCCCTAAATCCAACTAAATCTCATCAATGAGCCGTTGATTGTCCGTCGTAAATAAATCTACTTCACAAAGCTTTTGAATCACCCTATGATCACTCTGTAAACACAAAATAGCTAGGAAAATGAATAAATGAACATAAAATTTATTGCATAACCTCAAACAGTCAAAATAACCTTGTACTTATTGTTTCATGCAATTAGTAGGTATACTCATAGTGTATGACAACTGTATTAGCACTCAAAGGAAACTAAACATTCATCCTTTATTCACTAGCATGGTAAATATACCAACTTAGTCGCCATTACCATTTCCACACTTGGCTAAGCCAACATATCAGCTTAGACTATATAGGAGCCACATGGAGATACTTATTCAATACCCTAGGATCACTCTGTAAACATGAAATAGCTAGGAAAATGAATAAATGAACATAAAATTTATTGCATACCCTCAAATAGTCAAAATAAACTTGCATTTATTGTTTCATGCAATTAGTAGTTATACTTATAGTGTATGAAAATTGTATTATCATTCAAAGGAAGTTAAAAATTCATCCTTTATTCACTAGCATGATAAATATACCAAATTAGTCATCATTACCATTTTCACACTTGGCTAAGCCAACATATCAGCTCAGACTATATAGGAGCCTAATTCACATGGCAATACTTAGTCAATATATCAAATTTTATGATTGGCACCAACCATGTATATAAATTATTTTCCTCATTCTTACCTCAAATCTATCTCAATGCATTTTGATCTATGGAGATATGGGATTTTAGCAAATCTTATGTTAGGAATTGGTGTATAATGTAGCATTCAAATGTTCAATTCCTTGTATACCTTCTTTGCTTAGTTAGAAGTAGTGTGATCACCTGATCCATTGGATGAGGTGACCTCAAATCCAATAGATCTACCACTTCTTATTTCTTCCCTCTTTCTCAAAATTATAATCATCTAGTTCTTTGTCATCTCAACAATATTTTCACCTTTTATTTTTTCATCACTAGGTGTTGATGATCTCATTTTGCAGGTTCTACTTACATGTCCAATCTTGTGAAAACTATATTAAACAAAAATTCCATTCATCCAACTCTTGGATTTCCCTCTAAAGTGTGTACTAATGAAATTTTGTGAAATATGACCATACTCACCATGATAATGACAACTTTACCATGTGTTGTAATCCCAATTGTAGAAGTTACCTTGTTTGGATGTATTTTCTTGCATGTTGGTTGTCTATTTAGGTTTTTCCTTGGATATACATTGTTGAGCTCTATGTCCATAATTCTAATAGTTGTAGCAATATCCTTCAAATCTAGGTGCAACTTTTGTATTGTTGTCTTTGGATCTACAGTCATGTGCTTGGTGTCCATGCTTCTTGCAATTAAAATACTATCCATTAAATTTTGGTTTAGGAATTTTCTTACCAATCTTGCTTCTATAGATATTTATTGTATGTTTAGAATTACCATGGTGCTAACATGTAGGTTTATTGTTCCTTGTTTTTGCATTCCTCTATTCTCCACTCTTTAATGATTTTCCTTTAGTAGATGATAGGTGCTTGGTATATCCTAGTCCAGAGCTATCATTAGGTATTATTGGTGTTTCTATCAGTTCTTCAAAGTATCTCACAACTTCAATAGGTTTGTACATCCTCTAAATGATTTCCTTTTCAGATATTAATTCAATCCTCAGTAGATCATTTTGTGATCTCAAATTTTCAATTTCCATATCTTTTCTATTCAATTCTTGATTTTCATGTAAAAATTTATTTACCAAGTCCAACTTATTATTTGTGAACTTTTGTACATCAAATATCCTTTCATAAAATCTAGTATCCATTTGTCTCGTGTCTTCCATAGGTTTCCTTTTTAGTTCAATTACTTCACATAGTCTTACTAATTGAATCTCATGGTCTCTTTTTAATCCTTTAACCTCTATTATTTCTCTAATAGGTATACTATTGTTGCATCACTTTCACCAAAATTTCCATTATTAAGTTGTCCTTCAATGTATTATACTTGATATTGAGTGTCATTATGTTGGATAGCTGATTCCTTCGTTCTCTTTAAGGATTTTATCAACTCATCTCTTGGTGCTTCAAGCTATTGTAGTATAATATGCATGTCAAGCTTCTAATTCTCAATGATGTTTTCCAACTTATAAGCCTCCATCTCCAAGATATTAACTCTCAAGTGGTTAGACTTCTTCTAAGAGAACCTACTCTAATAACAATTGTTGGAAGTCTATTGGGAAAGTAAAATATTGAAAGGGGGGGGAGGTCAATTAGAATCTATAAAAAATTTATCACTTGAAAGAAATAAAATGTATTCAACTTTAATCCATTTTATATCATGTATCAAAATTATGAACCATATAACATTAAACTAAAATAGATCTAACTATTCATCGCATCCATACACATGAAAGTAAATGTAAAAACCTAACACAAAGATTTGGTTACCCAAAAACCCTCTGAGGTGAAGGTAAACCTAATGTGGCAATGACACCCAAAAATCTTCACAATTGCAACAATAAAGTATGTCTATTAAGGCTACAATGTTTGACCACTTCTAGTGATCTAACCTAAAAGGGGTTAGTTCTACTAAGAGGTTACAAGACTTATTCATTATAACTTGATTAAATGATTTAAAATTACAATTAAGGAATTTCTTAGGATATCTATAATGGCATGTTAGGACCACTTTGTTAAGAGATTTACCTCTATTCACTTGCTATAATATATCAATACCCAATCCTTCGATTAGTGCTCTAATTTTTAATTATGGATATACTCTTTCTAATTATGATATGATCTCCTATTTGATAGAAAAAATTCTATCATTCAATTCTCTATTTTGTTTCTCTCACTACTCACTAATTTCCAAACATAGCCTCTTATGCACATACACTTTCTTCTTCTTCTTGGGTAAGTACAAGAAGTTGGGTCTCACTTTTGGGCAAAAAGTGGAAGTGTTTTTCCTGTTTTTGAAATTTCTTATCAATTGATGTCAAAATTTGAGGCATTTAGAGATTGAATATAAAAAAAACTTTAGAAATAAATTTTTTTTTGTTCGGAATCTAGTTTTTGAATATGTAATTTATTTGTATACCCATATGATATATTTCATTTTTGCTATGGATCTTTAAGAAGCACTTTTTCAAAATGCTTGTTTTAGGACCATACCACACTCATGTACGGATACCATAATTTGACACAAATAAATAAATTTTTATAAATCTTTTTAAACGGAGTTACCTAATACACCTAAGATTGATGACAATATTTTTCCTTAATTTTTTATTGAATAATTTTTTATTATTAATTATTAATTGGCTATAAAGGTAAACTTAAAAACCTCTCATGTACAGACACCATAATTTGATCAAAATTTCACTTTTTTCAAAAATTCTTTTTTTTTTAATCTCAAAAGAATTGTATGTAGATTGATGACATATAAATTAATTTAAGAAAAATTGTAAAATAAAAAAGTTATTAAAGTTTTAATGAACTTAACTATTTTACATTTAAGTACCACCTTTCATTAAAAAATAATGCAAAAATAGTAAATAAAATAATAGCACTATAAAATTTATATTTCTGGAATCAGGACAATGAGAGCTCTAATGGGTTTTTGTTTCATAAAAAAATTTGATCGAGAAGACCCTCTAAAAATTATGGCAAGGCATGAATTTGTTAGTTCAATGCCTTACCCAAATCTTGAGAGGTCAAGGCATAGGCTTGGTCTCACCAAGCCTATCCCAAACCAAAATTTGAGGTAGAAGAAAAAAATTCCACCCAATGTGCTAAGAAATGGTTACCCATTATTTAAATTCAAAAAATGGGTACTCGTTTTGAAAAAGTCAAATACAAAATCCCCCCCCAAAAAAAAAAAAATTTAAATTTTTAGAAACGGGTTAAAAAATAGGTACCCATTTCTAAAAAATATAAATTTTTTATGTTTTCAAAAATGGGTACCCATTTTTTAAAAATAAAAATAGGTACCTGATTATTTTTAAAATGGGTGCCCTTTTTTTAAATTTTGGATTGGGTGCCCGAGCCTAAAATGGGTACCCATTTTTTAAAAATGAGTACCCATTTCTAAAAGAGTATGATCTCAATCCATGGACTTCTATGAAATTGAGACCCAACTCCTTGCTTCTACCCTCTTCTTCTCTCTCTCTCTCTCTCTCTCTCTCTCTCTCTCTCTCTCTCTCCCCTATGATTTAGGGTTTAGACCCTTCTTAAATAACTAACTAGATAAGGCTCTAGATCATGATCAATGATCCATATTTCTCTCTTTTTCCACTTATACATTTCCTTTTTCTAATTGGTTGCACTGCCTTCATAGGGATTAATGATTCCTCACAAAAAATGTATAAAAAATGCCTTAACTCTCTCAACAATCATTAAATAGTGTAAAGAAGTCAACCAAAATAGTTTGCATAAGTGTTTATTTCATTCCAAACATATATACCAAAATTGGCTACTCGAAACAAGAACACTATGATGCTTAGTCATAAATAATACTCATGTTGTTACTTGACTTCTGAATGCTTAGCACTAACTATGTAGCTCAACATGAACTAATTCTATTTAGCTTGGTGTCTACTAGCTTCTCAACATAAAATATCACTTAATATATATTGGGGTGCTCAAAAACCAAAAAAATTTGCTTGTACTTATTTGGGTGCTTGTACACATGGGCAATAGATCATGGTATTTATTTGAGTACTTCTTTGAATTACTACCCTCAAGGTAATGGATTAGCTAAGTCATCTAACAAGAATATGATTAGGATAATGATGAGAACCATAGAAGATAATTAGTGGTGTTGGCACCTAAAATTGAAAACAACTCTATGGGCTAATAGGACAACACCTAAGAGAGCCATAGGAAATTCTCCTTTCATTTTGGTTTATGGAAGAGAAGCTAGGCTTCCTATACCATTGGAATTTCCTACTCTTGAATTGGATCATCAAATTGAGTTAGCTGAAGATTATGCTATAACAATAAGCATAGAAGAGTTGATAGATTTGGAAGAGAAGAGGCACCAAGCCATGCAAACCTTGGAAACACATCAACAATAGATGAAAAAGTTTTTTGATAGGAAGGTTAAATTTAGAAATTTTAAGGAAGGTGACCTTGTGCTAAAATGGATGTAGATAGAGAAAAACTAGGGAGGCCCTCAAAATTTGATGCATTATGGAGTGGTCCCTATGTGATTATCAGTTTCAAATAGGAAAATATTTTTCAATTGAGTAGGCTTGATAGTGAAATCTTGTCTATTCTAGTCAATGGAATACATATTAAAGCTTGTTTTTGATGAGGGATGTTATTTCATGTATATAGTTAGAATACATTTCTTTCTATCCTTTCCTACTTTCTAAGAAGTGCAGGGTGCACATGGTGTTGTTCCTTTAGAGTGATAATTTTGAAAAGTTTTGTATAGTTGTAGAGGCAGAAGGACATGTTTTATGGCTTAGAATGCATCAATGGTTATAATATGGATAGGTTTTTAGAGTTTATAGACTCCATAGCCCAATGGATTTTTTGCAATCACTAGTCATATCATTTTATCCTTAGTCTCATAGCCCTTATTTTCATTTTATGCCTTTGAAATATTTTATATTGTGATTATGCAAATCACCCTTTGGCTTGTACATTCATGCAAATGTAAGAGCTAACTAGAGTTTATGTGTCAACGTGATTTGCCTTGTATCACATGGTCACATGGGTTAAATAGTAGACCACATTTAGCATTATGATCAAGTGATAGTTCTTGTTTCACAGGGGTACAATGGGTTAAGGTTGACCTCAGGTTGGGATGATGATGGTGTGATGATAGTTTAGATCTCAGGCTTCACAATTAGCAATGGCAGTAAAGTCCATTTTTGCATAGTCATGGGAATTTCATATTAGATCAAGGTCTATGATATGATGACACAAATAGTATTTGGTGATTAGGTTCATAGTTTTTTTGGGTCATAGGAGTCAATGGGAAATATTGAAGAGAAATTCTGAAGCATTGATAGATAGTTAGTCGTGGTTTCACAATTAATAACTACTAATGAATAAAGCTAGTGGTGAAGCTGCAATCACAAGCAAACAAACATGAAACATAAAATTGAATGTTGACAGGGTGGTGGAATAATAAAGGATGATTGGTCCATGTGGAAAGGCTTGAAGGTTGACTCTAGTTGACTAATTACATGTCTGATTTGTCATATTAATAATAGAGGAAGCATCTCTTCAATGGTAGATATGATCCTTTTGATATCCTTCAACCACTTTCATTATTCCCCATGTCCGATAAATGGAGGGAGACACTGCATTAATGTCTATTGGTCCATTGAATCATTCAAAACAATAAAGGTCATTGTTTCTATCTTCTCAAAGGGATCTATTTGGTGAATAAGTGATTTTCTTATGTTAGTGTCTATGCCATGATCAGAACTTTCCCAGATTTGCAATAACTGTTGTCTGCCATTTTCAATATGGTTGTTGAGTTTTTCCTTAGGAAATAAGCTATCTAAGTTATTCTTGTACTATAAAAGTAGGTTTTTGTAACCCTTCTCAGGGTTGATTCTTCTCTACTTTTCTTTGGCATGTTTTGGCATGCACATTGTAAATTCCCTTTGCCTCTAAATAATTCATGAGATTTTTCCTTATCACTTTTAGCCATCGATGTATTGTGCAAGATCTATTTGTTTCTCTTCAATGTATTGTGGTTGTGTTTCATTTGTATAACTATATACCTTTTTTTCCTGTGCATGATATAAAGTGAATCTCTTCTCCCTTGTGTCATTTTTTAGGTTGTCTAATTTGTATGTGAATGATAGATCAAACAAGTTTGAATTTGTATATCTTTTGGTGTCATGAGAGTTAAATGTGCATGTATGGGTAGAGATAGGATTGAACATTCTAGTTTGGTGCATCACCTCCTTAGAATAGTCTAGGTAGTTTTATTTCATGTATTCCTTCTCCCTTTTCCTCTCCAAGTGTAGTTTAGGTGCATCCTGATAGAAAAGGAAGTCAGCCTTCTCTGAAGACACAAACTCATTGTTCAAGTCCCATAACTTGAAGGTTATTTCCATGTTCCACAAGGTATCCTTTAGGTAAAAAATTTAGGAAAGGTTGCAAAGTTTTCTGACAACATAGCCAAAATGCCTTCCCATCAAAA
The DNA here is from genome assembly GCA_028749045.1 of Cupressus sempervirens. NCBI lineage: Eukaryota > Viridiplantae > Streptophyta > Pinopsida > Cupressales > Cupressaceae > Cupressus > Cupressus sempervirens. The sequence continues at coordinate 469,709,081 of CM053791.1, read as the reverse complement.
AAATGATTTTAAATGCTAAGTCACTCAATGGTCACCAAGGGTTTTGAATTTCACATATTTGGAAATTTTTTCATGTAATGATTTAACTTTGGCCATATCCTTTTATCCTAAGTCTTGAAGCCCTTATTTTCATATTATGCCATTGAAATATTTTAAGTTGTGACTATGTGAATCACCCTTTGGTTCACACAATTGTGGTGGAGTAAGAGCTAACTAGATTTTATGCAACAACATTGCATTTTTCCTTGTATCACATGGTCACATGGGTTAAATGGCAGACCACACTTAGCATTTTGATTGAGTAATATTTCTTGTTTTGTGGAGGTGTAGTAGGTTAGGGTTGATCTTAGGTTGGGGTGGTGATAGTGCATGGAAGTTTAGATCTCATGATTCACAATTAGTAGTGGCACCTATGTTCATTTTTGCATGGTCATGGGTATTTCACATTAGATCAAAGTCTATACTATGACAGTATGAATGGTAGGTGGGGGTTAGGTTCATAGTTTTTCTGGGTCATAGGAGTTAGTGGGAAATGTTGAAGATAAGCTACAAAGTAGTGATAGATAGTTGGTCATGGTTTCAAAAGTAATAACTACTAATGAATAAAGATGGTGGTGAAGCTAAAATCATGGGAAGTCAAACAAGAAACATAAAGTTGAATGTTGACAGGGTGGCAAAATGATAAAGGATGATGGGTCCATGTGGCAAGGCATGAAGGTTGACTCCAATTGATTGATGACACAACTAATTTGGTGTACTAATAATAGAGGAAGCAACTCTTCGATGGTAGATCTAATATTTTTGATATCCTTCAACCACTTTCATCATTCCCCATGATGAAGAGAGACACTTCATTGCTACTTTTTGGTCCATCTAATGAGGTAGAATGATAATAGCCATGGTTTCTATCTTCTCAAAGGGATTTGTATGGTGAATAAGTGATGTTCTTGCATCTATATGTGTGCCATAATTAGATATTTCCCATATTTATAGTAACTTCTCTCTTCTATCATGAATATGGTCATTGAATTTTGCCTTAGGGCAGAAGCTATCTAAGTTATACTTGTACTATAAAAGAAGGTTTTTGTAACCCTTCTCAAGGTTGATTCTTCTATATTTTTCCTTGGTGTTTTTTGGCATACACATTGTAAACTCCCTTTGCCTCTAAACTATTCATGATATTCTTCCTTATCACTTTCAGCCATTGATGTATTGTACAAGATCTATTTGTCTCTCTTCAATACATTATAGTTGTCTATCATTTGAATACTTGTATCTCTTTTTGGCCTATGAATGATATAAAGTGAATCTCTTCTCCCTTGTGGCATTTTTCTAGTTGTTTGGTCTACATGTAATTGATAGATTAAATAAGTCTCAATATGTATATCTTTTAATCTCATGATAGTTATCTATGCATGTATGGAGGAGATAGGATTGAACACTCTATTTTGGTGCATCACCTCCTTAGAATAGATTGAGGAGTTTGATTTCAATGCATTCCTTCTCCCTTTTACTCTCCAAGTGTAGCTTAGGTGCATCTTGATAGCAAATGAAGTCAACCTTCTCCAGAGACTCAATGTCATTATTTAAATCCCACAACTTGGAGGATGTTTCCATGTTTCACAAGGTTTCCTTTAGGTAAAAACTTTAGGCAAGGGTGCAAACTTTCGTGAAATTTTTTTTTGGCATGCCTGGTGGGACAGACTCTTAAAGATGTATACCTTCATTGGTGTCAAAGAAAAAAAGTTTCAATGCATGTTGAGAAGATAGTGTTGTTGTCAATGTTTCAAGCCTTTAAGAGGCTCATTCACAAGTACTTGGAAACTCTACTCCATTCCACATTTAGTTTTAGACCATAGTTGTTGTGATTCATGCCCAAAGCTGAAGCAAGGGTATCTTCTAAAGGTAAGTTCCAATATTTAGAGCTTTCAATTTCAAATCCTAGAAGAATAAATACTAGGGTCTCTCTATCACCAGTTAGGAGTGTAGTAGTAACACATAGCCTTGCAAGATCCATCTCCACTCCTCTATTATTAGATCTCAACGTAGAATACCATCTACTCATATTAATAGAACACTTTCTTATATGACTAGAGCTCATGAATTTGCCACCTTTAATGGTGGGAGTCTTCTCTGTCTAGCTCAAAGAGATGATATTCTAGTGTCAACTCTCAAAAGTATATGTGATTTTACTGGTGAAACTTCCATCTCCCTTGTGGAACATATTCAAGAGATTTCAAATGTCTATAATATACATGGTATTATAGAGGATGATGTTGCTATTAGGCTTCTAGCTTCATTCTTTAAAGGAAACACACTATAATGGTATAGAGGTTTGCCTCTAACTCTATTATTAATTTGGATGGGTTAGGAGCAAGACTTTGTAATCATTTTGAGGACAAAAGTGATCACCTATCACTTTTAGAGTAGCTAACAACCATCAAGGGAGAATCCCATGAATATATGATAGATTTTAACTACAAATTTTAGAAGATATGAGATAGAATACACATTACAATAAAGCCTTCTCATGGCAATGCATTCTTGTATTACCTCAAAGCCTTCAATAATGATATTTCTACCACTTTGCAATCAATGGGAGGGGACATTTACTAGATGCTTATGATATTTCCATAAGAGCATAAAATATCTTGTTACAAGGAGGGAATTTAGCCCCAAGGCCTCCAATGCCTTTATTTCCTGACATGTCAAATCATTAGCCTATTGTAGCCTCTATTCATACTTCCTCTATAAGTCAGCTCCTTGTTATGGTCCCAATAGCTTCCTCATCCTCTAATGGAGTTGATCATATTGAAGCCATGATGTAGAAATTGATGCAAAGTATGGATAAAAGGTTGTAGGATCAAGAAAAGTGGATGGAGGACAATGGTGCAGTAGTGAAAAAATGAGTAACGAGTTTGTGACTATGAAGAGGCAACAAGCTCAAAATAATAAGCCTGCACAATTTTAGTGTCAAGTTCCCATACATAATTGATCCTCAAACCAAATTCATGTCCCCTATAAACAAAATAGACCTATTGACAACACTCGTACTAAGAATACCAACCTAAATATGGCTTTAGTCCCTCAAAATAATCTTTCTCGACATCAACACTTTTTCCCTTCTTGTAACTACTCCTATGGAAATTTTACATGTCAGAGGGTAGACTCTTATTTGGCATTAACTACACAAGAACAAGCAATGTTTCAACAACACAATGCTAATCAATCTGTTGATTCTTCTCACCCACAACAACAAGGTGATTGTTCCTTCATGAACCATCAAGTTGAAGAGCATTGTATTGCTCACAACACTAGGATCAAGAGAAGAGCCATTGATGATGCTATTCCTCCCCTTTCAAATCATGCCCCAACATCAAGTGTGATAACTCATGTACAAGTAGTAGATCAGCAACCCAGTGCTAATCAACTTGCTAATGCTTCTCAGTAACAAAGGGAAAATAATAGTAGAAGAAATGTGAATCACCCTCAAGTTGTCCCATCTCTGCCTCCTATACATGGAGCCCCCAAGGTTTCTACCAAAGCACCTAATACATCATTTAGTTTGGTAGAACAAATGAAGAAAAAAAAATGTGAATATTTTGATGTGGTATGTTGTTACTACCATACCTATGCAAAAGAAGGTGTTATAGAAGGAATTGGAGAGCATTGAACCAAAGGATCAACCACCTAGCATGGAGAGTGCCACAAGTTTTGTACAACCATCAAAGGAGGTAGAAACAAGTAAAAAGGTTAGACCTTGTCCATTTTATGTTTCTCTAGTTATAGGGGATAAGCTAGTCTAGAATTGCATGAATGATTCAGGGGCTAGCAGTTCAGTGATGCCCAAGTGTGTTTTTGATGTCTTAGAAATGAAATATGAGCTCATTGTTAGGGATGTATTATAGTTGGATGGTAGTACTATCAAGACTATAGGAATCCTTAAAAATTTTGAAATATCCCTACATACGTACCCTAGTTGTATCGTATTTCAAGATATATCAATTTTTGAAGTTAAACCACATGTTTCCATCTGTCTTTCCCAGTACTTTACTACATAGATGCATGTCTATATTTCATTTGATTGGTCTTATATGTTTTTTAGAACAAGATATGGGAAAAAATATCCAATCAAAGAAAATTCCTTAGCTATCAATCATATTGATCCCTACACTCCTAACTTCATCAACATGAATTTTACTATCCTAGAGATAGATGAAAATGATATAGTGCAAGACCTTGCCACTTCTTTGATAGGGACACTTAAATTTCTCTTAGATGAATGGGCTAACACATATCAGTTTGATCCTATATCAAAAACCTTAGAGATAGGCCTTGGTACTTATTATATATTAGAAAAGGATGCTCTTTCCATTAACCTTATGAAGAACAAAGAGGATATAAGTGGAGTATGGAGAATTTAATTTGATGGATCAAGAAATAAAAATGAATCAAGGGCTAGTGTGATGTTGGTTTCTCTTACACTAGAAAGGTACTACTTCCCATTTAGGATTTAATTTAGTTGTACTAATAACATAGCAGAGTATGTGGTATTGATTCAAGGTCTTCTACTTGCTCAAAAAGAGGAATTCAAGCCTTAAGAGTATATCAGGATAGTGAACTGGTGGTTAATTAGGTAAAAAATTAAAATGTCACCAAGAATGGTTTTCTCAAGCCTTATAAACATAGAGTATGGGATGTTCTTGAAAGTTTCAATACATTTAACATTCCAAACATCCCTAGAAAAGAAAATAGACATCCTAATAGACTTGTAGTAGTTGGTGCATCTTATGATGTGCCAAAGAGCCTTGAAGATGAGAAGAAGCAATAGATTAGAATGGTGGTTAGGCCAATTATTCCTAATATTAATGTCAATTGGCAAGTGTTTGTATCTAATGCACAAATCATGAGTTTCTTGCAGAATGAAGAAGAGTTCTTATATAGAAACCAATCAATATTACATGACTAGTATGGGGAATAGATCATTAATCTAAGTTCCAAAAGGTTTCCTAAGAGAGTGATTACCTTAGAAGGGTCTTTCACTCTTGATGATTGAGCAAGAGGTAGAGGCATGTACCTTTTTGCAAGAAAAGATGATCACATACTAGTCATTATTGCTGACGGAAGAACTCTAAACATGGGAAAGGTATGTACCAAAATAGAACAACAAAATTTCATTCATCTATGTCAAGAATTTAGTGATGTGTTTTCATGTACATATGATGGTTTAAAGTGTTTTGAACCAAGTCCTTTTCAACATACTACATGTTTGAATGGTAATGTCAAACTAGTAAGATGAAAAAAAGGGCTAGTGAATCCTAGAATTGAACCATTAATGAGAAAGGACTTAACCAAGCTAATAGAAGCCAAAAATATCTTCCCAATCAAGAATTCCTATTGGGTAGAGAACCTTGTCCTTATTAGGAAGAAGAGTAGAGAAATCAGGCTATGTGTAAAATTTAGGGACCTTAACCAAGCTTCCCTTAAGGATCATCATCCTCTTCCATCCATGGAGCAAATTCTATCTAGGGTCAATAGTTCAGAGAGGTTCTCATTCCTAGATGGATTCTCAGGCTACAATCAAGTATTAGTCAAAGAAGTTGATAGATACAAGACTTCATTTACCACAAAATGGGGCACCTATGCTTAGGATAAAATGTCATTTGAGCTAATAAATGTAGGTGCCACTTTTGAAAAGGCAATTGAGATGGCCTTCAAGAATATGATAGAAAAATTTGTGTTGGTCTATCTTGATGATGTTACAATATGTTCTAAGAATGTGATAGGTCACTTTGGCCATCTCAGACAAGTTTTCCTAAGATGTACAGAGTTGGTGTGTCCTTAAATCCAAGTAAATATGTATTTTCCACTAACCAAAGGAAGTTGTTAGGACACGTTGTATCTAAGTATGCTCTAATTATTGATCTAGAAAGAACTAAGGTGATGCATTCTCTCTCTCTTCCTAACCACAAGAAAGGGATACAAAGTTTTCTTGGTAGGATAAATTTTATGACGAGATTCATTCCTAATTTAGCTATCATGGTGAAATATCTTACAACTATTCTAAAGAAGAACATGGTGATTTCATGGACCAAGGAAGAGAAAATGAGTTTTTAAGAGATCAATGTAGCCATAGCCTCAACTCCTACTCTCATCAATCCAAATTTCATCCTTTACACCTTAGGAGGTGAGTCAAGTATTTATGTTGTTTTTACTCAATTGAATGATAAGAATTAGGAACAACCTATTAAATTCTTCAAAGAAGGGATTAAAGGATATGAGGATAAGAATAGTTATGTAGAGAAGTAAGATCTTGTAGTCATGAGGTCTTTAAAGAAATTTAGACATCTTCTATCCCACAATAAGATCTATTTGCTAGTGCCTCACTCCAGTGTTAAGGACTTCCATTTGAGAAATGATATTAATGAGAAAAGAATGGCTTGGATCACTAAAGTAATGGAGTATGATGTGGACATCTAGATTACCAAGTTGATCAGAGGGAAGGGATTGTGCAAACAAATGGTCTCATCTCAAGAATTAGATGAAGAAGTTGCCTAAGTATTGATAAATGAGCAAGAAGTAAGAGATGACAATCCTAGGAGTTGGACAAATGACATAATGGCCTTCTTATCAGGAAATGGATATCCTCATGGATTAGATAGAGCTAAAGGAAGATAGTTTAGATTGCAGTCAATTCGTTATGCCATAGTTGATGGTATTCTCTTTAGGAAGGACTTCAATTGAGCTTTGCTAAGATGTATTGATGTAGATCAAGTAGAAAGAATGATTAAGGAGTTTCATGATGGTAATGATGGTGGCCACTTTTTAGCAAGAACCACTTCCATGAAGAGAATGAGGATGAGTTACTATTGGCCACCCTTGTTCCATGATTGCCATAAACATGTTAGGAAGTGTGGAAAATGTGCCTTCTTTTTAGGTAAGAAAAGACTTTCAGCCCTTCTACTTCATCCTATTCAAGTGGACAAGCCTTTTTCTCAATGAGGATTTGATTTCATAGGTCCTATTAACCATCCTTCTAGTTTTAGCCATAAATGGATTCTAGCTACTATAGATTATTTTACAAGGTGAATAGAGGAAATTGCATTAAAGTATGCTACTAAAAATTTAGTTTTTGAGCTCTTAGATGGAATCATCATGAGGTTTGGTACTCCTTCCACCATCATTTCAGATAATGTGAAATCATTTGATGGAGCTTAGATTTGTGCATGTGCAATAGATCATGGTATTTATTTGTGTACTCCTTCCACTCACTACCCTTAAGGTAGTGGATTAGATGAGTCATCTAATAAGAATCTAATTAGGATAATGAAGAGAACCATGGAAGATAATTAGAGGTGTTAAAATCATAAATTGAAAACAACTTTATGGGTTGATATGATAAAAACTAAGAGAGCCATAGAAAATTCTCCTTTCATGTTGGTTTATGGCAGAGAAGCTAGGCTTCCTATATCATTCTAATTTTTTGCTCTTGAATTGGCTCATCAACTTGAGTTAGCTAAAGTTGATGCTTGTTGGAGGAGAAGGGACACCAAGCCATGTAGACCTTGGAAGAACATTGGTAGCAAATGAAAAAGTATTTTGATAGGAAGGCTAAATTTAGGGATTTTAAAGAAGGCAACCTTGCACTAAAATGGGATGCAAATTCTTTTCAATTGAGTATGCCTAATGGTGAAATATTTCTTATTCTCATCAATGAAATATATCTTAAATATTTTTTCTCATGAGGGGTTTTTTTTCATGTACATAGTTAGAATAGATTTCTTTTTGTCCTTTCCTATTTTCCAAGATATGTAGGGTGCATATGGTGTTGTTCCTTTGGAATGATAGTTTTGAAAAGTTTTGTAGAGTTGTAGAGGAAGAAGGGCATTTTTTATGGCTTAGAATGTAGCAAAGCTAATGAAATGGATAGGTTTTCAAAGTTCTGATACTCCATATCCTAATGGATTTTTAGTGGTCACTAGTCATATGCCAAGCAGGCTTGTATCCCCTCTAAGTCACTAGAAATGTTAGAAAAATTCCCTCCTGCCAAAAAAAAGATTTCAAATGCTAAGTCACTCAACAATCACCTAGGGTTTCAAATTTTAAATATTTTAAAAGTTTTTCATTAAATTATTTAACTTTGGCCATATCCTTTTATCCTAAGTCTTGTAACCCTTATTTTCATGTTATGCCTTTGAAATACTTTAAGGTGTGATCATGCAAATCACACTTTGGTTTACATAGTCATGGTGGAATACGAGCTAAAAGTTTATGTAGTGACATTGCAATTTCCCTTGTATCACATGGTCATATGGGTTAAATGGTAGACCATAGTTAGCATTTTGATTGAGCAATATTTCTTGTTTCACAGGGGTGCAATAGGTTAGGGTTGATCTTAGGTTGGGGCAATGACAGTACAATGGCAATTTAGATCTCAGTCTTCACAATTAGTAATTGCAGTTAAGTCCATTTTTTCATAGTCATGGACATTTCATATTAGATCAAGGTCTATACTAAAACAACATTAATGATTCACCGAGTCACAGGAGTCAGTGGGAAATGTTGAAGACAAGGTGTGAAACAGTGATAAATAGCTGGTCATAGTTTTGCAAGTAATAACTGCTAATGAAAAAAGGTGGTGGTGAAGCTATGATCATGGGTGGTCAAACATGAAACATAAATTTAAATGGTTGCAAGGTGGCAAAATAATAAAGGATGATTGGTCCATGTGGAAAGTCCTAAACGTTAACTCTAGTTGATTGATGACATGACTGATTTAGTGTACTAATAATAAAGTAAGAAACTCTTTGATGGTAGATCTTATATTTTTTACCTCCGTCAACCACTTTCATCATTCCCCATGTCTGATAAATGAAGAGATACACTCTATCACTACCTATTGATCCATCTAATTAGTTAGAATGATAATGGCCACCATTTTTGTCTTCTCAAAGGGCTCTGTTTGGTGAATAAGTTATTTTCATCTATCTATATGTGTGCTATGATTAGATATTTCTTATATTTGTAGTAACTACTCTCCTCCATCTTGAATACAACTATTGAGTTTTTCCTTAAGGAATAAGCTATCTAAATTATGCTTTTACTATAAAAGTAGTTTTTTGTAACCCTTCTCATAGTTGATTCTTATCTATTTTTCCTTGGAATTTTTTGGCATGCACATTGTAAATTCCATTTGCCTCTGAACTATTGATTATATTTTTCCTAATCTCTTTTAGCCATTGATGTACTATGCAAGATATATTTGCCTCTCTTCAATGTATTGTTGTTGTCTGTCATTTGCATAACTATATCTCTTTTTGGCCTATGAATGATATAAAGTGAATCTCTTCTCCCTTGTGTCATTTTTTTGGTCCTTTGATCTACATGTGATTGATAGATTAAACAAATTTGAATCTGTATATCTTTTTGTGTCATAATTGTTAATTGTGCATGTATGGGAAGAGATAGGATTGAACACTCTATTTTGATGCATGTCCTCCTTAGAATAGATTAGGTATTTTTCTTTCATGTATTCCTTCTCATTTTTCCTCTCCAAGTGTAGTTTAGGTGCATCCTGGTAGGAAAGGAAGTCAACCTTCTATGGAGACTCAACCTCATTGTTCAAGTCCCACAACTTGGAGGTTGATTTTATGTTTCACAAGGTTTCCTTTAGGTAAAAATTTTAGGCAAGGGTGCAAAATTTTGTGACAAAAGGTTTCTTGGCTCAACATGAAATATGAACAAGTCCAAATGCATCATTTGACATTCATTTGGTGGATGAGTCGCGGTGATGACCAATTAACTTTTCCTAGGAAATTACTAAGTGTTTCACACTAATAGGAAACATGATGTGGTGATCAACATAGAGGGGATTAATATAATTGTTATATTTAATATATATTTATAATATATTATATATATTAAATACTTTAGGTATTCTCCTAAAAAGTAAGTACAACAAAAAAAATTATAGTACCATAAAGAAAAATATTTTTATAATCACATAAATGACAATTAATACAATCAAAATATATATCTTTCATTCAAGTTATTTAGAAACTATCCCAACATTTCACAATTTTGATGAAAAATTACAAAAAAAATGTTTCAAGTTGAAGGCACACAAACAAGGTTAATGTGAACAAAAAATTAGTATTCATTTTCAAAAGGATATTTTAAAACCATATAGACAATTATTTAACGTTATAGTAATTAAAGAAACATTGTACAATATATTGCCAAACAGTTTGTAGGCATTTAAGAAATATTGAACAAAATTTGGAAACGTCATCTAATAATATCATACTTAATGATTATTAAAAAAGTTTGGACATAATGCATCACAAAAATTAATAGTATAATAGTTTTTGGTTATTGCAAAATTGGGTACAATAATTAATACTATTGTTCAAAATATTGACAATTCATTATTGAATGATATGTAGAATACTTTGAATTTTTTTACCCATGGATGGAATGGTAATAACTCTATGTTTACAAGAACATTTTGAACTTTAATTGATAGACTAGACTTCACACCAAATAATGTAGGCACCCCATAAGTTGTGCGCAAAAACTAGAAAGATGGAATGACTTGGTGTACTATAAATGTGAGAGCACAATCAAACTTAAGAGTAGCAATTAACCAATCTTTAAGTGGACCCTTATGATAGAGAATTTTAGATTCTCCTTTGAGAAATTTCATAAAATTTAGACTAATCTCATAAGAGAGAGTGTGATTCCTGACATTTACTATTGGCCTAATGATAATCTTAAAAATGCATCCTGTAAAATAAAGATTGTGAATCTCATTGTACAAAGCATCTGACTGGCTATATAAATCCACAATCTCAACCTAAAACTGGCTATGCAGGATCATGGTGTGCCAAAAAGTGACGATCTAGAAAATTTGTAGTTCTAAAATATCTCAAACTATTTCAAAATTTATTCCAACTTTTTCCCACCCACCTTGATACTAAATGAAAATAATTAATATCTACTATATTTTTTGATACCAAACCTATATGGTCAACTTAAAAAATATCCTTAAAATGTGCTTTAGTCCTATTTTTATGTGATTTTTACTTCAAACATGTAGCTGATGAATTTCTTTTCCCCAGAATTTGATGAAATGAAAGGGGTTTCTTAAGAATCTTCTTATCTCTCCATAAATGTAAGGTTTGTCATATTATGAGTTTAGTAAGTAGTTATTACTTATTTTCTAATAGAGTTACGTATAAAGTGTTGATTGACACACTACTTGAAAAACAACTATAACTTTCAAATGGTACAACATTTTTTAAATCCAAAAGATGCATCACATTCTATGTTTCTTCTACTATAAGGAAAAAAATGAAAAATTAAATTTTATAGAGTTTTGAATTAGTTAAGGTGGTCAAACATGAGAGTTTTTTTATTCCAAAAATACTAAAGAAAAAAATTATTATTTATTATTTATTTAGACTAAAAATACCCAAAAATATATGTCACATCTAGGCATGAGTCTAATACTTATATCTAGAATATTATTTAAAAATATTATCATTTAATTTTGATTAAGGTGGTCAGACATATGTTTACTTCTTATTTTTGTTTTGAAATTTTTGTAATATTGCATTAAAATTAAAATTTTCGACTAATCAATTTTTATATTTTTAGATAAGTCCTAGTAGTTTAGAAACTAGATTCAATTTGCTGGAGATTCTTTTCTCTCAACTTTTTGATATAAAGTTAATAACAAGTAGAAAATCGCATATCAAGTTGACATAACCCTGATTTTATGATTTTTTATTGCCACTTAAGGGCATAGTTTGGTTGACCATGATCCTACACATACCCAAGTGCTAAAATTTGACATCTAATATTGGGTGACCCCATAATAGTGGGTACCACTTTTTGACCAATTTTGATACTGAAATCAACATTTTTGAAACAAACCTCACATTCAAGTGACTATATCTCTAAAACTATGAATAATTTGAAGATGACATGACATAAACTAGTGATTTATACTACATTGTTCCTACTTTCTAACCATATTTTAATTTTTTTTTAAAAATATATATATTTAAATCAATTTTTTCTTCCCTCCCGAAAAGTGGTACATATGAAAAATACCAATTTTAAAGACTGATAGTCCTCTTAACAAGTATAATTTTTTTTCTACAAGTGATAATGATGTAATTATTTTAATGTTGAATTTTTAGCATCAATATTTAGAGGATCCATTTGGTTTGATTCAGTTTGGTTGAATATTTTATAGTTTCTGAAGCTTTGAAGTGAGATAAATCATAATTAAGGCATACGTTCATTTTGACAAGGATAACTTGAAATCAAAATATCATAAATCAATTTCTTTTTTCAATAGAAAGGTATTTCAATAACCTATTTCCTAGAGATTTTTCAAAAACTAACTGACCTAATTTACAATTTTTCCCGAAGTGTCAAAGTCAGTTGATGTTCAATCATTAATCAAACTATAATGAGTTAAACTCATATTTGAAACTCTTAAAGAATATAGTACATATTAAAATTATAGTTCTTGGAAAGCTTTCTCTGAGTACCACAATTTGAAATTTTTTATTTGCAGCAAGAGATTATTTTATCCCAATTTTGAGGGTTGAAACACCATTTTTTTCCTTTTTTTCTAAGATAATAGCAAAGTTTTTTAAAAATATGTTCACATGAACACTGTGTTCATGCAGCCATATTTTAAATGTTCACATGAACATATGTATGTGAAAACACATATGCCAAAAAAAATTGGTGGCCATAATTTTATTTTTATGTGTTTGCACAAGCATTTACAAAAAGCTTGTGATCGCCCAAACACATAATTAGGTCACTTTCGCATTGAGGACAAATGTTTGAAAGTGAAGCCAAATTTAATGAAGTAAATGCAAATTTGAAGGCAACCACAATTTTTTTTTTTTTTTTTTTTTTGGGAAATAGGGAATGAAGAAAAAGGAAACATGCAAGGAAGAGATCTTATGAAGTAGAACAAAGAAATCTTCACAAAACTTTGACACATTATCATCAAATACACACACACACACACACGTGTGTGTGTGTGTGTGTGTGTGTGTGTGTGTGTGTGTGTGTGTGTGTGTGTGTGTGTGTGTGTGTGTGTGTGTGTGTGTGTGCATGTATGTATGTATGTATGTATATATATATAGATATATATATATACATGTATGTATGTATATATATATGTGTGTGTGTGTATATATGTGTGTATATATATATATATATATAATTTATTTATTTTCATGGTATTAAATTTAATTATGTGTTAATCTTTTTTTTATCTAATTTGATTTATTTATAAATGTGTTGTAGACAATCAACAAGGTGAAGGTGAAGACAATATTGAAGGAGGCTCAATAGAAGTAGAAGAAGTACATATGGGAGAAGGGTCAAGCTTGCTCCCTATAAAATCTCAAACAATCAATGTTGGAGAAAGTTCAAGATCACTACCTACAAAAGTTCAAGTAGAAGAAGTTGGAGAAGGGTCATAATCTTTCCATGTAGAATCCTAAATAATGAATGTTTGAGAAGGCTCAAGATCGCTCCTATAGAAATTCAAGTAGTAGAAGTTAAAGGAGGGTCGAGATTGAGTTCTCCTATAATGCCTACCCCTACCTAACTTTTCTTTTATAATACTAGATTCTTTTAGGCCTACTCTATTATTGTGTTTTATGGTTATTTGTACTTGGTTACCAAGTTTGATTATATGTCATTTCATACTCAATTGATTTAGGTGATGATTTGTTTAGTTATTTCATGTGTTTATGTTTATCCTTTCACTGATGATGATGATGATGATGATGATGATGATATATATATATATATATATATATATATATATATATATATATATATATATATATATATATATATATATATATATATGTTCACTAGTTATTTCAGTTATCTTTTGATGGTTAGATAGATGGATTAATTATATGCATTTCTATGGATACTTACCTCATACTACATGTGTATGGTGTGCATGTATGTTTTATTTATGTGTGACATTTCTAATGTGGTTGAGGAAGGGAGTCATAGTCACCTTATAGTCAAGTCTACACCATGAACCACTTCCTATCATTGCCTATTTAGTTTAGAATATTGTGTTTGTACATGCTTGGATTTTATGTAGATTATAGGTATTGGGTATCGACTTCCCTAAATTGCCAGGATGAGCATAACCTATCATAGTATTTCAATGGTATAAGTGGGGAGATAACTCTTGAGTCCAAATCCTAACCTAAGCCAACTATCATAAAAAAATAGGACAAGTATCTGAGTTAGTTTCACCTTTCCAAATTTGACAAGTGATGTGAATTTGTGATTTTGACCCTGGTGTTTGATTTAGTTTTATGTTCTGTATGATGGGTTTTTGTATTTTGTGTTGTGGACATGTGGTGATTTTCTATTATAATTAAGTCAAATTTAAATATTATTAAATAATTTAATTTAATGTAAATTTTACAAATAAATTTGATATTTATCATATTAATTAATTGAGAAGTTAATTAAATAAAAGATTTATATTTCATGTATTTTATTAAAGTTCTATTTTTGATGTATTTATATTTATTTAATTTGGTGATAAATATTTAAGAGTTTTATTTTAATAATAAACTCTAAATAATGTCATTAATTAAGTTAATAAATATGTTATTAAAAACATCTAGTGAATTAATTAAATAAAAGGATTAAATTTAAAGATTTTATCAAATTTCTAATTAAGGCATATTTATATTTATTTAACTTAATAATAATTATTTAGGAGATTTATTTCAATAATAAACTCTAAATAATATTATTAGGTGAATTAATAAATATATTATTAAAACATCTTGTAATCAACTAGAGAGAGAAAACATAATTTAATCAAGTTCATTTTAATGAAATTGCATACAACTTATGCATGAAATTAAAATATAATAAATTAATTAAAGAGAGAAAGCTAATTATTTAATAAAGATATTTTAAATCAAGATATTTTCTAATTAAATATCTAAAAGTTGGTGCATGAAAAGGTAAAAGGTAATAAAGTAATAAACAATAATTGATTAGTGTGTTCCCTCTTGTGATTGCACAAATTAAGGGAGAACTCTTTAGCAAAGATCATGTGATTACACAATCAGAGCCCCAAATTAGGGGAGAAATCTTTATTAGAGATCTAGAGCTCATTTTGCAATTACAGAGGTTTTCGAGGAGCAATTTCAAAAAATGAGGTTTTCAGAAAGAAAGGAAAATTCTTGCGTGCTTCGTGTGTTGTCAAATTAGCATCAGATTCAGGTAAAATCTTGTGGTTAATTTGTACAGTTTATTTACATTCCTCAATTTTCATGTCTTCTTCTTGTTTGGTTAAATATGTTCTTAGAACTTTTAGAATTATTTGAAACCTTTGTGATTGAAATTTATTATTTTATATTCTTGATTATGTTCATGAACGAATTAAAGAAAATTAAAACCCTTGTCGTATATTTTAATTTTTCTTTGTTTGATTATCTATATATGAGAAATAGAGATTTGAAACCCTTGTGCTAAAATTTGTTGTTCTCTACTTTTAAGTACATCTAAGAAAGAGTTAAATTGACAACCCTTGTTTGATTATTTCGGTATTTCATAATTGGATGTTGAAATCAGGATTTTGGTTTGGAAAAGAAAATGAATTTTGTTTGATAGATTTTAATTGTTTGATTTGGGTTTCTTTACCAATTTCCTATTGCAAAATTTCCATTTTTTGAAACTTTCTATTTTTAGTAAGTTTTTATTTTTGGAAAGTTTCCATTTTTGAAAAGTTTTTATTTGAGTGATTTTCTATTTTAGTAAGTTTTCATTTTCAAAAACTTTTTGTTTTTAGTAGGTTTCCATTTCAGGAAGGTCTCTATTTTTAGCAAGTTTCTATTTCGAGAATTTTTTTATTTCTTAGCAGGTTTCTATTTTTAAAAAATTTCCTTTTTTAGTAGGTTTCCATTTTGGAAAGTTTCTATTTTAGTAGCTTTTAATTATTGGGAAGTTTCTATTTTTAGCAAGTTTCCTTTTTGGGAAAGTTTTTCCAAAGTTTAATAAATTTAAAATTATTATGATAATAATTGATAAAAAAAATTTAACAACAGGGACAAACCCACTTGATATATATATAATGCTATTATTTTTTACATTTTATATTTTATACTGATTTTAAGATACAGAGCTCCCAAAGAAAATAATTAGGAAGAAAAAGTTTGTTCATTACCCCATCAAGAAGAAGCAAAAAAGAAAAGAAGAGTGAAAGAAGATGGAAGTTACACAAGCCTGGTTATAATGTTCTGAGAGTAAGACATCCAAATTACAATATATACTAGAAGAAGAAGAAAAGAAGAAACATTTAGCTAGAATGTACAATTTACAATTTCTCTAGAATGTACAAGTATACACATATATAATCGGTACAAAGTGCCACCAAATATCAACCAAAGATTGCTACAAATCCAAGCCAATCAACCAATCCATCTACTGATGGGAATGCTAAAGTAGCTCCATGAAAAAACCTACACATGAAAAATTGTGGAAGACACAAAACTTAAAAAAACACCAAGTAAAATTATTCCTCCATATCGCCTACCAAGGAACAAAATTACCAATCTTAAGAGTAAGATTAGGAGTGGTAGAAGAAGGATTAATTAAAGGTGTAGTAGAGGCCTAAGAAGGTTCATGTTCTAACAAATATAATAAAGCAAAGATAATTTGATGCACATTATTGACACAATTTTTGGATAAGCCACCACCATATTGCTGCAATGCATCTTTCACAGGATGAAAAGATTGTCTCTCTAGAGTTTCTTTCATACTCTCATAAACCATTTAAACACTATGATTACCAAGGAGTGCATGATGATGAAACAAACTCCCAATGAGGGCAGTACCACTCCAAAGATCATATTTCTAATAGGCTTTAGTAAACTTATCCTTGTGCAAATAAATAGGTCTATTAAACCTAGTAGCTATCAACTCCAAATGAAATGGGGACTATAATAAATATGTAGCATTGGACATAAAATCTGATAGAATATGGGATAACTATATTAATCTTTTACTAGAAGGAAATAGAATCTCATGCCCAATAATCCTCTTGATTCCTCTACAAATGTGAGAATGATCACAGAAGAACATTATAGCTAACATATCATCCTTAATACAACCAAGAAAAGGCTTCTCCTAATCTTCTAGCTCCAAAAAAATCCTAAAATTCCTAGGATAATATTCCATATGAAGAGAAGAACAAGATGAACAAACATCCACTAGGTAACTTACTCCAACCAGTGAGCTATGGCATCTCAACATGATGAAGCTATAAGCATCAATGAAGACTGGATCAAAAAACCTAGAAGCCAAAAGCAATCACCTAGAAACCCAGACAACCAAGAAGATTGAAAAAACTTTCATAGTGAAAGACAACTGAAAGAAAGTGTAGACCCCAAAAGTGACCACCCAAAAAACCATGAGACTAGCAAGGGCCAATGCACTAAAATACTCCCACTCAATAGCCATCATGATAAAGGATATATGAAATCGGTCTCATTAAAACACCACTCAAGCCACATGAGCTGGAAGATATGAATTAAAACCTTCACATAGAAAACACAAGACAACTCACACGAGTTGAGTACTAATAAGTAGATCAAAATAAGAAAGTATAATTAACTATACATCTCTACTAAATGAAGTAGATGTCAATTGAAGAATTAAATGATAAAGTACAAAAATTTTGAAAGGCCAAATCCTAAGGTGAACAAGAATCACAATCATATGTTGGGTGATGGTGCCATGAGGGTGTTGGTCTTAGATTGGTTTTGACAATTGAGTGTCAAGACACTTAACAAAATTCTAAGTTGATGCTGACTATAATATAGATGTCAAGCTATAGTATTTGCCGAGCTAGAAATTCAATAGGTGCTAAGCTATTTAGATGTTGATTAGATAGATAGTGTCGAGAAAGTATCAAGTGTTGAGTAACAATTAATGTCGAGCAAATATATGTGCCGAGTGAAGTATATGTGTTGAGCAAGATAGATTTTCTATATATGTCAAGCCCCAATAATCAGTATGTGTTGAGCATCAACAAATAGTAAGTGTTGAGTGACACAATATTGGCATATGAGTTTGTACCTTTAGAAACTTAGTTGTAGATCATGTTACATCCTAGCTAAGAGACAGATTTCAAGTTCTAGAGGATAATATCGAATCTTTTAGAGTTCCTATGTATTCTACATGCAACCAATGGAATAATTTAAATTCTAAAGAGGCAAAATGAATGAATCTCATTCGTAGATTCATAACAAACCCTAAGTCATGAAACCTTTTGAAGAAGTTCAAAGCCTCATGATTCAAGTGTTGTTGAAAAGGGTTGAATCCAGTTGAGAAGCTCAAGTAGAGAGTGAAAGAGAGCAAAGACTAGAAGGGTGAATTAGTGAAATAGGGGAATTGATAGATCAATTAGAGTATAATAGAGCATCAAGACATCAAATGGAGACACATCAGATTAGGAAGGATCAAAATAGATTAAATAGAACATCAATTTGAAATCAGCAATAGAAGGTTGTAAGTAATTAGGTCAAACATTCTACTATGTTTCCTAACCATTGTATTAGGAGAATAGAAATCCAATCCTGATAGGTTGGTTTAACAACCATATTGTAAATCCTTTAATAGGGTGACATTCCAAGTGAATTTTTGTAAAATCCTTTAGACAGGTGCACTTCTAATAGAGTGTTGAGCCTTTCATAGGGTAGGCCTCTCATAGGAAAAACCATTGATGATGGTCAAATCTTTGTAACACTAATTGGTTACATATTGTTGCAATGATAAGTTGTGGGTGTCATCCCCACCCCAGTTTTACCTTCTAATTTTGCAAGGTTTTTGGGTGATCAAATCTTTTGTTATGTGTTTTCATGTGCATATCTTTATTTTCATGTTTATTATATATGTTAACATGCATGTAATTGATTTTAGTTAAAAGATTTAGATGTTAAAATTGGTTACTTCTTATTCACCCCACCTCTCAAAAGTAAATCTTTCCACTTGTGAATTCCAACAATTGGTATCAGAGTTGTGGTTCTCACAAGGAGAAGCCTTACAGCTTGGACAAAAAGATCTAAATATAGAAGTCTACAAACTTGGGAAGATCATAGAGAACTAAGAGATTGAAATACATCTCATTCTACATTCTTTGGAAGAAGCTAGGGAAGAGTTGAGGAAATCCCTAAAGAGAATAAGAGAGATTGCCATAGTTGAGAATGATATATAGTACAAGGAGATTGACACCTCAAAAGTGTCTACCAATGGAGATTTCAAGGAGTTTCATGTAGAAATGGAATACCTAATGGAGAAGAATAGAGCTAGAGTAGTAGAGATCAGATCTCTCAAGATTGATGCAAAAATAGAAGACCTAATGGATTAGAATTATGTTGAGTAGGATACAAGATGGAAGTTTGTGGTTAGAAGATAGACCAATTAAGATATCCAAAAGAATTATTCATAGGGTAACAAGGTATCCAACCCTATAACAGCCCAAAACACTGAGGAGTGACTCCAAAGAAGTAATTAAGGAGAATACTGGAGCCAAATGGAACAAGAGAGGCATGACCATTGACACTATCAAAGACCCTCTTGTTGATTTTGTAGTCAGAGTCATTTCCCACAAATTCTATGAATCTAGCAAAATCAGTAGTATTCCTTGGACTACAATGGATGTAGGGTATTAAATTATGAAAAAAGATCACACTTATGATCTAGTAGAGTAGCGATTACAATAGATTATGGAAAACCTAGGAGCTATAAGGAGATCCAAAAGTGCACAATGCAAATTTGGATCAATTTTGATTTGTTTATTCTTTTATGTATAGAATGAGTTCCCTTCCTTTGGAAAATTTAGTTGGAAGACAAATAGGTCAGTGGTAGTGCAAGTTAATGAATATATTGAATAGATAGGAGCCAATTTTGAGACTATCATGACTAGTTATTTTGAAGATATCAAGAAATCAATGAAACAGAGACTTAGGATTCTAGTCTCTCTAGTTGAGCAACATATAAATGATACTTTTTTTCTTGTTGATATTGATTATACTTACATTCAAGCAACCATTCCAAGGGTATGATGTCTTAGACCTCTTGACTGTGAGATAAATATTGATGAGGCATCTACATCAATTACAACATTGTTAGCAAAGGAGATTGATAAGACTACAAAGCCTTTTGGAACCTTTGATGTTGTTAAGTCCAAAGTAGAAATGGAATTGAATATTACTTCCACCATCAAGAGAAAAGATAAATTGGTGAAGAAATTGAAAGCTAGATTTGGAGAAGGGGTAGCAAAGGTAGAGGAGGAAGAAGATGAAGAAGAAGAACAAGAAGAATATGGGTAGGAACCACTAGCATTAACCCAAGGCATGGGTGAAGATGTTGAAGAAATAGAAGGTGTTGAGGAGAAAGAAGAAGAGGAAGAACCTAAGGTAGAGCCTAAGAAGAGGAAGGCATAGAAATAACCTATTGCTCAACCTAAAAGCAAGAAGAAGAAAAAGCCTAGCCCAACAAAACCTACCACAGGGGCTAACACAAGAGCCACAAAAAACATGGCCAAGGATCAAGAAAATAAGAAAGCCATAGAGCAAGAAGGACCAACCAAGAAAAATTTGAGGAGAAAATATGTGGCAACCCTAGAATCAGATTACAATAGTCAATTTAGAGTGGTAAGTCACACCACCATATCTGATTTGGAAAACACATGTGATGACATTAGGGACAATGCAAAATTTTTAGGACTTAAAGGAATTGATTTCAATAAGTTGACAAGAGATGAACAAAATATGGTGGAAGATTCCATGTACACCATGATGGAAAAATTCAATAATACTCCACTTGAACTAGATAACACTATGCCTAGGGAGTTGTATTCCATTGTAGAGAATAAATGGCACTATTGCCAAAATATGGAGAAAGAAATAAGAGAGTCAACTTTGGCTCATGTGACTCTTGAACTC
The DNA here is from genome assembly GCA_028749045.1 of Cupressus sempervirens. Taxonomy (NCBI): domain Eukaryota; kingdom Viridiplantae; phylum Streptophyta; class Pinopsida; order Cupressales; family Cupressaceae; genus Cupressus; species Cupressus sempervirens. The sequence goes on along the minus strand of CM053791.1, from coordinate 469,688,046 downwards.
ATAAAAGGACAAATAAATAAGGAAAATAAGAAGCATTGGAGAAAATTTTCACCCAAATATAGTGCCTTCAGTATACTGCAGAATAACATTGAAGATGTTATGAAGAAGTCCACTCTCATGTGGAAGGTAATCTATGGGCTCACAATAGTGATGGAAGGTCAAGAAGATCCCTTTGAGGGAAGAAATGATGAAGATGATGATGAGGATGACAATGTCAAGGAAGAAGAGGGAGAGAAGAAAAAGGTACAGGTTAAAATGGAAAAGGGTGTACAAAAGAGTGACATGGAAATTGCTAAACAACAAAAAATAGATCAAAGTGTGTAGGACACACAAATGCCACCTCCTAGCCCTCCACATGTAATACCCACACCTAAAGATTTAGTGGTGGTACAAGATGTTTCTAACACCTTTGGTCAGAACATAAACCTAGTGACTATAGAGGATCTCAAAAATATCCTTCACCAGACTTCACTACAAGCATAGTTGTATACTAATCTAGTCTTGGTGAGTGTGGAGGAATTTCAAAATGTTGTAGCTAAGATAAAAAAGGAGAAGGTGAATCCACAAGAACCACCTTCATATACTCCAACAACTACAAGTGGACAACCCCAAGAGCACGTAACACAAGACACATCTACTAGGGTTGATTCAATAGTTATAGTGACTTCAACTACCAAGGAGACAGCAAAGGAACAAATAGGAAATAAGGATATATCTATTCCTATAGCACAAGGACAAGGTGCACCTCCTCAAATAATAGTGATTGATTAAGGAAGATCTGAAGAAGATAACAAGAGCCCTAAGGAGAAATAATAAGAGGAAATTCAAACACTGATCAATTTTCCTACAATAGGGACTCCTACAGGAAGAACATAGTAGTCAAGCATTGAGGTAGTAACACTTCAAATTTTAGCACTAGGCTTGAGCTCTACCAAGGTTGCAAGGGTACTTCACTATGGAGACCATTCTCTTGATGATGAGATAGTCATTCCAAGGTATGACTATAAAATAACGAGCGTAGACTAGATTAATGAAGTGCAATAGGCACTAGAGAAGAAGAAGAAAAAAGAGATACTCATAAATGAGTATAAGAAAAGGTAAGCATTGATAGAAATGAAGGACATCTTTTTAGATGCATTCAACTTGCAAGTACCTGATGAAACAAAGCCCATAATGGAGCAATTATCCCATATAGGACTAGGTACAAAATGAGAACCTAGATACAAATGCAAAACTATTAGAATGGTCTAAAAGAAAGTTGCAAATGAAAGTAAATGAAAGAATATTCAGTGAAATAACACTATCTCAAGTGGAGCTAGTGAAGAAGATAGAAAAGGTAAAAGAAGTACTTGAGAATATATTCTTACTATACTCAAAACTATGTGATTCATCATATTTCACACAAGAGACTAGCCAGAGGATATTGAGCTTGGAAAGGAACCTTAAAATATCAAGTATGCAATTACCAAAGGATCCAACTCAGAGTGAGAAGCATTTTGCAACTATGCTTCACACACAGAAAGAATTAGTTGTACTCACAGTAGATGAGGCAAATGTAAAGGCTAAGTTGATATAGCTACAATCAGCAATAACCCCTCACATGGAAGCATAACACAAGGAACTAGCCTATGCAGAGAATGTGATTAAGAATGATCCTAATCTTTCTACATTGGAAGGCCTAGTACAACTTGCAACTGAGACAACCATCCAACTTAAAGCATTGGAGATTACATTAGACAATTGGGATGTTGCTCTCAAGATAATCATGGAGGTAAATAAATCCTTTTTGGCTAAGTATTCAATTAGTGCATAGAACCCTTTGACATTAGTGTCAAAAAGGGGGAGATAATACATTTTGTAGGAGATAATATATTAGGAGACCCAAAAGGGGAGATACCCAAACATACCTATTGGGGGAGATAATAAAATTTTGAATTTTGGAAATAATAAAGCCAAAAGGATACAAAAACTACAAGGAAAGATATCTAAAAGGGAGAGTAAAAATAGAGCAAATAGCATAGAGCATATAAGAGCAAAATGACAAGGCACAAAATTATTATGAGAGACATCTGGCATAAGGAGTTTTGGTTATAGCTAAGGCACACCAGCTCTAGGGGAGTTACAAGTTTTGAAGGTATAAAGTCTTTTACAAAATTTTGAACAAGTTTTGAAGTTTTGTACATATGTTAAATAGATGTATATTATACTCATAGAGATTAATCTCCGAATGTATAGTTAAGTTTTTTTGACACTCATGTCAAAGGGGGAGATTGTTGGTCTCAAATTCATTTTGACAATTTAGTTTCAACACACTTAACAAATTTCTAAGTTGATGTTGAGTATAATACAAATGTAGAGCTACAATATGTGCCAAGCTAGAAATTCAACAAGTGTTGAGCTCTTCAGATGTCAAGCAAATAGATAGTGTCAAGAAAGTATCAAGTGTCAAGTAATAATTGATGCTGAGCTAGTATATGTGTTGACTCACTATATATGCCTAGTGAATTATAGGTGCTGAGCAAGATAGATTTTCTATATATGCTGACCACTAGTAATTAGTATGTGTTGAGCATCAGTAAATAGTAAGTGTAGACTGACACAATATTGGCATATTAGTTTGTGCCTTCACAAACTCAGTTGTAGATCATAGTGCATGCTATCTAAGAGATAGATTTTGAGTTCTAGAAGATAAGATCAAATCTTTTAGAGTTCCTATTTATTTTTTATACAACCAATGAAATAATTCAAATGCTAAAGAGGCAAAATGAATGAATCTCAGTAATAGATTCACAAAAAACCCTAAGTCACAAAACCTTTTGAAGAAGGTCGAAGCCTCATGATTCAAGTGTTGTTGAAAAGGGTTGAATCTAGTTGAGAAGCTCAAGCAAAGAGTGAAAGAGAGCAAAGAGAAGAAGGGTGATTTAGTGAAATAGGGGAATTGATAGATTAGTAAGAGAAAAATAGAGCATCAGGACATCAAATAGAGATACATCAGCTCGGGAAGGATTAGAATAGATGGGATAGAACATCGATATGAAATCAGCAATAGAAGGTTGTAAGTAATCAGGTCAAACATTCTACTATACCTTCTAACCATTGTATTAGGAGAATGAAAATACTATGTTGATAGATTGGTTTAATAGCCATATTGTAAATCTGTTAATAGGGTGACATTTCAAGTGAATGGTTGTAAAATCCGTTAGATAGGTGTACTTCTAACAAAGTGTTGAGCCTTTAATAGAGAAGGCCTCTCATAGCGTAGGCCATTGATGATAGTCAAATTTTTGTAACACTAATCGATTACATATTGCTGCAGTGATAAGTTGTGGGTGTCATTCCCTCCCTAATTTTACCTTCTCATTTTGGAGGGTTTTTGGGTGATCAAATCTTGTGTTATGTATTTTCATGCATGTATTTATTTTCATGTTTATTAGATATGTTAACATGCATGTGATTGATTTTAGCTAAAAAATTTAGAGGTTAAAATTGGTTACTTTTAATTCACCCCCCTTTCAAAAGTAATTCTTCCCACTTGTGAATTCCAACAGAGGGAATATGGTAGAAACTATCCAGCTACATAACCAAAAATGTCACCTAGACCATTATGTGAAGAAATCTTGTAAGGTACAAATGACAGATCCTCATAAAGCCAATTGAGAACACACAACCCATCATTGAGTCAATTAGATCTTTCCCACTTGATATCAATTACTAAACCAATGTTATAATAATTAATACAACAATTTTGTCTACTCACTTCAATTAAGATATGCATAAGAAAATCATATCTAAAGGTATTAATCATTCTTGCACTAACTTAGTAAATCACACCAACTAGGAAAAATAAAAATTAAGTCCTAATACAGGGGGTCATATCTAGAAAACACTTAAAAGAATGAGAATCCAAGAATGTACCATAGAATTCAATCTAATCTAAAGCTAACAATTATGTACACACCTTACCCACTTGATACCAATTACTAGCCCAATGCTAAAATGATTAATACCACCATTATGTGTGCTCACTTAAATCAAATCAAATAAGTTAGATATGAATTTTTTTTGGCAAAGCCCACATCTATACTCTAGGCCAGGTAATAATTGATAATAATAATAATTAATTATTATTAATAATAGTTTTAATAAGTATTGGTAAAAATTTTAATTTAATTATTTGAAAATTTGATTTATTACTTTATTATTTAAATACAATTCTCAAGTAAATTAAAAATCAAAGAAATTAATTGAGAGAATTAATATTTTCTTTTATAAACTTGAATGTGTTCATATAGTTTAGATATATGAATATGATTTGTAATAATAGGGAACTTTTATTATTCAAATACCTTAGTAATTATAATACTTTGAGAAAATGAAAACTAAAACCCTAGTTTTGGTAATGAATTAAACTATGAAACAATGTTTAAAAACCTTTATATGATTTTTTGAATCATCTAGAATTTTAGTGAACTCAAAAACCTTAAGTAAATCTAGTAACTAGAGAAATGGAAACTGAAACCTTGGTTGAGTTCAAAAACATTATGAACTATAATATTTGGAAATGAAAATGAAAAATTGAAAACCTATAGTGAAAATTGAACTTATGTGTTTTCAAAACCTTATGAATTATGAAAATTACTTTTGTATGTACTCTTTATAACATGTGGTTTACAGATGTTGGTTTTTGGGATTGACTAAGTACTTTGACATAATCAAGATGTTAACCAGAGGCTCGAGAGTTCTGTTTCGTAATATCATGATGATATTTTGATTACAATCTTTTATACTCAACTATGGTAATGTGTCTTGTATGATCTATGAGGTGTTTTGATCTATTGATCATTATTTCTTTCCAGTGTTCTTGTGTGAAACTAAGGTGAATGGTGAAACCTATCTGATATAACTTTTAAGTCTTTGATAAGTTTTTTTTGGAATTTTTTTCCAATCGCTTGTATAGGATTGAGGTGTTTGTATGATTTGTTCATGGTGACATCATGTTATGATGTGGATTGGTTTATGAGTTCTTGATTTTCAATCAGCCCTATTAGGATGATTATATTGGTGGAATCTATGATTATGGTTAGTGATTTTTAATACATGTCAATTGCTTGTTTAAGAACTAATGTCTAGTATGTGGTATTTTGTGATCTCCTAATTTTACTGGGCGTAGGGTAGGTTATCTATATGTCCTTTTTGGAAGTGGCTTGCAATGGAGGATGAGGCCCTAAAGAGGCTAACTGGTAACCCATTGTAGGTTATTGAATAAGTGATAACATTTCATTAAATGGGTATAAAATGAATTATTAATAGTCATTGTTTTCCTTGCTGATGGCTTGAGTGCTAGTACAGGCTAGGATGGGAGTAGAGAGGATGCTTGGTTGTGACCATGCTTCATTGGTATGCCTTTTTAGTGTGAAAGGATACTAGTGTAGCATGGAGTCGCTAGGGGGGTAGAGTATTAAAAGACTAGTCAAGTAACCTTAGACTTGGTTCATGCAATGACACTTGCCCACATACATAATAGGTTTCTTATGTGAGTGTGTTGCCTTTGGGATCAATTGATACTTGTGTCTAGGTACCCTTTGAGATATTCTAATTTTAGGTGATTCCTTGAACCTAGATGTTGGTTTTGACTTTTGCATTTGTTATCCTATTTGGGACTTGAGTTTATCTCCTTAACATGGTGGGAGTGGACCTTTTTGGGTTCCATGAAGTTGGGTGGTAGTTCTTTTTCTTATACCATTGAGATATGACCATCAAATTGTTGGAAATAATCAAGACTTTCTAAGTTACTAAGAGGGGAGGGGTGAATCAATAACTTCAAAACTTCTCATTAATTCAACAATTAACAATGTAAATCAATCACCATTTATTCATCTACTTTATTGCATGTATAAGAACTAAGAGATAAATATTCATAACACATGGAACATAAAATTTTGGTGACCCAAAAACCTTCCAAGTAGAAAGTAAAACTAGGGTGGAGATGATACCCACAATCTTCACTATTGCAGCATAAAATTGGTTTGTTAAGGCTTACATTGACCACTTTTGGTGATCTACCCTATTAGGAGCAAATAGGATTGGTATGTCCACCTTTTTAGAGGATTTACAAACATACAACTAAGTATGCACTCTATTAGGAGATTTATACAAAGACTGTTAAGTCTACCTTGTTAAAGGATTTAGGACTAATTCATCTATTAGGATGAAACAAGGGATCTTACTTACAACTCTAATTGCTGATTAGATCCTTGTAGCACTGATCTCCTCATGTGATAGATAAATATTTTCTACTCCTATATTGACCTTGTTGAATTCCTTTTACTACTGCTGATACACATTCACATGCATTTCTTACAATCTTACATTTATTACATTGATACAAAATAGTACTACAATTGTATGATACAATACATCACATAGATATATACCATTTCAATTCATACAACTACAAGATTGGCCAAAACATAAGTGAACAAAACATTATTAAGTTAGTGCAATAGAAAATAACTCAAGTTCTTTAAGCTAACTTAGTGACCTTCTAATACTTGGCATCCACTACATTACTCAGCATTGTCATGCACTCAGTAGAAGTGAAGACTTCGTCCATACTAATCACATAATGTAGCTTCAAACTTAGTGACCATCGATGAATAAGTAGACATAGTATCACTCAGTAGTTACTGGATGTTGTGTTTACCTTGCTTCAGTCAATAAACATTACTTTTTCCATCACTTGATTTACATTGACTTTTCATCACACTGACTGACTACTCGGTGGACATTGAGAAGCTTAGTAACAACTCCTAAGCTTCACATTGTTTGAATTCACTTAGTAGCCTTTGAAATATTTAGTGTAAACTACAAAACATGGTTAACACTAGAAGGCTCAGTAGATATACTAGAAACTAAGTGATGAGCTTAGTAATCTCATAGAAATGAATAAGTGTTTTCACTAATGGAAAATATAACTTAATGCCAATAATCTCACCCTTTGGCATTAGTGACAAAAAAATTTATAAGACAAAATTGACATAATGATTATGATTTTTCAAAAATTGATCTTTGTAAAGTTGTTGTATATACATCTCTACATATATCTCCTTTATAAGACATAATTTATATACATATGCACATAGTCATCTCGTGTATTTTGTACACATATCTATCTGATCCATCTCTCTCTGCCTTTCACTATACTATCTCCCTCTTTGTTTTATTTTCATCTCACCCTTTTTGACAATAATGTCAAAGGGCTATACAAGCTATTTACATAGTAACACCAAAATGAGAGAGAAAATTTGTATGTACCTTTAGAATAAGTGTAGGTTTCTTATCCCAATTCTCTTGCTTATGGAGAGAGCTACCTAAACTTTTGCCAATAGTTGTATCATCTGGCCTACCATTGAGAAGTTGTTGTCCTAGACCAATGTTTTGGATTGGGCAATATGTTTCTACATTGTGTCCACAATTAGAAAGGTCATGCTTTGTATGTCTATTAATATAGATCTTATCCTTGCCTCTTCTCTAAGTAGTTCTGCCTACATATCAACAAGAAAATTCACCTTGATGTGATGTGATGATCTTGAGGAAGGGTCAAGCTACAACCTTTGTGCATTGGCTTGCATATTCACATCAATTTTACTCAACTTCTCCTTATCTTCCTTAGTAAATATGGAAACATCACATATTTTTACAAAAAGTGATGTTACATTGGTAATGTGCTCAAGCACCTTATTGTAAAATTTCCTTTGCACCTTCTCAATAAGCTTCTCTTGCCCGGTAGAATCCTCATTGGATTTTTGTATAGCCTCCTATAATTGTAGCAAAATGTGTTGGGTGGAATCCACTTCAACACCTATAGCATCAGTAATAATATTTTTAGAATTTTCAATAATTTGGTATTCCTTGCCTCTTTCTGTCATGTCCCCTTTTCAAATAATTAAAAATAACAATCTTTTCTAAGGCATGGAGGGCCAAAAAGGTGAAGTTTCAAAAAAAGGGGATAATCTTTGGAAGCTAATGGACTAATAAATGAAAATTATTATTAAAATATGTTTTATTAACCCCTCTTGGATGTGAGTTAGGGTTATGCCCTCTTTTAAGGAGTTTGGAGGCATTTTGGGCTCATTCCAGAACTTGATTTTTGCTCATTTCTTTGTTATTCTTCAGAGCCTGCCAAACTTGTGGAGAAGGAGACCCAAGAATGGGATTTTGAAAGTTTCTAGGAAGGCTAAGGATAGGATTTTGAAGCCATTCCATGTGCATGCTCATGTAGAGTTTACCTTTGTGCTGAACAGTGCAGATTTGTGATTTTTTGGGTGTGTTTTTTGTAAGAGTTTGGTGTTTCTGGTTGAGTATTTCATATCAGTTTGGGTTGCTGCTGTATATCAGACATTTAGATGTTAAAATAGATCTAGATATATGTATTTTTTCATGATTATACTTTTGTGATAGATTATTAGTGTTTTTGTGGTGTTTTCGGGCTATTCTATGTTGTTTTCGAGAGCCCGATGAGCATTGTTTTATCCTCCATTTGGGATTTGTTGTGTAAATATTATACAGATCTGAAAATTTCATTTTGTAGGCTGTTATGCTTCTGAAATTTCTATAAAATTTCCACTTTCAATTTTACTAATAATATGTGCAGCTGTGAAGTTTTTGGCACTATTTCTGACATACCCGATTTGGGGTTTATTGAGAAATTGGTTGATCTTTGAAAGATTGGTTGTTTGATATTAAAGATCTGATTAGAGGCTTGAAATATCATATAAAATCAGGAAAGGGACATTTCAATGGTATCAAAGCTATGATCTTGCCAGCCTAAGGGTTTGTAAAAGTTTGCATGTTAGTTTTGACAACTACCCAAATCTTGCATGTCATAATTTATGGTTGCATGTTGTTTCTAATCAGCTGCATGTCAAAATTTATGGTTGCATGCTACTTCTAATCATTTGCATGTTAGTTCTTGGTGAATTTGGTGATTGCATGTTGCTTCTAATCAGCTGCATGTCAAAATCTATGGTTGCATGCTACTTCTAATCAATTGCATGTTAGTTCTTGGTGTTTGAAGAAGTTATAACCTATTGGAGTTACACTCTACTTTACCTAGAATGGACAGGTATAGTACAGAGTCTCAGAGGACACGATCTTGGATAATTAATATCCAGAGTCAAAATAGTAGAAACGATGGTTATTTAGACATTTGAGATAAACTTAAGAAAATAAGCCATGACATGTCTGAACAGTTGGTTGAGCACCACCGTATAATGAATGACATGTTGTCCGACCCAGCTAAGGTGGATAAGTTGACTGGATTTCTATTTGGAAAATTTTCTCACAGGTCAGATGACACAATTACTAAGAACTTGCATGAGGAGTTTGAGAAACTAGCTTATAGCCAGGCAAAGGTCTTAGATTCTACTCTGCTACAGGAGGTAGTGAGAAAGGATATTACGCAGATTGATAGTAATGGTCAACTTGATACTCAAATTGAGACAATTGTATATAGCTCGTTAAAGGGTGATATCATAAGTATTCAGGATGGTATAGTTACAACAGGTAGTGACTACAGCGTAGTGGGTTCAGATGATGATTATGAGGATGTTGTTGTGCATGATGGTGAGATACCTAGTAGAGATGAGAAGACATTGAGAATTCATGACTTTGCTGAGAAAGAGTACTAGGCACAGTTAGATGCTTCGTCACATGAGGTTGAGGCTAGTAGTACTTCACACAATTTGTCCAGCTAGCTAAAAGTGAACAAAGACAGTATTGTGACTTCATTATCTCATCATGACAGGTATGTGGAGTTAGTTGGTATTGGTCATATTACTCAAGTGAGGATTTTGCTTGAGTTACCAGCTGATTCTAGTTTACAAACATGGACTTGAGATTGTTATATTGGCATTTGGGATTCAGTTGACTGGAGATCTTTAACACTTTTTAGTAGTAGTGTTTGTTTGGGTGCTATCATGGATTTGATTAGCAGATTGCACGGTGTTGTCTTTTCTTGTGCTAGTAGCTTGTCTGATGTTGGTATTAGTTTTTATACACCGGTGTTGGGCTTTGTTCATATATCTAGTCGACCATACTTGCTGGAATGTGTTGATGATCTTTCATATTTGGTAGTGTGTATAGATGAGTCCCAGGATCATATTGGCATTGATGACATCTAGGAGGATGCAGTGGGTAGTTTTGAAGACTTAGTTTCCTTGGGTACAAAGTAGTTGGACAACAGCCCTACAGTTTTTGATACTCTATATGTTGATATGAGCTTTGGACTTGATTCACAGGATATGGATGGTAATACTCTAGAGACTAGTAACTTTGAGGATACTCCTTTAGATAGTGCATCAAAGGAGGTTTGTAGGACATAGTCAACCTAGTGCCATCATGTGTCTAATCAGTTGAGAGTTAGTGAGTGAGACATTGCTATCGCTTGCCAACATTTTGATGTTGCTCGTCAATTGTTAGCAGTTTATGGATGGGGTTCTCCTACTAGTGATGAGCACAGAGGCGGTTATCTTTCCTTGACAGAGTTTCACTCTTTGTGGGAGGCTATCCAAATTCTGAGATAGGATTATATGTAGTTGGTAGCCAACAGAGATTGTCTTATGGAGTGGGGCAGTGCAACATATGATGCATTGTTGGCCAAGGAAGATGAGGTGAGTGAGCTTATTGAGCAGCTTGAGGTGACTTCTGAGGTTCTTGAGAGTACACAGTTGTCTTTCAAGGAGTCACAGTTTAATTTGGCTAAGGTGACCATGGAGTTAGAGAAACTACAGTCTTTACTAGATTCTATATAGTCAGAAGTTGTGGTGTCTGATGATCCAAGGATGTCCATGGTTGAGATTGTTAAAGATAGTGGAGATGGGGATGCATCCATCCTTGATACTAACATTGGCATATTAGGTTCATCCCCACTAGAGTTAGGTTTAGTTGAGTTGGGTGCTGCAGCAGACTGTTGTGGTATGCTTGACATGGTGGTGACCTCTAGCACTAATGGCACGAAGACTAGAGATGATGTATCAAAGACCATGTGTGATGCTGGTAAGCCAATATTTGGTATGGTTCTTGCTAGTAATACTACTCCCTTGGCGATGTCTTTAGAGCTAGTAGTCAGTTCCAACTTGGTTAGTGATCGATTGTAGCTAGTTACATTTGGATTGTAGTCTGAGCCATTGACTGCGATTGGCACATTCTATCAGCATTACATTGTGACACATGCTCATCAATTTACCTTTGATGACCATGTTGATGAGATGATGATACAAAGATGTACTTTGGTTCCTAGTGCTTATCATCAGTTATGGGATAGTTTGATGCCTCGGGATGAGAGTTGTGATGGGCACGACATGGCAATAGGTTCTGTAGTTGATAGCTTGATATTACGTGACTTAGAGTAGGATTTTTAGAGTGATCCTTCAATAGGTGTTGTTATTGATTCTACTCCTTTGGCTATGACATCTCCTAATTTAGCTGGTGATTAGTCACAGTGGGTTGTATCACTTGTTCATGGTGAGCTGTTGACTAAGGTTGGTTTTTTTTATCAATATTATATTGCAAGGTATGTACATCAGTTATCATTTGATCCTTGTGTTGAGGAGTTGATGGTAGGAAAATTTGGTCTGGGTTCCAATTCTTGCTATTTATCTTGTGATGGTTTTTCACCATCAGGGGTGCATGGGAGTTATGGTTATGAGACAGTGGTTAGAGATCTACAGAGTTGTGTTAACTACAAGAGTTGTACAGTGTGTGGTTTCTCCATACTTGGTACAGTTTCATTTGGGAGCATTCACCATTGTTGTAGAGTTGGATTGTGTATTCCGTATATGCTAGTGGAATGCATTGATGGTATTTACTATGTTGGTACTTTGATTTTTCCACTTTACTTGGGTTTTGATGTTCTAAGAGTTTGTGTCTTGTTAGTTTCTGACTATGGAAGTTGTGACTTTGGAGTTTGGTTGAACAGTAATTGTCAGTTTGATTATGGATTCCTCTTGGTTATATTGCAGAGGATATTGCAGGAGCCTGTGTTAATTGACAATAGTATAGTTCATGACTACATTTGGGATCTAGGTGGATTTATTGGTTTATTTTTTAGCCATTTCTTGAGGACAAGCAATATTTGGAAGGGGAGGACTTGTCATGTCCCCTTTTCAAATAATTAAAAATAATAATCTTTTCTAAGGCAGGCAGGCCCAAAAAGGTGAAGTTTCAAAAAAAGGAGATAATATTTGGAAGCTAATGGACTAATAAATGAAAATTATTATTAAAATATGTTTTATTAACCCCTCTTGGACGTGAGTTAGGGTTATGCCCTCTTTTAAGGAGTTTGGAGGCATTTTGGGCTCATTCCAGAACTTGATTTTTGCTCATTTCTTTGTTATTCTTCAAAGCCTGCCAAACCTGTGGAGAAGGAGACCCAAGAATGGGAGTTTGCAAGTTTTTAGGAAGGCTAAGTATGGGAGTTTGAAGCCATTCCATGTGCATGCTCATGCAAAGTTTACCTTTGTGCTGAACAGTGCAGATTTGTGGTTTTTTGGGTGTGTTTTTTGTAAGAGTTTGGTGTTTCCGGTTGAGTATTTCATATTAGTTTGGGTTGATGCTGTATATTAGACATTTAGATATTAAAATAGATCTAGATATATTTATTTGGTCATGATTATACTTCTATGATAGATTATTAGTGTTTTTGTGGTGTTTCCGGGCTATTCTATGTTGTTTTCGGGAGCCCGATGAGCATTGTTTTATCCTCCATTTGGGAGCTGTTGTGTAAATGTTATACAGATCTGAAAATATCATTTTGTAGGCTATTATGTTTCTGAAATTTCTATAAAAATGTCCTCTTTCAGATTTACTAATAATATGTGAAGCTGTGAAATTTTTGGCACTATTTTCGACATACCCGATTTGGGGTTTATTGAGAAATTGGTGGATCTTTGAAAGATTGGTTGTTTGATCTTAAAGATCTGATTAGAGGCTTGAAATATCATATAAAATCAGAAAAGGGACATTTCGCTTTCTGACCTCAACAACTTTTGCCTAGCCTTCTTCTCTAAAAGTTGACTAGCCAGTCTCATTTCCTCAACTATGGTAGTGTTAAAGTCTAACTTGGGTATCTCTATATTAGTATGTAAATCAATATCTTCTTCAATTTCCTTACCAGTAATTAGAAGTTTTGAAGGCTACTTTTGTTCTACTTCTAGGATTACTGATTTAATCTTTGGAATTGAGAAAATTGTTGAGATAGAGGGGCTACCAGTGAAAAATGGAATAGGACTAATTGAAGAAATACTGAGAGGAGTACAAACCAAATCCAAAATTGAAACATTCCCCAAAATTTTTGTAGCACTCAGTGGAATACTCATAGTATTATCTACAATAGAAGAAATGACTGGAATAGAAGTAGATGTTGTCGATGCTGAAGTAAACAAAATTGTAGAACTGTGTGAAGCACTTACTATACAAGTTGATGAAGTGGTTGTAGTAGCTAACTTGGTAGCTAAAGAAATTTCTTATAGTTTAGTAGATGAAGTGTTTGACACTTCCAATGAAGTTACCTAGAGCTAGGAGGTAAGAAGAGATGATTGGGCTCATGATATAGCTGATGTGCTCACAATCATGCTTGTTGAAGCTAACTCCATAGAAGATATGGTGGTCTTTGGTGAAGAGTGAGGAAGAGATGCAATTACCTCTGCTACAATCCTCATAGGATCTTCTTCCTCCTTTTCCTCCTCCTTAGCTTCTTCCTTCTTTTCTTCTTCTCTATCTTTCACCAAGTCTTGCATATCCTCAGCTGTTACTATGACTGACGAAGTATTATCATTTTCATCATCGTCTTCTTGATCATTGTCATCACCCTTGATCTCAGCTAGATTTGTAGCTAGCTTATTGAGATGATAAACATCTCTACAAACATTAGTGGCATTCTTAACAACTAATTCAACATTTTTCATCAGTAAAATGCATGTATTGAATTTAAGGATCATTATGCCCTCATGTTCCTTCAATGCCTTTTGTAGTGCCTGCCCCTATGTCGCATTTCTGTTATCCTTGCCAAACTCTTTTAGGCCAGTTTTATACTTGATTTTAGTAGCATTACTTTCAAATTTTCAGATATTATTTCAGACTTAGTTTATTATATGATGAGATTACTTGGTACTCTATATTTCATGCATGTATGATGATTATTCAGTGTTTCTAGTTATTGATGATGAATAGCTAGATGGTTTATTATCACATGTGCTTTCTTATGGATACTTACCCCATATTGCATGTGTATGTTGTGCGTGTCTGTTTTCTTTATGTATGGTGTTTCTGATATGGTTAAGGAAGGGAGTCATAGTCACCTGCTAGTCAGATCTACTCGATGCACCACTTCTTGCCATTCTTTGTTTAGCTTAGAATATTATGTCTATACATGCGTGGATTTTATGCAGTTTGCAGGTACCAGGTATCGACTTCCCTAAATTGCTAGGATGAGCATACCCTATCACATTATCTCAATGGTAAGAGAGGGGAGATAAATCCTTATGTCCAAATCCTAAACCCTTTAGCCATTTTTCCTAATTGATAATTAGGACAAGTATCCGAGTTAAGTACCCTCCGACTGCATCAAATGACGTAATTTCGTGATTATAACCCTTTTGTTTGATTTAGTATGTATTTTCTATGATGGGTTTTTGTATGTTGCTTTATGAGTCCTTGATGTATTTTCTATTAATTAAGTCTAATTAAAAAGATTAATTAATGATTTAATTTAACGAAGAATTAATATGATATCTTCAATATTTAATTAATTGAGAAATTAATTAAATAAAAAGAATTTAAAAAAAATGGAGATAAAAATTTAAGGATAAACTTATAACGTGATAATATTTATTTAATTCAATAATAATATATATTTAGAGTTCATTTTTAAATAAATGCTAAATATTATTGTTATTTAAATTAATTAAATATTTTATCAATTAAGTTTCTAAAATAAATTAAAAGTTGAAAGATATTAAATTATTAAATTTTTTAGATCGCATGATGCGAGCATCAGTTGAAAATAAAAGAAATAAATTAAAAGATAAAATAATAGAAAATAATAATGTTATTTTAATTTCATAAAGTGCACATGAGATTAAAGTAATAAATTAATTTAAAATAGAACTCAAGTGGAATATTAAATAAAGTTATTTAATTCAACTTAATGTGCACGAAAAGATTAATGCAAAATAAGCAAAGAAAAAGAAAGTTAATTTTGGAGTTAACTCAGTTGAGCAAAGAGTCCTCTTGGGTGAACACACAATTAGTTCCCCAATTTGAGGAGAAAACTCCTTATTACAACTTAGGGGTTCGTTTTTGGGGGACAAAAATTTGGACGGTGAATTTTGGAGATAGAAATTTTGGGAGATAACTTTTGGAAGCGAATTTCAGAAGGTGAATTCTAAGAAAGATTTTCAGAAGAAGGTTATTGAAGAGGAGCAAATTCTCTTACAGTTCCTGGGGATTGCATAATAGCATCAGGCTTAGGTAGGGTGTTGTGTTTTGATCATCGATTAATTATGCAATTATCCTTTCCTGTCTTCTTCGTGCCTGTGGATTGTATATCTAAATTCTCTGCGATGAAAGCTTAAATATTTCAATATTGTCAATTATTAAATGCTTGTCAATATATTCGGCATACATAAAAATTAGAAGAGTGGTCAGGAATTCTTATTTGATAGATTAAAGAAATCTAGATTTAATCAGAGAAGGGTTAAATTTTAAACTTATAAATGAAAATTTTAGATTGAAAATTCGAAGGGTTCAATTTATCTTTTCTACCAGATTAAAATGACAATTATTTATTAAAAATAATAATAATACATATATAAATGTTTAATGTGCTTATGAGGGGGAAGAGAATTGTTTAAAACAATTATTATAAAATTAAATATATTTAAAAATAATAGTAATAAAAATAACATATATGTAAGTTTATATTTATGGCAATTCATTGAAAGGAAGATTGTTTATTTTAAATCTTTAAAAATAATAATAATAATAATAAATAAATAAAATTATTTAATAAAAATTAAGTTATTTACTTAAGCAAATTTCTTTTTTCAAAATAAAATATTAAATATGTTTGGCCGGGGGCGGGGGCAGAAATTAAACCAACCCCCACTTACCTGTTTGACTGGTGGCATTCACGTGTACCTGCACTGTGGAAGTTGCAGGGTACTACGATCGAAGGGCCAGTAAAGTGGTCGCGCGGCTCTTGGCCGACGGCTTTAATAAGCACTACAGCGATTTAAATTCGCTTGCAAGTTGTTTTGCATTTATAAAGTTTTAATCATAGTTTTATTAAATAATATATATTTGTTAATTAGTATTAGTATATGTTATTCAGTAAATTTTAAATGTTATTTAATAGGTATTAAATATTAATTAGTTTTTAGTGTATAAAAATGTTAATGATTTATTATTATTAATAATTTAAATTATGTTGTAATAAATTATTATTATTAATATAATTAAGTGATTTAAATTATAATAATATTTAATTTAAGTCTTAATTTAGTTATTAATAAAGTAATGAATTTAGAATTGGGATGAATATTTTATATAGATAATTTTATAATTTTAATTGTTTGTAATTAAAACTAGTTCGATTAAGTGTAATAACAAAGATTATCAGTTATTGTATTACTATTATGGGTTTAAATAAAGAGGTAATTATTTTATTTTTCAAAAAAAATCATTAGGTATTATTTTGATAATTAAATAAATAACTACCCTTTATATTATATTGAATTATTTGGCTTAAAATCAAAATTAGCGTAGTTGTACTTTTTATTCGAATATAAAATGGGTTAATTGTAAGGGTTAATTGTGAAAAACTTATTACTTGAACACAAACACTGAAAACTGAAACCTTATTGTTTAACTCAAAGTTTGTGTTTTCGATTCAAACCCAACTGAGAGATTATCTGATTTCTTTGTGTTGTCTATGCCTTGGGGGTCTTGGGGTGATCAGATGTTGACCAGTTTAGGTTGTTTCCAGAGGCTCGAGGTTTATGTGATTGTGATGTTAAGATGTTTTGATCTCGATCTTATAAACTCAACCTTGGTGATGTTTTGATGTGCTCTATGATGGATGTTTTTACTGTTTATTACTACTTTCCAATTTCTTTGTGTGAAGCTGAGGTGTTTTAAAGTGATTTTTTCTTGATGATGTCATGTTATGACATGTTTTGACTTGACCATTCTGGATTCTTCGATTAGTATTGTGATCTATTATTGGGATACCTATTGGTTGCTCATTGGAGAACCATTAGATATTGTGACTTATCATTGATGCCTTAAGTTGCTGATGGAGAACTGTTGTGATCATTTTGATTATCATTTGATGCTTTCCAGTCACTTGTATAGGGCTGAGGTGATATTTTGTGTTTTGGGATTTCATGAGCCTAGGGTAGGTTATCTATGTCTAGTGTCGGGAAATGGCTTGCAATGAGGGACGGGAGACCTGAAGTGGCTCTGGGGATGACTCATTGTAAGTTGTTTGTTTTAATAAGTGAAAACATCTCACCTAAATATTAACTTAAATGAACCTAATAAGATAACTGTATGTTCTCTCCCATGCCTTGAGTGCTAGTATAGACTAGGATGGGGTAGAGAGAACGCTTGCTTGTGACCTTGCATTCCATAGTATGCCTCTTCAGTATGAGAGGATACTAGTGGCCGCAGGATTACTAGGGACCCAAGATTCTTGAGGGATTTCTCGGGTAACTTCCAATGTGATTCATGTGATGACACTTTCCCACTTGCATAGTAGGTTTTCTACATGTCTTTGTGGTGCCTCTGGGTTTAGATGTCAATCTATTTTAGGAACCTTTGAGTTAGCATACTTATAGGATTTCCTAGACTTAGAGAGTATTTATGTTATATGTTATGTTATCCTATTTGGGACTTGAGACTATCTTCTTAGTGTGGTGGGAGTGGACCATTTAGGTTTCACATGGTCGGGTGGTAGTGCTTTTACTCTTACCATTGAGATCCGTCCGTAGTTGTTGTGGCTGGAGCTTTCTTGGTTGGCATTTACCTTCACTATGTTCTCAGATTATTATGATGGATGGTTAGATTTTATGATAGATGTTTTATCACTATGGATGTATGGATGTATCATGTATGGTGAATGATTTCATTTTTTTTACTGTACTTTGTATCATGGATTTAAGCCTTTCATACCCTATGACATGTACAATGGATGATTGAGCATTCTGAATTAATTTGCCAAGAGGCATTCGCAGCAAATGTATATTATGGACATTGGACTTTCTTATTATTCTTTCATGTGGATGTGGTAGTTGTTAGACTTAAAATTAATTAAATTTAAATGTGATTCAACGTCTTGGGATCCTTAAGGAATATAACCTATTATGTATGTTTGTTGATGATTACATGTTATTGCTTCCGCTACTATGTGTTTGATGTGTATGTTATACATTCTTACTTTAGAAAAAAAATTTTTTAGCAAACTTAGTAAAACTTTAGGTTAATTCTTTTGGATCCCTTGGCGGGGCGTTACACCTTTTTCAAATCTACCTTTGTTAGACTGGGTACCAACTATTTTAGATTTTGTTCAAATATATGTTTGATAGTTTGGACTATGTTATCCCATCTGACTTTGATTTTGTCAAGCAGTTCTGCTGGCACTTGTGATGCAATTTTTTTTGGAGAGTATTTCTATATTCCCAACTTCTCCATTATCAAGTCTTTAGTCTCATTTTTCTCTATAGGATTTTGAGTCTCATACTTGAGTGCTTTCAAGTTGTTTGTTCCTGCTCCATCCCTTAATTATTTTAACCTTTCTTTATATGTGGGTGGAGGTCAGTAAAACTGAACTTCACTTTCATCCTCTGCACCTTTCTTCCTAGATCTCCTAGTGAATACAGTTGTGGTGGGCTTTGGAGGCTTTGTGATGATCACCTTACCTTTCTTTCTAACTAGCTCCACTTCTTTCTCTAATTCTTCCTCTGCATCATCAGGTTCTTCTTCATCTTTGCCCTTTCCCTTAGTAATCATTAGAGGTCCTTCTATAGTTTTCAACTTAGCCACCCTCTTATTACCTTTGCTAAGAGCTTCAGGGATTTTGATACTTAGTTCTATCCTACTCTTAGCTTCCTCATATGTTCCAAGGACTAGAAGCTTTAGATCAACTAGTTCATTGACTAGGGCCTCAATGATGTCCTTGGATTCATCAATGTTGACCTCATATGGGAGAGGTTTTAACCATGCCACCCTTGGCCTGACTACCTGAATGTACACTCTATCATAATCCACCATAAAATAAACATCATCTTTGTAGTCTTCTACAAGCTTGGGGGGAATCCTGAATTGGTTATTCATTTTCTCCTTGAACACTTCAAAGTAATTGTTAATTATTCTTTCAAAGTTCTCACCCATCTCTACTATGAACTCATTAATTTGATATAGAATAGGGGTGTCCTTCCTCCATACAGCAAAACCTTTGGATGGAAAGAATTTTTGCACATAGAAGAAGAGACATGTCAGCAATGATCCAAATTTGTAGGGGTTATTCTTGGAAGTCCTAATGTTGTCTATGTTCTTATTTAGTTGCTTCAGCAACAAATCTGATAAGTCAAACTCAAGATTCTTATTTACAACCTTATAGGCCAAATCTACATCCTCACATGGAACATTGTTTAACCAACTAGAGCTATAGATTTTGTGTGCAATGATATGGATCCCAAACCTAAGCTCGACATCAATGACATTATTGATTTTCAAATCTCTACCATCCAACTGGGTTTTCTTTTGTGACTCTTCCCAACCTAGGGTTTTGGTGGATTTAGCATTGTTCAACATGGGAAGACCTATGATCTTGTGAATCATTTTCTTGGTGATCAATGTGGGTTGTTCCAACCACAATTTCCCGTTGTGAACTCGGCTGAGTATATACCTTATCCACTTAACTTGAAAATTTTCTTGGTAAATGTAGAATGTGGATCAACCCTTTTATTTCTAAGTATTCATGTTTGAGTTTTAATGAACCATCTACACACATCTCAGCTAGGACATTATCCATTTCAAGTGTTCCTAGCTCTTGCATAGTACATTTAAAGTGAGTGCAGATATCATTTATCAAGAGTACCTTGGGAGGAATCTGAGATCGAGCTCCATGTGGATCAAGACACTCTGCAACAATTGGAACAAGTTTGAAATTTAGTGCTTTCCACTCTACACCCTTGACCAACATCTCAGAACCCTTTTTCACTTTGCTACTACTACCACTTATTGATGCCATCGTTGCTTGGTAAGTGAGTAGATTACTTGATGATTTTTTTGCAAACTTTCTCAAAAGCCCTTTGAAGCTCTTCAAGTCACTCTACTTTGTGAATGCTATAATCATAGTGAAGAATGAAATCAATTTGTGCCCTTTTATTGATAAATTTCCATTAATACTTGGCATCATAATGACATACTACATGATAAACTATCTTCCATTGACCAAGCTCAGAAAATGTTTGCACCTTGGAAAATGAACCAAACTTCATTACTCCTTACCTCACTCAGTAGAGTCAACATCCAACCTTCCTCAATGGAGTCTAATCTAACTTGGTGAGATCTAAATTCTAGTGATCCCTTTGTATCTTAAATACTAATTGAATCTTCTACTTCCTTTTATTGGAACTGCTTATGATATGCCTTGTGAATATAGTTCTAGATCTTTCTTAAGAACTTTATTTGACATGATGGAGTCACCCACTTCTTGAGTAACTTCACTACCATGATTTGAACTTATTTCCTCAGAAAATTTAGGAACTCATTGATACCTCATTTGTTTCTTGATGTTGTCTACTCTTACTTTCTATTCATCCTCAATTTTGCTTATGTTGATGAAGCTTTTAGCTATATGACCAAGTTTAGTGCATGTATAACATCTTATGGTAGTATCCTTCTTTCTTAAGTGATGCCTTGCACAATTTATGTCAACGTGTCCTTATTCACCACAATAATGAAATCTACACCAAGTATTGTAGTCCCAACCAAATATTTCTTTTACAAATTGTTGAGCTAGATTGAATGGTTTTGATTTGCACTCAGATGCCTTATGTCCTTGCTTCTTACATTTGTGACATTTACTTTCAAATTTTGGTTTATCCTTGCATTTATTAGCCCTGTGACCATGTTGATTGTAGTGTAGCATTTTCCATTGAATTTTTCCTTTCCATTGCTCCAACATTTGTTTGATGTGTGACCTATCTTCCCACAGTGATTGCAAGTAGGTTTTTGATTTCTTTTAGCACCATGCTTGGAAGATTCACCTTCTTCCTCATATCCAAGTCCTGATTTACCTTTTTGCCTATGAAGATTTTGCTCATTTTTTTGATTCAATTGATTCATGTTTGCTTGGGATTTCATCATTCTCTCATTAACTTGTTTTATTGTGTTAAGATCATTCTTCAATCTTTCATTGATTTTCTTCTTAGTTCTCAACTTATTCCTTGTTCTTTCATCGACTTGTCTTTCAAAATTCAAATCATTCCTTATTCTTTCATTTTCTTCTTTGAGAATTCTAATTTCTTCATTTGCTTCAAAGATTTTATCAATAAGGTCTTCATGCTGAGTGGATTGATTTTGATGATCAATGTTTCTTGCCTCCAAGTCTTCTTTTTCCTTATTTCTTTGTTCTAAAATCTCCCATAGTCTTATTTATTGAATTTCCTATTCTCTTTTGAGTTTCCTCACCTCTTCTTGCAGTGATCCATTCTTTTCTAGGAGTTCTTTGATTGCATTGTTTGCTTCATCTAAACTGCTTCAAGGGAAAAAGTCTTCAATCTTTTCTTCAACATACTTAAGGTCATTCATTTGATTTGTAAGTTCCTTCTTTTCAGGGATTGAGAAAGATGTTCCTTTGCTTCTTCAAGTTGAACTATGACCATCTCTAGATCTAGCTTTTCATTTTAAATTGCTTTGTCAAGTCTGAATATCTCCATTGTCCTTTGATCTTTGATCAAGCTGTCAAACTTTATCCTGAGAACCACAATGCTCTAATACCAATTGTTGGAAATAATCAAGATTTTCTAAGTTACTAAGAGAGGAGGGTTTAATTAGTAACTTCAAGACTTTTCATTAATTCAATACTTAACAATGTAAATAGATCACCTTTTATTCATATACTTTACTACATCTATAAGAACTGAGAGATAATCATTCATAACACATGGAACACAAAATTTTGGTGACCCAAAAACCTTCCAAGTAGAAAGTAAAACTATGGTGGGGATGATATCCACAAAACTTCACTATTGTAGCATAAATTTGGCCAGTTGAGGCTTACATTGACCACTTCTGGTGATCTACCTTGTTAGGAGAAAATATGATTTCTAGGTCCACCTTGATAGAGGATTTACAAAGATACAACTAAGTACGCACTCTATTAAGAGATTTATACAAAGACTGTTAAGTCTTCCTTGAAAGGATTTAGGACCGATTCACGTGTTAGGATGAAACACGAGATCTTACTTACAACTATGATTGTTGATTAGAGACTTGTAGCACTAATCACCTCATTTGATAGATAAATCTTTTATGCTCTTGTATTGACCTTGTTGAATTCCTTATACTCCTACTGATACACATTTGCATGCACTTCCTACAATCTTACATTTATTACATTGATACACAATACCACTACAATTGTATGATACAATACATGACATAGATATATACCATTTCAATTCATACAACTACAAGATCAACCAAAACACAAGTGTACAAAACATTACTAAGTTAGCCCAATAGAAAATAACTTAGGTTCTACAAGCTTCCTCTGTGACCTTTTGATACTCGGTGTCCATTACATTACTCAACATCATCATGCACTCGATAGAAATGAAGGCTTAGTCCATACTAATCAAACAACATAGCTTCAAACTTGATGACCATTGGTGACTCAGTAGATGTAGTGTCACTCAGTAGATACTAGATGTTGTGTTTACCTTGCTGTACTCTGTAAACATTACTTCTTCCATCACTTAGTTTACACTAACTTTTCTTCACATTGACTAACTGCTCAGTAGACACTGAGAAGCTTGATAATAACTACTAAACTTCACATTGTCTTAATTAACTTGGTAGCCTCTAAAATGCTCGGTGTAAACTAAAAAACTTGGTTAACACTAGAATGCTTGGCAGATACTAAAAACTAAGTGATGAGCTTGGTAATCTCACAAAAAAGAATAATTGTTGTCACTAATGGAAAATATAACTTAATGCCAACATAGATGCTACAATTGGATGTCTTTGTGTAGATGTTCCTTTCTATCTAATCTTGTATTTCTATGATGGATGGATATACTCTTAAGTTTATTGTATTTTATTTTCATAGATCTTATGAGATGATTTTATCTATTTCATGGTGTATATTATTTCATCCTTTAATACCCTATGACCTGTGCAGTGGATGATTGTGCATTATGATTATCTCTAAGTGGTATCATATATAATTGTATATTATTTAAATAAAATTTGTACTTGTAGAACTATTCTTTAATATGGATATATTGGTTTTAGTATTAATTAAAATTAAATGTGATTCATCATCATTAGACCCTTAAGAGTTGAAACTTTTTTATATGTTGTTGATGTGTGAGTTTATGTTAATTGCTTCTACTATTCTATAACTATTGTTGTATCTTTATCGTATCTATCAAAAAAAAAGTTTGTCAAACTTAGTAAAACTTTAGGTTAACTTTTTTTGGATCACATGGTAGAGCATTACATCCCCTACTAGTATGGAGGAACTCATAAATATTTATCAAACTGTAAAGAATGGAATTTATCATAAAAATCTAGATCATTTACTTAAAATATATGTGGATAAATTAAGAACACTTGTAGAGCTACTGTTCAACCCTCAAACATATCTAAGAAAAGGTTAATGAATAAGACAATAAGAGAAATAATGACTAAATTTGATAATACTGAAATACTTGAATAAGGTTAGCTTCTTTAACTTTTTCTTACACAAAATAAGCTGCAAGATGCATTAAAATTGTTAGGTGTAGACACAACATTGAAGAAGAGAAGATTTTCTAACATGCAAACTAATGAGATTGAAAATGTTAAACAAGGTTTGAGAAACATAAGAAAGTGGTCTCAAACTAAAGATAGGTGCATGGAAACCAAAGTGATGTTGATGTGTGTTATAACTAAGAATATGAGCCAAAATATACAAATACCTTCAATTTCATCTAATATGGGATTTTAGTAAGAAAAGAATGACAGAATATGGTAAGTGAAGATTAATTTTGGATGATAGTAGTATGGGAGGGAATTGGGAAATCACATGTAAAGGACCTCATTCTAATAGGATTGATGAGGGATTCAAAAATTTAGTCACATCATTTTCGATTAATAACACTCATCCTTCATCAAATAGTAGAGATGTTATCAGGCATAGGATTGCATCTAGTCAATATGAACATCATAAAAAACATTGGTTGCACACAACACAACATGAGTTATATGTGTCATGTCATTTTGTGGTGAACATCCTAATATAAAAATTAGGAAAACGTATTTTGAAATATTGAAGCCATGCTTTGTGAGGTCAAACAAAGTGTTTGAAACTTGTTGTCATTATCATATTGAATTTGATCTCCACTATCAGGTATTTTGAAAGTTTTTAGAAGACACATATGGTTTTTGTGTTGCTCCTCCTAGTAGGTGAAATGAACATATATCATCCATTTTATGTGAAAAAATAGATTATCTAGTTGGTCAAATAAATTACTTCAAAGGATTATGTGAAACATGTGGTGAATTGGCTCTTTCTCCTTTGAAAATTCAAAATATTGATGTAAAAAAAAGGTGAATTGTGAAAGTTACAATTATGTAAAGAAGGAAAAAAAGTTGGAGAAAGAGACAGAAAGGTTGGAATATGTTGAAAACCTATTGTAACATTTATGGATAGATTTAGTAGTTTGATTCAACCTTATATTTGTCACACATTTTTTGAAAACTAGAAAGCACAATAGTTTCAAACTTTGAGAGATAATTTTCCACTCGAAAAAATTCTATCAATCGTTGATTTTGCAAAGAGATATTCCTTTATTCATCAAAAAGAAATTCAATCAGATTATTTCTTTTCTAAGTAGGTCACTATTATCGTACATGTTTGCTATAGACATGCACAATTAGATTCGGATAGTGTTCAGAGTACACTTGAAGCATGAGTCATTAAAAATGAATATCACTTTTCTATAAGTGATGATAAAGAGTGCGAAATTCACTATGTATAACATTGCTTCAATATGTTATTTCTTATTTGAAAGAAAGAGACATAAATATTTATAAACATTATGTTTTTTCTGATGGATGTGTCGCACATTTCAAATCATCTAGATCATTTTATGCATTATGTAGATATCAACATAATGAAAATATAAAATGCATATGAAATTCATTTGAGAGTGTGAGAAAACGTGAACATGATGGTGCTAGAGCTTGCATCAAACATGCTTTGTGAAAGTATCAAATGAATTATACTGGAGTTCATATAAACAATGCACATGATGTTGTTGGATGGTGTAAGATACATGTTGCATTAGGCAAGATTGGGAGATCATCAAGAATGAGTTGATAGGTACCATATAGAGTCTTTTTGGAGATAACAGGTATGTATGTTTACATTTGCTTAAATTTTATGCAATTAAGTTTTAAAATTTAATTTTAAAGTTTTATCTTGAATCATTGAAGTTTAAATTTAATTTGTCAATATTTTTTTGATAAACTTTCAAGTGTTAATAAAAAAAACATGCATGGTTGCAAGAGGATAGAAAATACATGTTTGTTACATTTGGTCATGAGTATAGATAATTGTAATTAGGCATTGAAGACAAGAGAATACTCATATTTTTGTGATAGTTGCATTGATTAAGACTATCAAGAATGTGTCAATGAAACATGTGGATATACAAGTACATGGATTTCAGTACCACTTGATGTTACCAATACATTTGATAAAGATGAAAATGAAAATTTTGATAATATTCCATTGATTTCTTATTATTATAATCATCTCTCTTGATTGGTAAAAGTGGGTAATTATCATAAAAATTAATCTTAATTTTCTAATTAATCTCAACTTGTGATTTAATTATCAATAAATTGTCTTATATAATGTACATGTACATACTTTCTCTACAAGAGATGTCTTTGCAATGATTGTTGAGCTTAAAAATCTTGAAGGTGTCAGTTATTATTTATTGCAATGTATTGTAGAGATGACAAAGTTATACAATCCTAAAGAAAGTGATGAAATATTGTTCCCCATAGGTATTATAAATACATGTGCACATACATATATGAATTTATATATATCTAGGTAACTTTATATTGATCAAATTTTAAAATATTTAAATTTGTGGTGTAGGTTCCGTTGTGATACAAAAAACATATTTGAAGCATATCAAAATAGTCCAACATGGAATACACTTTGTTGATTATCAACCTAGCAAAAAAAAATTATAATACAACCACCTAGTCATTGCCACTGAGCTTTGTTTACATCCAGTCAAATCTAAGCATGGACATCAGAAGTGGAGATTAGAGAGTGAATATCATGAGAAGATATTACATGTTATAAGTGAACATCATGGTTGAACTAGGCTTTGAGATGGTCGAATTTAATTTAAATCAAATTTTGGGATCTTTAAATGTATACTTTTTTTAAAAAAAATTATTTCTCTAGATATACATGAGCACCATAGCATCAAGGATTTTTAAAATTATATTTGAAATTCAAAATAAATTTCAAATTGATAAAATACATGTTTATTGTAGGTATAAGTTGATTCATATGTTCATCAAGTATACAAATTTATTTATTACATGAAAATTACATAATTTAGTTCGTATAGCAATTACATAAATTTAATTAATTATATATTATGTTTCTTTTAAACATGTATTTACAAAATTAACATACATGTTATAAAGATTAAAATGTAAGCTCACATAAATATTTGTAATCTACTGAATTTTTTTATTTTAATCTCTCTCTCTCTCTCTCTCTCTCTCTCTCTCTCTCTCTCTCTCTCTCTCTCTCTCTCTCTTCCCTTTCTCTCTCTTCCCCTTCCCTTTCTCTCTCTCCCCCTTCCCCTTCTCTTTCCTCTTTGTCTCCCGCCTGCTCCTCCCACATCACCCATCCCCACCCCTCTCTCTCTTATAAATTAGTTCATATACAAATTACATAAATTTAATTAATTATTATATATGTTTCTTTTTAAATATGCATTATAAAAAATAACATAATGGTATAAAAATTAAAGTGTAAGCTCACATAAATATTTATAATCTACTAAAATACAAAAATATACATGTATGTCTCAAGAATGAACATCTAGATCTTATATATATGTGTGTGTGTGTGTGTGTGTGTGTGTGTGTGTGTGTGTGTGTGTGTGTGTGTGTGTGTGTGTGTGTGTGTGTGTGTGTGTGTATATATGTATGTGTATATGTATATATGTATATATATGTATATACATGTATACATACATATATGTATATACATGTGTATACATATATATACATATATATGTATATACATGTGTATACATATATATACATATATATGTATATATATGTATATACATATATATGTATATATATGTATATACATATATATGTGTATCTATTTGTATATATGTATCTATATATGTCTATACATATATACATATATATATATATATGTATATACATATCTATATATGTATCTATATATGTATATACATACATATACATATATACATATACATATACATATATACATATATATATACATATGTATACATATATATACATGTATATACATATATATATGTATATACATATATGTATATAAATACATATATACATATATGTATATATATGTATATATATATACATATATACATATATGTATATATATATATACATATATACATATATGTATATATATGTATATATATATATGTGTGTGTATATATATGTATATATATGTATATATATGTATATATATATATATTTATATATGTATATGTATATATGTATATATGTATATGTACATATATATATTGAAATGCATTATGTAAGCTATGTGAAAAAGAAATGAATGTAAGTCTCGAAAAACACATGTATATCTAAAATATAAATAATGAGATAAATGTCATCCAAGTACTAAAATACATCTATACAAAGTCTCAAATATATAAATGCATCAAAATATATGTATATCTAGTACTATTGGAGGGACCCCTCAAGACACATATGAATAGAATGACCTTTTGGTCAAGTCTCATGTACATCTTGTGGCCAAGGTGCAACAACTGAGCCCTACAGATATATATACATTAAATCTATCTAAAGATATATATACATGTGTACATGAATATGAGTGCATATAGTTTGGAACAAAAATAACTTTAAAAACTATTTAGAACTTGTACCTAAGCACTACTAGATGCCTCAGATGAATCATCTCTTTGGTGTACATGCCCTAATCCAACACTAGATGTAATAATGTGCTTAGCGACCTATGCCTCAAAAATTTATTTAATTTATATTAAATATTATAATTTTTAATATCTATCTGAACTATTTTTAAATTTCATATATTTAAATTTAATTAAATATTAGACATGTCCTGGGTATCAAGAGCTAGAGGATAATCATCAAACTCCATTGTATCATCTATAGATGCACATCTACTACTAGTGTCAACATCTTCTCCTAATACACCAACAATATCTCTTGAAACTCTAATACCTAATAAAGCACCCTTAGCACCACAATCTTCTAAAGCACCCAACCCAACCCCAAAGTTTGTAATTCCATCTACTAGTAATGACAAGTGAAGTGGTGTTTGTAACTAGTTGGGTAATGGTGTAGAACTAGTTCCCTGGAATAATATTTTGATGAATGGTGATAATCCCATCCTCTGACTAGTATCAACTTGAGATAACCCTCGTAGCTACTCACCAAAATCATCAAGGCCCCTAGTTGTGATCTTGACATCCTCAACTTGTATGCATGAGCAATTTGTAGAGTGTTATGAGCCTAGTGTAGAATGTTGTGAGTTATATTGTATGGCAACTATCACTGGTGTGGTTTGTACCTACAAAACTATGGGGCCCTAATGCAATTTAATGGTGTTCATCACTAAGTGAACTAGTATCCCATGTGTATCATAAATATAATTGATAGCCTACAACAAGTCCTCCAAAAAATCTAGTGCTAGATCCATATGTATGTGTTGTCTAGAAAGAGAATGATCATCACCTAGTAAAGGTAATCTAGTAGCTCTATATGCCTCATCAGGTGATGACGGGCCACACCACCCGTACCAACTCACAACCAAAAATGCAACAAGATGGAGATAGAGAGATGACAAAAAAAATGCATCATAAAGCATCCATTAATACTTGAAATCCACTAGAAGAGATTACATTTGAAGAGCTTACAATTCAAGAACTTCTATTTCTCGAACTTCCATTAGAAGAGCTTCCATTTCTCCAACTTCCTTTAGAAGAGCTTCCATTCCTTGAACTTGATTACAAACGATTATAAGCCTTTCTTAAATAGGCACTTCTAACCCAAGACATTACAAACACAAGCAATGTGGGATAAAAGGTAAATACAACTACTTTTAAATAAATATTAAATTCTCACCCAAATACAACTAAACACCCAACAAATATTAAATACATGATTTAAGATCTTTTCACAAACTTCTAAATTGCCACTTATACACCTTGATTAATGGAATGACAACTATTTTTATTATTTTTCTTTTTACGCCACCTATGCGCCTCGAAAATAGAAATCTCCTTTTCCTTTCTTTTCTCCTTTTTATTTTTTTATTATTTCTCCTCTAATTTTCGTCACTTTCTCTCTCCTCCAGAATTTTTTTTTTTTTTTTTTCCCTTTTTTTTTCCTTTCTTTTTTTTTTTTTTTTTTTTTTTTTTTTTTGTTGTCTAATAATTTAATTTTCTCATGTAAGATGCTCCTGCATCAGACTCCCTTGGTAGATAGAAAAGTGTGTCCCACACTTTGATGCCAAAATAATGATATACCACCATCTTCATCTTCACCACAAGCTACGACCTCAATAGGGACAAGAAAAACCAACATGCAAATCTTCCACCTTTTTGTTTTGCTGATGCATGATGCTCCTGCATCCGACTCCCATGGTAGGAAAAATTTTGTGAATATGGATTCACAAAATGAAGTAGCCACTATTGACAGATTTTTTTCCTCTTCCTCCAACACATAGCTGGAACAAGTATTCGGTGCCGATATATTTCCTTCTTTTGCTGCTGAAAATACTCCTTTGCAATGAACTCTATCCAAGTATAACTCTCATCCTCATCCAATCTTGTTGAATTGATCACACCTGTAATAAACCCAACAACACCATACCAATCTTCCTTTGCATACCATACATCATGAACAAGATCCTCATGCAAACCATCATTAATATCTTTAAAACTCATATCAAAGAAAACATCCCATGATTCATAAGAATTTACCTGTTTGACATCTTCATCTTCACTTGCCTCTTTTATGTCATCAAAAATGCACGTAACTACTCCACTTGCTTGATCTCCAATTAAGGCACTATACTCTTCCTCCATTGTTTTAGTCTTCCAATCACCTTCATCTACTTTTGGCATACAAATCTGGTTATCTTCATGCTCTTCCTCTTCTCTTTCATCTTCTTCAACTTCTGGTTCGCAAATAATTTTCTCTTCATCCGCTTGCTCTTCCACTGGATCATCTTCCTTTTCCACATCCAGGAATTATCAACATCTCTTTTCTGGTGACATGCTCTTCGTTTCCACAACTCAGCTTCTAATTCATTCACTTGCTTCTGCAAATCAACTAGCAATGATTGTTGATTTCTTACTCTAAATTTCTCAAGTCGAGGAATCCTCAGAATCCATCCAATCACAAAAGTCATCTTCTTCTTTCTCTTCTCCATAATCAAGTCTTTAGAAGACAAATCTCATGCAACACAAGAACCTTGTGCAAACTGCCTCACAGTCGGCGATCTATCTACACAATCAAGAACTTCTTAACAAACTTCAACCAACTCAAGGTCCTGGTGCAAACTGCCTCACATTTGGCGATCTGTTCGCACTCTCAGGAACTCCTGCTCTGATACCACTGATGACGGGCCACACCACCCGTACCAACTCACAACCAAAAATGCAACAAGATGGAGATAGAGAGATGACAAAAAAAATGCATCATAAAGCATCCATTAATACTTGAAATCCACTAGAAGAGATTACATTTGAAGAGCTTACAATTCAAGAACTTCTATTTCTCGAACTTCCATTAGAAGAGCTTCCATTTCTCCAACTTCCTTTAGAAGAGCTTCCATTCCTTGAACTTGATTACAAACGATTATAAGCCTTTCTTAAATAGGCACTTCTAACCCAAGACATTACAAACACAAGCAATGTGGGATAAAAGGTAAATACAACTACTTTTAAATAAATATTAAATTCTCACCCAAATACAACTAAACACCCAACAAATATTAAATACATGATTTAAGATCTTTTCACAAACTTCTAAATTGCCACTTATACACCTTGATTAATGGAATGACAACTATTTTTATTATTTTTCTTTTTACGCCACCTATGCGCCTTGAAAATAGAAATCTCCTTTTCCTTTCTTTTCTCCTTTTTATTTTTTTATTATTTCTCCTCTAATTTTCGTCACTTTCTCTCTCCTCCAGAATTTTTTTTTTTTTTTTTTTCCCTTTTTTTTTCCTTTCTTTTTTTTTTTTTTTTTTTTTTTTTTTGTTGTCTAATAATTTAATTTTCTCATGTAAGATGCTCCTGCATCATCATGCATCATCAGGCGAGGTTCCTAAATTGCTACTCAATTCATCTAAAAATGCTCAACCTTGATGATTCCTTTGAGTGTGAATATACTAACCAAGAGAGTTAGATGTGAAATTGGCAGTCACAGATGTGATGTGTCCAATATTGTCAATTGCTCCCCTTTAGGAAGCAATCAAAACTCTATCAGCGATAGGAGCTAGTGGTGGAGTCACTAGAGGAAGTCTCTTCTCAATGAATTATCTAACATTTGGAGGTGGAAGGTTCTCTTCATTATGATACTATTATGCACTCCTATCTACAATAATTTGAAATATCTAAGTAGTTGATGTTGACCCCCATGTAGAGCTCAGCATAAAATTATTGTGTAAAATAAAGAGGAATTTGATTGTTATTAGGATAATGACTATGAACAACTAAGAAATGAGGATGGATCATACTATCAATAATAGGATCAATGCAATGTGTCACTCAATATCCCCTCATGCTACTTAGGGTACCTTCATGTGATGGAAACAAATATCATTTGATGACATCTTTTGGGGCCACCCTCTTGACGTCCTCAAAAGTTGCATCTGCCAAAATCTCATCTCTAAGCTCCATAGATATGAAAGCTAATAAATCGAGGGTAAAAGAATGATGTCCTCTAAACATAGTATTTAGATCTTGTAAGCTCCTACATATGGTCTTATAGATGTCTTTATATACACCATCATCTTAGGAGAGTGTAAACTACTCTAATCTGGTAACCTCTTGCTTTGCAAATGAAAATAGTGCATCAATATCAATGCATGGAGGTGCCATACTAGGTCTAATACTAGAAGCTGCACTAGGAATTACACCACGAGCTACAATATGAACCCCACCATGAGCCACACTAGTAGGAGTCATAGCAAGAGCCTCATCACCCTTAGGTTGATGACCAACTTGATCGTGTGAATTCATATCTATATTGATTGAGCTAATATATATTATAAATACACATATACATACATGTAGTCTTGTACACAAATTTATATTTATATTTAAAAGATACAAATCATACATCATCTACTCTACACATCTATATAATACATGAGAAAGAGAGCTTGTTAGGGTTAAGATTAGAACTAGGGTTATATATAGGGTTAGGGTTAGGGGAGGAATTTAGGATAGGGTTAGGGTTAGGATTAAGATCAAGGTTATGGTTAGAGTTAGAATTAGGGTTAGGGTTAGGTTTATAATTACAGTTTGAGCTTGAGTTAGAATTAGAATTAGAGCTAGAGTTATGGTAAAAATTAGAGTTAGAGTTATAGTTAGAATTAGAGTTCTAGGGTTAACAATAGGGCTATAGTTAAAGTTTGGGTTAGAATTAGGGTTAAGGTTACAATTAGAATTAGAGTTGAAGTGAGGGTTAAAAATAGAGTTAGGGTTAGATCTAGAATTAGAGTTCTAGAGTTAATAATAGGGCTATAGTTAAAGTCTGCATTAGCATTAGGGTTATGGTTAGAGCTAGAGTTAGAGTTGGGGTTTGTCTTAGGGTTAGAGTTAAGAAATAGAATTAGAGTTATAGGGTTAAAAATAGGCCCATAGGTAAAAGTTTGGGTTAGCAAAGTTATAATTAGGGATGGAGTTAGAGTTAGAGCTAGTTAGGGTTTGAGCTAGAGTTAGAGTTAGAGTTATAATTAAGATTAGAATCAAGATTACAAAACTAGGGTTATATATAGGGTTAGGGTTAGGGTCAGGGGTGCAATTAGAGTTAGTGTTAGGATTACTGTTGGGGTTAGGTTTAGGGTTAGATTTAGGATTAGGGTTACCATTAGGGTTAGATTAGGATTAGAGTTAGGGTTTGAGTTTGAGTTTGAGCTAGAGTTAGGGTTAGGGTTACAAATTATAATTAGAGTTCTAGGGTTAATAATAGGGGTATAGTTGGGTTAGCATTAGGGTTTGAGTTAGACTTAGAGCTAGTTAGGGTTCAAGCTAGAGTTATAGTTAGAGTTATAATTAAGATTAGAATTAGGGTTATACAGGGTTAGAGTTAGGGTTAGGGATGGAATTAGAGTTAGGGTTAGGGTTAGGGTTAGAGTTAGGGTTAGTTTTAGGGTTAGAGATAGAGTTATGATTAGGATTACAGTTACAGTTAGAGATAGAGATAGAGTTAGGACTAGGGCTAGGGTTATAGTTACAATTAAAAGGTAAGAGTTATGGCTTGAGTTTGAGTTTGAGTTAAGAACTAGAATTAGAGCTAGAGTTACAACTAAAATTAGAACTTTAGGGTTAAAGTTGGAATTATAGTTCTAACATTAACAATAGGACTATAGTTAAAGTTTGGGTTAGCATTAGTGTTAGGTTTACAATTAGAGTTAGGGTTAAATTTAGAGTTAGTATTTGAGTTTGAGGTAGAGTTAGAGTTAGGGTTAGGGTTAGAGATAGAGTTCTAGGATTAGGATTAGGATTAGGTTTAGGGTTAGGTTTAGACTTAGGGTTTGAGTTTGAGTAAGAGCTAGAGTTAGGGTTTGGGTTTGGCTAAAGGTTAGGGTTAAGATTTACTAAGCTAGGGTTATATATAAGGGTAGGGTTAGGGTTAGACTTTTTATTAATATTTTATGTTTTCTAATGTTATTGTAATATTTTTCTAATATTCTAGACTAATTTTAATATTTTCTAATGTTTTTCTGATATTTTCTAATATTCTAGACTAATGTGTTTTTAATATTTTCTAATTGTTTTCCTAGGGTATGTGTAGTATGATGGTGTGTCAAAAAGTGGCGCTTTCAAAAATCTATAGTTTTGAAATATTTCAAACCATTTCAAAATCTATTACAACTTTTTTCCCACCCACCCTGCTACTAAATGAAAACAACTAATATCTTTATAAGGTCTACAATATTTTTTGATACCAAACCTATATGGTTAACTTAAAAAATATCCTTAAAATGTGTTTTTGGCCTATTTTTATGTGATTTTTACTTCAAACATGTAGCTAGCAATTTTTTTTTTCACCAAAATTTGATGAAATGAAAAGGGTTTCCTAAGAATGTTCTTATCTTTCCATAAATGGAAGGTTTGTCAAATTATGAGTTTAGTAAGTAATTATTACTTATTTTCTAATGGAGTTACATATAAAGTATTGATTGACATACTACTTGAAAAATAACTATAACTTTTGAACAAATGGTACAACATTTTTTAAATCCAAAAGATGCATCACATTCTATGTTTCTTCTAATATAAGGGAAAAAAATGAAAAAATAAATTTTACAAAGTTTTGAATTAGTTAAGGTGGTTAGACATGAGAGTTTTTTTATTCCAAAAAGACTAAAGTCAAAAATTAATTAATTATTATTTACTTAGAATAAAAATACCTAAAAATATGTACCACATCTAGGCATGAGTCTACTACTTATATCTAGAATAGTATTAAAAAATATTATCATTTGATTTTGATCAAGGTGGTCAGACATACATCTACTTCTTACTTTTATTCTGTATTTTTTGTAAAATTGCATTTAAATTCAAAATTTTGACCAATCAACTTTTATTTTTTTGAGATAAGTCCTAGTAGTTTAGAAGCTAGAATCAATTTGCTAGAGATTCTTTTCTCTCAAATTTTTGATATAAATTTAATAACAAGTAGAAAATAGCAAGTCAAGTTGACATAACCCTGATTTTTTTATTTATTGCCACTTAAGGGCATAGTTTGATTGACCATGGTCTTGCACATACCCCCTAATATTTTCTAATATTTTCTAATGTATTTCCTAATATTTTTCTCATGTTTTGTCTAATAAAAAAAATATTTTTCAAAATTTGTTTCATAGTGTTATACTAATATTTTTCTAATATTCAAGATTAACATTTTTTTAATATTTTATAATGTTTTGTTAGAATATTTTCTAATATTCTGGACTAATATTTTTTAAATATTTTCTAATACTTTCTAATACTTTCTAATATTTTTCCTAATATTTTCTATTGTTTTTTCTAATAACACTAATATTTTTCTAAATTTGTGTCACAATGTAATACTAATATTTTTCTAATATTTTTTATTGAGTCCAAGGGGTTTATCTTAGTTGATTGAAGCAATGAGTTCTCATTGTGGACATCATGTTTCAAATCCCAAGAGGGATATCTTTGTGGAATTCTAAGTTGTGACTTTTTGACCTTCTATTGGTTGTATTTGTTTCATTGTAAGAACTAGATTCTATGTTGTGACTCTTGGCCTTCTAATTGTTGTTTCTAGTGTGATTGCTTGAAATGAGCTTGAATAAGTTCTAGTTTTTGCTCTTAAGGAGCATCCGATATGTAAATGGTCTTAAGATAAATATTCTAGATTAAATTTTTAAAAATATTTTATAATGTTTTTATAACATTTTCTAATATTGTAGACTAATTTTTAAAATATTTTTAATTATTTTTCTAATATTTTTTAATTTTTTTATAATATTTTGTAATATATTTTCTAATGCTTTTTTAATATTTTCTAATATTTTTTCTAAA
Organism: Cupressus sempervirens; assembly: GCA_028749045.1. NCBI lineage: Eukaryota > Viridiplantae > Streptophyta > Pinopsida > Cupressales > Cupressaceae > Cupressus > Cupressus sempervirens. Next base: position 469,651,657 of record CM053791.1, on the reverse strand, counting down.
ATTTATCTAATAACACTAATATTTTTTAAAATTTGTTTCCTAATGTTATACTAATATTTTCTAATATTCTAGATTAATTTTTTTAATGTTTTCTTATGTATTTTCTAATATTTTTCTAATAACAGTAATATGTAATCAACCAATAAAAAATTATAAACAAAAAATTAATATAATTAACTAACATTACTAACCAATAAAAATATTCAATTAATATTACAATATTTTTTAAAAACTTAAAAAATAAAAAAATAAAAAAAAAATCAGATATAAACATAACTGAAATACTACAACGACAAGAAACTAGAGGAAAAAGATGTAATTCACTCAACACTCTAACACGTTTTCTCCAACATCCAAAGTGTTTTTACTCCACCATAAAAATGAAAGTGAAAATGGAAAATGGTGAATTGAAAGAAAAAATTGGAACTTTGATATGTTCACATGAACCTTTATAGTAGTTATGTTTGCATGAATGTTCCTATTTATATTTAATTATGCTCACATGAATCTATATGCAAGGAGTGTTTGTGTGAAAATTTCTATAATTTTTGTATGAACAATTGGAAATTTCTATCAATGCTCACTTTTGTTCTTGCCACAAAAGTGGCACCCACTATTGTGGGATCACCTAGTTCATCTTCACTTTTGTTCCATAATAAAAGTTGTAGTACAAAGCATAATTGCAAAATTTGAGTTGACTACTCCTTGGTCCATTATTTTTAATTTGAATTATCATTATGTCCCTTATCCAATAGAAACACTCAAATACTCTATATGAAGTTTGATATTATGTAGAAGATAAGGGTGAAAGTCTAGTAACAAATAGTAAACCCATTTTAAACATAATTTGTTTGACATCTTAGTAAGATGCATGAAGATTGTTAAAAACTTTTGTATCATTATGAAACATGATAAAGAATATAATTTTTCAAACTAAAAGTGATGTTGCATAAAGGATAATTACCATTAAAATAATGCATGTTATTAAAGAAATATAAAGCATATTTTATCAACTTGATATCTTGACACATTTTTAAAAGGTTAGTATATATAATCTTTAAAAAACGTATATTGGACATAAAGTGATACAAATTTAAAAGGCAATAAGAAAAGAAGTGACCATTTACTTTAATGTAGGGATACTAACAAGAATTCACAAGCCTATATTAAATGTATATTTCTATATCATGCATGTTAAAACATTTAGTTATAAAATTTCAAATGTGAGTCATAGAAGTATACAAGTAAATGAAAAGGACTGGTTTAATCAAAATAATATGTGAATTGTTCTCATCATTTATGTTTATTCAATGTTGAAATTGACAAAGTTTACAATACAACAATAAATATATTCAAGTGGCAAGAAAAAAAACTTGTTCTTACATTATATAAAATTTTCAAAAAAAGAGTATTACATCAATTATCTTCCAACCACTTAAGTCTATTTTCTACATCCTTCTTCTTGGAAACTTGTTTACCTTTTTTCATTTTCTCATAGTGATCATAAGTGAATACAAGTACTATTCTTAGAATTCACAGAGATTTTACATGAGAAATAGCCAGAAATACCAATCATGTTCTTTCTCTTGACCTTATACCAATTGTCACTTTTGAAGATTCAAGCCATGATATTTATGCATATGATATGCCCATGCCAATCTTGAAGGAAGTTGAAGTGTTCTACCCCTCTGTATTGGAGTTATAGTGATTGTTTTTGAATGGTGATCTTCAAATGGAAGTCCAACATAATTATCAAACTTAGCCATCACATATGTTGGTGGTTTAAGTGGAGCACTACCTTGTTTGTAGACTATCTTTCAAATGTACCTCAGAGATCCATTTTTAAGACCATCTTGTGCCCATAGATTTGAAGTTAGGATGACCTATGAATTATTATAAATCAAAAATTCCATATCAAGCTCATCATTTAAATAATCTTCTAATGCATTAGGATTTTCTACTTTTGTCACAATAGTGTGTGCAACAAGATTCCTCAATTAATGTATCATTTTTAATTACGACTATGCACATTTTTGGACAACATTTTTAAACTAAAATTTTTTTGCAAAATCTATGTTGACAGGGGTTCTCATCATTAGAAACCTCCAAACACAAACTTGTGGGTTTGCATCTCTTACATTAATCAAAAGTTAACAAAATATTTGTTTATCATCATTTTCTCCATCTTGTTTGAATATCTTATCTAAAGTAACAATAATCTTGAATTTTTTCCATAGAAAAATTGCCCTTTTATTATTGTCATGTGTTGGTCTATCATTGACTGGGCAAAGCTACCCCAAATCCCCTACCAAAATAATAGATACACCTAAAATATATGAATGTAAAATATTTATTTCATATACAATATTTTTCAGTTGCATTTTAGTAAATTATTAGTGTATGATTTATTTGTTCATGAGAAAAAGATAAAAACTTTACCGCCAAAGCTTATATTTGCATTTTGAAGGAATGCTTGTTGGATTAATGCATTTATGTTTTCTAGCATGTTCTAACCAATGAAACCCATTTAATTAATTAAGTTGTATTTGATATGTGTCATTTCTTCTTGAAAATTGGTGATTCTCATGCCTTCTAGTTGAAAAAAAACTTGTATTGGTATTTTAAATTTTGAATGAACCATAGTAGCTCCTATATTGAATGTTGTGAATAAATTTGGTACATGTAATAGAATGGGATATCAAGAGGAGATTGTAGAATTCTCAAGGGATTGACTAATGACACTAGTTAGATATGACTTTATAGTTTTTGTTGTTCCTTGAATTATCATGAGCAATTACTTTGTGTTTTGATTTCTATGATAGTGAGCCATAATTATGTCAACTACCATTTTTTGGTTGTCACCAAGGGGCATGCAAATGATGCATTGGGGAATGTCATAATATATCATACAACCATGATTCTTCATGTTACTCATAAAATTGACTACTATAGTAGTGTACCCTTCTCCTTTATAATCAACAAACCAATTTTCTTATTTTTCAATGTCTCTTCTCCCTAGCATGTACATTTTTGAACACTTTATATTTTGATCATGAGACAACCTATATATGATCTCCCATTCATATTTTTGTATATTTCTATGAATATTTTCATTTTGTTTAGTTTTAAAATCACTCGAGCTTTCAATTTTTTTTTGCATTCATTGTATGTTCAACATGCCAATGATAGTAATTAAATCTCTCCCACTTTAGCACAATGGAGTCATCATCTTACCAATATCTCATTCTATATCATAGAATGTCTTGTAGAGCAATAACTCTAATAAAAAAAATTCAACACATTTACTTGATTTTCGTGAAGGAATGGATACAAATGTAGGAAATACTCTAACGATTGATGTTTTTTCCCTTGCCTCATGTATGTTGTCTCTTATTCTTTTAGGATTATATATCCATGATCTTGATACATCAATTAATGTAAAAACTTCCATATATACTGGCCTTTTTGTACCCATTAATGAAAGATTATGTTTGTTCTTCATTACTCTCTTCATCATGACCATCTTCTTTATTACCATTTATGGGTTTGAAGACTTCACATGAGACATTTAGAATAACAAATTTTCTATTTCATTCAACTAATGGAAGATCTAATAACATATGACATGTTTCCTAAGCACCAATGTCTCTTTCTATAATTGTCTCAGTTAGGATTTTCCTATATTCCTATGCAACTAAATTGTCTAGGTTTTCCATGTTGGAGAGACGCATCAACATTTGATGGTATGTTCCTAAGATTTTCTCTACTTTTATTTCACACTTAGCATTGTATTTCACTACAACGTGTTTGGAAAGAAAAGGTTTCCAATCTATAATTTATCTCCATAGTTGTTGTATGTGGTGATTATGTGAATTGACTCTATAGTCATTTCTATCTAGTTCAAATTTATTTTCACCTATTTCTATGTCTTCATGTAATTTTGAGGCCCCTAAATTTAATAGCCAAAGAGCATTATATATACAACAAATATAATAAATTTGTATATTTAGTTCCAACACTTTTGTAAATAATATAATTTACACTTAAATAATTGTTGTGATGAAATTATCACATGCAAAACATCTTTCTCCTTTTTTCACAAGCATGCACCCTCCTTACATATTGTCTATCACTCTTCATAGTTTAGCATCTCCTCATAACCATGGTCCAAATCCACCTTTACAAGTTGTCTTATATTTTTGAGACATGGGTGTTGTTGAAAGTTTGGCAATTATTAAAATTGAAAATAAGTAAAATGAGTATATTAGGTACTATCAAAGTATAAGTATATCTAAATATTTATAAGCATACATGTATATTTTATTAATGAGGATTTCCTTGAGCGTTCCATGCATGAACAATAAAATTAAAATATATCTAAGCACTTTTGTGTTCCTCCTCATTTGATCATTCGATGTTGTTCATATTCAAATCCCCTTCAATCCATAAGAATCTAAGAACATGTGGTGATCCCCAATGTTCTCATTCATATCTACACCAAAAATTCTTGATATTCATTCCCTTTTTTATAATCTTTTATTTGAACATTTATGGTCTTGAGTGCATATAGTATGTCACTATGTGAGAATAATCAATAACATTTTGTCTCCAACATTTATGAGCTTCTCATGGATTAGATGGTGTTGTTCTTTGCATTAGTGCATGTTAAATAGGCCAATACATATATGTTGTATCAATGTGAAAATTTTGTATGAAATTTGATTTGATGAAACAAATATGAAATTTCTACACAAGATTTTGAAGGATTTGAGAAAATATGAAAATCAAATCCATGAAGCTCTCGAATACTTACATGTAGAAAACATGTCATAGAGAAGAAAAAGACAAGAAGAGGCAAGGGTTTTCATTGAAAAAATTGCAAATTGCATATTCAGATGAAGAAAAAATGTAGAATTACAAAGAGATTAATCCTTATAAAAGGAGATTGAAACCCAAAAAGGGTAACCTAAAGGTAAAAGCTATTTAATAATTTTTATTTAATTAATAAATAGAGAAAGAAAAAAAAAACATAAAGTGAAATATTAAGAAGGGAGAAACGTAATTTAATTAATGAAATAAAAATTAACCTTTTTCTCTAATACCCCCCCTTAAGATGAGCAACAATTTAGTTACAAAAAATGTAAAAAGAGAAAGGAAACTACAATGTAATGTTAAAAGAAAACTTGGGTCTTGACAACAAGGCTTGATGAGGTACCCAATCAAAAAAAAATCTCTATCAAATGGAGGAATAGAAAAATCCTGGCAGGAAAAATCCTAGCCAAAAAAGAGATAGTTGAAAACCTAGTGAAGGATTGAAGAAGCCTCCAACTAGAGGAATGTTCTAGAAAAGGGAACAAAGAGAAATCATGAAGAAAACCATTGAAGCATGTAGAAGCTACAATCTCTATATAAAAGGAAACTATTGATTTCTAGAACCTCCACTGAAATGGAACCTGAATAGGCAGCGAAGACTATAATCTGCATTGAATCCAAAAGGAAAACAAAGGCAAACAATTGAACTCAAACATATAGATGGTATGGAATACCAAAGCCTAAGGAGCTAATCAATCAAACCAAGGAAGCATGGGAAACAATAGGAACCCCCCCCCCCCCCCACACAATGCAAATAAGGGTGAGGTGATAGGCAACTAAAAAGGTGGGCCAACAGAATTGTATGTTAAGGAACCATGATAAAGATGTACAAAAGAGTACATAGGTGTGTACTTAGGTGATCAATCTCAGACATTTCATGAGGCTAATATCATAGAAGGGATACTCACTGGACAAAGGAAGATGGAAAAAAAAGTAAAAATCAACAACCCATGGCACTTTATTAGAGTAGTGCATGTACAATAGGGAACAAGACATAATGAATCCTAAGAATACAATAATCTATACGAGTTTCCTCAAATGAAACTACTTGAATTAGAAGGAAAAATAAAGAAAACAACTGAAATAAAAATATAGATGCAATATGGAACTTTATCTCAGTGGGTTTGCAAGAATGCATACAAATGATATCAACAATAATCAAAAAGGACAAAGAGCTAATATAATAGATAGTATAGTCCAAAAGAAGAGATCCCATGCTAGGAAAATGATCCCTAGACCTAAAACACCCAAGATATCCACCATAATGCAATAAATCAAAAAACATGATAGAAACAGCATGGAACAAAATCTAGAATAAACTATAGCACTTATGAAAAGCGGATGGAACCAACTTTCCAAAAATATAATGTTTTCAAAAAATAGAGATGGGATGCTCAAGAAATGCCCCCGAAGTAAAAAACTAAACATCTAGCTTTGACTACCTAAATAGGCAACCAAACTGCATCAAAACCAAAAAATCCAAACACCATTATCTTCATCTTGGAACTAGCTTTTTTATTCCTTTTTTAGATTGAAAAAATACATCCATATGCAAAAATTATGGAGAAAAAACCAACAAGGCCCCTAGAAATGCAACCATTTTTTTTATTTTTTTAAACATTGCACCACCAGTAGAGTGGCATCTAAGCGATGAGTTTGGTGGTAGTAGGAGGTGGACCGTGGTGGCATCACTATGGAGCCAGTCGACGGGTCGTAAAGCAATAACCACATGACTACAGTGGCACAAAACCACCAAATTTTTAATTTTTTTTGCAATTTTTTTCAATTTTTGCACCTCAAACTGCATGCAGAGGTCGTACAACCTTTATGGGCAAAAATGTTTTTCCTCTCTTATAAACATTGTCCAAAATGGACAAACTTTATATGGAAATAGGGGTTTTTATGCCTTACATATGGATCCATCTGTAAAGTTCGGTTGGCCTTAAACTACTCTAAAAATTAGTGAACCCTTATTTTCTTAGGAAATACCTAGAAAACTCTAGATCTAATTTGTCAAACCCTTGTTCTCTCTTTTTCTCCAAATAACAAACAAGTTACAGAAGATATGGCTCTGATACGATGAAGGATTTGAGAAAATATGCAAATAAAATCCACAAAGCCCTCGAATCCTTGCATGTAGAAAACTTGTCATAGAGAAGAAAAAGACAAGAAGAGGCAAGGGTTTTCTCTGAAAAAACATACAAATTCTATATTTAGATGAAGAAAAGATGTAGAATTACAAAGAGATCAATCCTTATAAAAGGAGATCGAAACCTGAAAAGGGTAACCTAAAAGTTACAAAGGGTAACCTAAAGGTAAAATCTATTTAATAATTTCTAATTAATTATTAAATAGAGAAATCAAAAAATGCATAAAGAGAAATCTTAAGAAGGGAGTGAAGGTAATTTAATTAATGAAATTAAATTAACCCTTTTCTCTAATAGGTTTTATCCTATATGACCTTGTTCCCATTAGCGATGTCCCAAATCATCTATATTTATCTTCCAAACTAGACTGAGGTATATTTTCTATATGTTTTTGCAACTCATTGGTTGTAATTAGCATGTATTCATAGTTCCTCTTGAAAGAAACTAAGGATGAAGTATGTGTACAATCTCCATGAATACACATTCTTTCATAGGTGCAATAGGTGCAATAAGTGCAATAGGTGCTTCACAAATTCATGGAGATGCACTTGCCCCAATTATGGTTCTAACCAATCACAACCTCCATTAGGAAATAGTGTTGAGAATGCCATATCAAGTAATTCTACTCTTACATACTTATTTACTAGGGATGCACCAATACTTTGCTAATCTTACAATCATGTTGGGTTTACATCAAGATTATTAACCCATGCACACATAAGTTTCATTTCCTTTTGTGTCTTAGGTGGTCTTGAAGCCATTGTTGTTGTTTGTTCTATCATATTTCCTCCACCTGTCTCCACAATTGGAACCAGGTTAATAAGTGATAATATTTACACACTATATGGGGATTAAATGAACCTAAAAAGATAATTGTTTTGGTTCTCGCCCATGCCTTGAGTGCTTGTACAGGCTAGGATGGGAGTAGTGAGAACACATGGTTGTGACCTTGCATTCCGTAGTATGCCTCGTCAGTATGAGAGGATACTAGTGGCCGCATGAGATCAGTATGGACCCGTGGAGTTTAGCTAACTGTCAGGGTAACTTGTACGTGATAAATGCGATGACACTTTCTCGCTTGTAGAGTAGGTTTCCTACATGTCATTGTGTGCCTCTCAAAATTAGATGTCGATTTTGTGTTTGGAACCTTTGAGTTAGTATACTTTTAAGATTCATGGACTTATAGAGATTTATACTTTGTGGTTCTGATATCTTGTTTGGGACTTGAGATTATCTCCTCAGTACGGTGGGAGTGGACCACTTAGGTTCCATGTGGTCGAGTGGTAGTGTATTTCCACTCTTATCATTTGAGATCCGTTCGAGACACCGTGGCTGGAGTATTTTTGGTTGGTATTTATCTTCATTCTATTCTTGGATCATTATGATAGATGATATACCTTATGATGGATGTATGTATTGGTATGTTTCTTATATTGATGATTTGCATATGTTAGATGATGGTATTCTATGCTTTACTTTGCATGTTAGATTACTTTCTACACATGATGTAGGATGTTTTAGGAGTGACATTCCTACTATGTTAATATCTGATGATCTCTTTGGTGCTTAGGAATGTTATGCATGGAGAGATCGCTAGGATCCACGATGGTCTAATGATGCTATTTACGGTTGGGAGGAACCGTGCACTTAGTTATTTATGTTTGTGATATATGGTTATCTTTTGTGATGATGTATCATGTATGATATGTGGTTTCATTTACTTTAATTGCATCATGGATTAGTATTGATTTTTGATGTACTTTATTTACATGGATGTTTATTCTTTTAAGCCTTTCATACCATGTGTCATGTATAATGGATGATTGAGCAATTGAAAATGTAATTTATGAATGTTGGATGCATCATTGTTATTTCATAAGAATGTGATTTAGATGTAATTCAACATTAAGGGATCTTTAAAGAATGTAGCTTATTATGTATAGATGTTATGTTTACTTTCAGTTGGATGTTACTATTGCTTCTGCGAATGTTATGAATGGTTTTACTTTCTTGTTTTAAAAAAAAATTGTTTGAAAAACTTAGTAAAATTCTTTGGATCCCTTGGCGGGGCATTACATTTTGGTATCAAAGCTCGAGTTTCAACATTGGGAGCTCTGGGTATATAGGAATGTCACTAGTTGTTAACTAGTTGATCAAAATGAAAACTTTGAATTATCATGTGTATCTCTTTCAAACTGAAAACTTGAAACTAGGTGAACTGAAACAAAACTTAAAATTGTTACTTACATATTTTTCATACTTCAACACTTAGTTTTCAAACTGAAAATTCTACTTAAACCTAAACATGGACAAAACTGAAAGATTGAAACTTATTCTAGTTGCAAAACATGTATCTTTTATCTATGTTGTAAGGTAGTAAACCTTTGTTTATCTTTGCAAGCATTAAGTTGTTCTTTTTTAGAATGTATTAAGGGATCTATTTTAGTAGCTGTTAAAAGAATTAATGTTTGATCAATATGGTTTTCGGTTTACCATTAAACCAAAATCATATTGCTCTAAGAGTGTTGTAATATCTTCAGTGGAATCATGTTTTCCTACAGAGAGAAAGGAATCAATGGGACCCGCAAAGTGAGTATCTTAGTTTCTCATTCTTGTAGGCTTCCTGGAGTAAGCCTAATCCTAGGAGGGGTGGATGTAGTGCATATCCTCATTCACATATTTTCTAGACTTATTGTTGCTATTATTATACGACTATGTAGACTAGTTTTATGTTGATAGTTTAGTGTTGTTGTTTTGACACTATCAGATATTATGATAGGGATTCAGTTGATATATGATGAGATCATTTAGACTTTACATTTCATGTATGTATGATGATCATTACATTGTTTTCAATGATGATTAGTTAGATGGTTTATTATCTCATGTGTTTTATTATGGTTACTTACCCCATACTTGCATGTGTATGGTGTGCGTGTTTTCTTATTGTATGGAATTTCTGATGTGGTTAAGGAAGGGAGTCATAGTCACCTGCTTAGTCAGGATCTACAAGATGCACCACTTTTTGTCATTGTCTATTTAGCTTAGCATTATATATTGTATCTACATGCATGATTTTTTTGCAGGTTGCAGGTACTGGGTATCGACTTCCCTAAATTACCAGGATGAGCGTACCCTATTATACTATCTCAATGATAAGAGAAGGGAGATAAATTCTCAAGTCCAAATCTCAAACCTAAAAACCATTTGTCCTAGTGAGTTAGGACAAGTATCAAAGTTGAATACCCACCGAATGTGTCGGATGACATATTTCATAATTTTTAACCCTTTAGATTTATTTTGTATGATTTGTTCTATGATGGGTTTTCATATTTTATCTTGGAGGTCTATGGTGAATTTTCCATTAATTAAGTCTTAATAAATAGATTTAATTAATAAATTATTTATTTGAGAAACTTAATAAAATATCATGATCTTTGATATTTTGATTATAATTAATTAAATGTGAATTATTGGGGAAAAAGAATTAAATAAAAGAAAACTAGAAATTAAAATTAATAATAATTATAAAATAAAATAAAAGTAAAGTAATAAATAAAATAATAATAATAAAAGTTATAAAAATTAAAATAAAAGTTATAAAATTTAAATAGAAATTATTTAAAAAGTAAATTGGAGTTATAAGCTTGCATGAGAATTAACATGTGTCAACAATACGGGGGTTAGTGCATCAATTAAGCACAAGGTGTTTACAACTCTATGACTCATCAAAAAGGTTGGAAAAGACCCATGCTTAGTTGGTGACACCTTCCAGCTGTTTCAAGAAGCATTCCAAAGGTTTCTTGAGAGCTCTTAATATTCAGGCATTCATAGAAGCTTAAATGAAAAGCTTAATGGAAGCTACAAGCTTAATGGAAGCCACGAGCTACAAGCTAAAATAGAAGCTTCAAAGCTTACATGCATTGGAGAAGATTCATATGCTCATATATTTTCTATTTTCTTCTATGCTCTTTCTAGCACTTCTAATCACTTGGAGGATTTGATCGGCTTTGATTCTTGGAAGAATTGCGAATGATGGAGAAGGAAGGGATTTTCTATGGACTTCTGAGGCATGGCATATTAACATCAGTGTCCAGGTGCACTCGTGATATTCTCATATTCCCTTTGCACTCTTTCTCTTCTTGTCTTCATCATATCTGTTTTATGTGTTTGAATACTCTCTGTGATTGAATCTACTATTTGAAATTGGAATTTAGATATTTTATTTGGATGAGAAGAAAATAATAGAAAAACCCTAGTTCCAAATGAGAAAGAAATTAGATTTTAATCAGGTTTGGGTTCGAATTTATATTAAATTAGAAAGACACGATTTGGAATTAAAATAAAAATTTTATGGTGAAAATTTGAATGATTAGATGTAATCTTTCTATCAATTATATTTTTAGATGCATATGAACAAACCCTTTTATGGTTAAATTTAGAGAACAATTATTTTAACAGAAAATTTTTAATTCATCACAAATTGTCCTGTCGCTGCCCCTTGGATAGACCCGAACTCAGTCATTCATAAATTTTTCTCGTGATCGAATTTATTCAATTGCTCCAGTTAGAATTGGCGTAACTTGGCCCTCTCCAACATATTTAAATTTTAGCCCGATCCAATGGTTCATTAGGGATATATGGTTACCTTTTGTGATGATGTATCATGTATGATATGTGATTTCATTTACTTTAATTCTATCATTGATTAATATTGAATGTCAATGTACTTTATTTACATGGATGTTTATTCTTTTAAGCCTTTCATACCATGTGTCATGTACAGTGGATGATTGAGCAATTGAAAAGATGAAGAGATGAGGATCTCTTAAATAGACTTTCCTGTAATTCATCAACGGTTGAGATCGATATCAATCAACGGTCAGGATTAAAGGTGAAGTTCAGTCATAAAGGGATATTACCAAATTAAAGGGAGTTAACAGATTTAACTTGAGTAAAATAAGGAGTTAACTGATTCAATTTGAGTAGAAAAATGAGTTAACTGATTTAACTCATTTTTAATCAATAGTGAACTCAAAATTTCCCTTTTTAAACTAAAGAGAGATTTTGTTGAGATATTTAATTTAGTAAAATGAGATATGTTCTCATAATTACTTTTTCTATTTAATTAAATAATCTTTAATTATATGGAGACATTTTTTTTATTTAATTAAATAACTTCATTTAATTAATTAGGAATGGCTTCTAATTTAATTAAATAACTTTGTTTAATTAATTAAAAGTAAGTATTCAATTTAATTACATAATTTCGTTTAATTATTTCAAAATTCTTTTCAAAACTAGACAACTCAATCATCAATGGTTGAGATTGATTTCAATCAACGGTCAGGATTAAAGGTGAAGTTCAGTAATAAAGGGAGATTTCCAAATTAAAGGGAGTTAACAGATTTAATTTGAGTAAAATAAGGAGTTAACTGGTTCAATTTGAGTAGAAAAAGGAGTTACCTAGTTTAACTCATTTTTGATTAATAGTGAACTGGAAATTTCCCTTTTTGAACTGAAGAGAGATTTTGTTGAGATATTTAATTTAATAAAATGAGATATGCTCTCATAATTACGTTTTCTATTTAATTAAATAATCTTTAATTAATTAGAGACACTTTTTCTTATTTAATTAAATAACTTCATTTAATTAATTAGAAGTAAGTACTCCATTTAATTAAATAATTTCGTTTAATTATTTCAAAATTCTTTTCAAAACTAGTCAACTCAAGTCAACCATAGTTAAATTTGGTCAACTTTTGGTCAAACTCGATCTTTGCGTATGTGAATATGAGAAAATATGAGTATGAATTCCAGCAACAATTCGATGCAAATTGTCATTCAACCTTTCTAAATGAAGAGATGAGGGTCTCTTAAATAGACTTTCTTAGAATTCATCAACGGTTGAGATCGATTTCAATCAACGGTCAGGATTAAAGGTGAAGTTCAGTCATAAAAGAAGATTTCCAAATTAAAGGGAGTTAATAGATTTAATTTGAGTAAAATAAGGACTTAACTGATTTAATTTGAGTAGAAAAAGGATTCAACTCATTTAACTCATTTTTTATCAATAGTGAACTGAAAATTTCCCTTTTTCAACTGAAGAGAGATTTTGTTGAGATATTTAATTTAATAAAATGAGATATGCTCTCATAATTACTTTTTCTATTTAATTAAATAATCTCTAATTAATTAGAGACTCTTTTCTTATTTAATTAAATAACTTCATTAAATTAATTAGGAACGGCTTCTCATTTAATTAAATAACTTTTTTTAATTAATTAGAAGTAAGTACTCCATTTAATTAAATAATTTCGTTTAATTATTTCAAAATTCTTTTGGAAACTAGTCAACTCAAGTCAACTGTGGTTAAATGTGGACAACTTTTGGTCAAACTTGATCTTTGCATATGTGAATATGAGCAAATATGAGTATGAATTCTAGCAACAATTCAATGCAAATTCTCATTCAACCTTTCAAAATGAAGAGATGAGGGTCTCTTAAATAGACTTTCCTAGAATTCATCAACAGTTGAGATAGATTTCAATCAACAGTCAGGATTAAAGGTGAAGATCAGTTGTAAAGAGAGATTTCCAAATTAAAGGAAGTTAAGAGATTTAATTTGAGTAAAATAAGGAGTTAACTGGTTCAATTTGAGTAGAAAAAGGAGTTAATTGATTTAACTCATTTTTTATCAATAGTGAATTGGAAATTTCTCTTTTTGAACTAAAGAGAGATTTTGTTGAGATATTTAATTTAATAAAATGAGATATGCTCTCATAATTACTTTTTCTATTTAATTAAATAATGTTTAATTAATTAGAGAAATTTTTCTTATTTAATTAAATAACTTCATTTAATTAATTAGGAATGGCTTCTCATTTAATTAAATAACTTTGATTAATTAATTAGAAGTAAGTACTCCATCTAATTAAATAATTTCGTTTAATTATTTCAAAATTCTTTTCCAAAATAGTCAACTCAAGTCAACCGTGGTTAAATCTGGTCAACTTTTGGTCAAACTTAATCTTTGCATATGTGAATATGAACAAATTTGAGTATGAATTCCAACAACAATTTGATGCAAATTCTCGTTCAACCTTTCAAAATGAAGAGATGAGGGTCTCTTAAATAGACTTTCCTAGAATTCATCAATGGTTGAGATCGATTTCAATCAACGGTCAGGATTAAATGTGAAGTTCAGTCATAAATGGAGATGTCCAAATTAAAGGGAGTCAACATATTTAATTTGAATAAAATACGGAGATAACTGATTCAATTCGAGTAGAAAAAGGAGTTAACTGATTTAACTCATTTTTGATCAATAGTGAACTAGAAATTTCCCTTTTTGAACTGAACAGAGATTTTGTTGAGATATTTAATTTAATAAAAAGAGATATGCTCTCATAATTACTTTTTCTATTTAATTAAATAATTTTTCATTAATTAGAGACAATTTTCTTATTTAATTAAATAGCTTCATTTAATTAGTTAGGAATGGCTTCTCATTTAGTTAAATAACTTTAATTAATTAATTAGAAGTAAGTACTCCATTTAATTAAATAATTTAGTTTAATTATTTCAAAATTCTTTTCGAAACTAATCAACTCAAGTCAATCGTGGTTAAATTTGGTCAACTTTTGGTCAAACTTGATCTTTGTGTATGTGAATATGAGGAAATGTGAGTATGTATTTTAGCAAAAATGGAATTCATCAACGGTTGAGATCGATTTCAATCAACGGTCAGGATTAAAGTTGAAGTTCAGTCATAAAGGAAGATTTCCAAATTAAAGGTAGTTAACAAATTTAATTTGAGTAAAATAAGGAGTTAACTGATTCAATTTGAGTAGAAAAATGAGTTAACAGATTTAACTCATTTTTGATCAACAGTGAACTAGAAATTTCCTTTTTTGAACTGAAGAGAGATTTATTTGAGATATTTAATTTAATAAAATGAGATATGCTCTCATAATTACTTTTTTGATTTAATTAAATAATCTTTAATTAATTAGAGACACTTTTCTTATTTAATTAAATAGCTTCATTTAATTAGTTAGGAATGGCTTCTCATTTAGTTAAATAACTTTAATTAATTAATTAGAAGTAAGTACTCCATTTAATTAAATAATTTAGTTTAATTATTTCAAAATTCTTTTCGAAACTAATCAACTCAAGTCAATCGTGGTTAAATTTGGTCAACTTTTGGTCAAACTTGATCTTTGTGTATGTGAATATGAGCAAATGTGAGTATGTATTTTAGCAAAAATTCGATGCAAATTCTCATTCAACCTTTCAAAATAAAGAGATGAGGATCTCTTAAATAGACTTTCCTAGAATTCATCAACGGTTGAGATCGATTTCAGTCAACGGTCAAGATTAAAGGTGAAGTTCAGTCATAAAGGGAAATTTCCAAATTAAAAGGAGTTAACAGATTTAATTTGAGTAAAATAAAGAGTTAACTGATTCAATTTGAGTAGAAAAAAGAGTTAACTCATTTAACTCATTTTTGATCAATAGTGAACTGGAAATTTCCCTTTTTGAACTGAAGAGAGATTTTGTTGAGATATTTAATTTAATAAAATGACATATGCTCTCATAATTACTTTTTCTATTTAATTAAATAATCTTTATTTAATTAGAGACACTTTTCTTATTTAATTAAATAACTTCATTTAATTAGTTAGGAATGGCTTCTCATTTATTTAAATAACTTTTTTTAATAAATTATAAGTAAGTACTCCAAATTAAATAATTTCGTTTAATTATTTCAAAATTCTTTTCGAAACTAGTCAACTCATGTCAACCATGGTTAAATCTAGTCAACTTTTGGTCAAACTTGATCTTTACGTATGTGAATATGAGCAAATGTGAGTATGAATTCTAGCAACAATTCGATGCAAATTCTCATTCAACCTTTCAAAATGAAGAGATGAGGGTCTCTTAAATAGACTTTCTTGGAATTCATCAACGGTTGAGATCGATTTTAATCAATGGTCAGGATTAAAGGTGAAGTTTAGTCATAAAAGGAGATTTCCAAATAAAAGGGAGTTAACAAATTTAATTTGAGTAAAATAAGGAGTTAACTGATTCAATTTGAGTAGAAAAAGGAGTTAACTAATTTGTGAGGCCTCACTCCGACCCATCCTAGCATAGTGATACATTACCCTTATTTTGTTATTCACGACTCGAGATGTCGAGACATTATCTGATGCTTAGAACATATTTTATTATTTCATGTTGTGTGATGTTATTTTCAGATATATTTGATGATTGTCATATAATGTTTCATGTATATGTATGTTGATGAAATCAGTAAAGGTAAGATCGAGGCTTTGATTTAAGATATTTTAAATGGTTAAGAATTAAGTAGGATAAAGAAACCCTTATTGATGTATGTTGTAATTTATGTGAATTTTTGAATACGTATACATTTATGTACATATGATTTTACGAGACTACTGATGTGTGTAATGAGTGTGCAAATATTTAGCTAAGAAACCCTACAGAGGAACAGAATTGATCTCCATGTGCTAAATTTAAAAACCTTGTTCTTCGTATTTCATGTATTTTTTATTGTGAGATGTATGTATGCATTTTCCTTTCTCAATGAATATTAAATGTTTGTAACTATGTTCTTTTCGTGTCGCTTGACACTAGTAAAATGGTTATGTGCTTCAGTGGCTATTTAGGGTTAATTGTTTAACCATTGGACCAAGTTGGTTTAAGTTAGAATAGTAAGTTGGACCTATTTTATTCCTAGATTTTATTTGACACTAAACCTCTTCTTAAGGCTTTAAAACTTGTTTTTTTTCTAGCCATAGGGTATGGGTATGGGTTAGGAGTCTTTTCCAACCCCTAAGCCCCTTGCTTTGACTTTTGAGGTCACTCAAAAAGTCCCTTTTTGCCTTTGTGCGAAAATTGATCATGGGTATCTTGAGTTACCTCACCTCATCACCACTTGGGGTTTAACCATAGTGTAGGTTGTGTTAGGAGTTTCTAGGGTGGCTAGTGGGTGAAAATAGTTATTGCTCCTTTTGGGTGGTTGAGTTGGAGGCTTATTTGGAGGCCTTCCTTGGACTAGTGGGTTGTTACCCAATCTCTACTTTTAGAGAAGATTTTCTTGAAGCTTGAAGAAGGAAAGGGATACTCTACTCAAACTGGTTCATTGCCATTACCTCTTTTTGAAGGTAGGAAATTCTCATCTCCCTTATTCAGATTTTATGTTTTCATGTTCATGTTATCTTGTTGTTGCTTCACTGTTGTATGGTTGTGGGTATGTGGGAAGATTTGAAAACCATGTCTTTTTGGTTGTTTTCCTTCCTTGTTTATGTTTGCATTTTTTTTGAGTTTTCCTTACATGGGTGTTTTGGTATTACTCACCTTTGGAGAGGGCAGAAGTGACCAATTTTGGGAAAGGTCTGTTTAGTTGGACTCCAACCTGTGTAGAGTCTCTTCTCAAGATGAGAAGAGGGATAAAGGGTAGGGTGTTATGGGCCCTTACCCATTAGCACAAACCTAGTATGAGTATGGAAAGTTTAAATGGAAGAATAGAAGTTCTTGGTTATTAGCCCCGATTGGGCATCTGAATGGGTGTTGTGCTTGACTTCTCCTGTTGGAAGAATCCACCTTTCCCTAGTCTTGATTCATTGTGAATCGTATTGTGTAAACCATGTATGATTATGCATGCTTGATGTTCTTTTGGTTCTGCTAGGTTGTCACCTGATCAGCTATTGGTTTCCTCCATGGTTCTTGAAATGAGATTCAGAAAACATTACAAACTCCTTGATTATGATCATGAAGAAAATTTGATAAAATTGTTAAATTTGGGAGTAAGATCCTATTGTAAATTGTATTTTAAAACCTTATTTTTAATGGCAACGAAGCTGGGTTTTCTTCCTGATTCTTTCCCGGCTGAGCCTTGAATCAGGTTTTCCAATAAAATTTTTGTTAAGTATAATTGCTTGTCCTGTGATTTAATTGTAAATTCTAATTTTGGATGGATGCGTATCTAAATACGATGGAGTTATGATGATGGGTTAATCAAGAAAAAGTTTCTAGTTCCTTTTATGTTCAAAATGAAAATTATGATTAAGGAAAGAATACAATGGCTATGGTTGATTTATTGCAATTCAAGTTATTTAGGAGATCAAATTTACCATGTGTTATCGTGACCACCACCTTTGTGTAGTATAAGAACATCAAGGAAGAAAAGTCCATTGCTATAATTTGGTTATCTCATTGTCTTAGATAGAAATATCTCTCAAGAATTTAGAATACTTGATGTTTGAGTGATAAACAAAAGTATTCTCCAAACTAAATTTGATATCATAGCAGAGATAGTATTCATAGAAATGATTATCCTTGTTGATTATTATTATCATTTTGGTTCTAGTGTATAGTAGCTGTGAATGTTCATTCAAATTTAAATATGCATGAGATTAATATGTCAATCTTGAGAAAGTGTTTTTTTATTTTTAAACTTCTTAATGCATAGATAGGAACAATTCAGATAGTTTCATATCAAGCCTTGTCATGGAATGTATATCCATTGTATTAAGTTTGATGTTTGAATGTTAAGTGAATCACCATTTTAAAAGACTCTACTTAATTTTTAAATATCTCCAAATTATCCTTGCACTAACTTATCTTGAGTATCCTAGATTACAAAAGAAGAAAATCTAGGGTATAACATAAAATGAATAAGGGCAAAGAATAACTTGCTGTAGGTGTTCATTTAACTCTCTGGAAAATACATGAGGAGAAAATTACATTCCTTCCCAAACTACAGAGCATATTCTTGAATAGATTCATTCCTAAGAAATAAAGAAATAAAAGAAACTAATATCTATATAATCACCTACAAAACTTTATTGTCTTTAATGCTTGATCACCTTCCTTGGGCGTCAGTTTGGGTTGCTGTACAAAACATTTTCTTTGTTTTAAAAAAAAAAAATGCCAACTGCCATCATAGTGATGACGTCACCCTATCACGTCTCAAAAAGCGCAACGCATGGTAAAATTTAATAGTGATTGGAACTTGTTTAAATGTTTCCTTACCCACTTGTTTGGGCCGCCCTTTTTAAAGAGGGTTGCGCTGCTTATTTTGGGGCAGAGTGCTGCCCTTTGGTCAGCGCTTGGGTGGCGCTTGACCCTGGGAAGCGCTCACCCAAGGGTGGGGTTGACGTGACCCAAGGGAGGGGTGGCAGAGTAGCATAGGGTAGGGTTAGTGGGTTAGAGTTAGATGTGTTAGGTGTAGGTTAGTTTGTTTTATTAGTTTAGTTAAGTTTTGTTAAATGTTTTAAATTATGTTAGTTTGTAATTTAAAAGATGGTTTAGTTTAGGTTAGAGCTAATTTTAATTAGTATAGTTTATCTTTGTTTTTAAGTTATTTTAAAAAAAATTTAACTTATTAGTTTAGTCTAATTTCTTTTCTATAAATTGTTATTTTAATAGTTAGTTTCAAATGAAACTTTAAATTGTTAAAGTATGATTAGTTAATTTAATAAAGTTTTAAGGTTATTTTATGTTTTGATTAAGGACTCCTTGTTGTCGATTGTTAATAATTTTTAGTTTCATAGCTATGTTTAAATTTGTAAATACTAAATTAGTTGGTTTTAATTTGAATGTAATCTAATTGTTTTAACCATTAAGTAGATTAAAGTTATTGATTAATTGGCTATTTAAATAAGTTTTAATGTAGGTTTGATTGATTTGATATTGACAGTAATTTTAAAATATGAATTCATATATATTGTTATTTAAATAAGTTTTATTGCATATCATTATAAGTTAATGAAATATCATAATTTTATCAATATTAATCTAATAACGCAAGCTTCAAAATTTTAATGATGTTATCATCCTCATGTTTAAAACCTTAGGATTGTAATGTAAAGAACCTATACTAAAGCTTCTATCTCAATCATATCAAACTTAGAGCATGTTGAATTTTAAATCAAAAAAAAAAAATTGTTGTGTTCTTGCCCTCATAGTTTGGGCATGACATTTTGGTATCAGAGCCTATGTTTCAACACTAGGAACCTTAAACCATGGTGCTTCCTAAACTTAACTCAAACATTTGTTTGTGTAGATGCCGCCTGTTACTCGTAACCGACGAGGCAGAGGTCGTAAGACTAGGGGTGGTAGAGCGAGATAGGAGGATGGACCACCACCACCTCCACCACCACCTCCACCTCCACCACCACCGAACCCAAACCAAGAAATTATAGATGCACTTTAGACTTTGATTAGTGTAGTTCAGCAGAGAGTGGTAGCTATAGTTTAGCCAGTTCAGCAGATTCCAGTAGTGGAAGTAGAGGGACCCGGAGGAGGCAGGCCCAAAGTCAGAGAGAGGACTAGGAGTCCCCCACTGAGACAGATAGAGGGTCAGGGTGATCATTAGGAAGAGTCCATACACCAGAGAGGACCCCCTTTTGATAGACCTCCTAGACATGTAGGGGATGACATCAGAGAATTGATTCGACTCAGACCACCATTGTTCACCGGTACCACTGAGGGTTCAGTAGCAGAGGCATGGTTGCAGAGCTTATAGCGGTGCTTTGGGTTATGCCCTTATGAGAGTAATCTAAAAGCACGCCTAGTAGTTCATTAGTTGAGAGGGGATGCCTCCAACTGGTGGCATCAGGAGGAGATTATTGGTGGAGTGAGGATGGCACCCTCACATGGCAATCTTTCCTAGAAATATTTCAAGAGAGGTACTTGTCAGAGCATTTTCGGCAGAAACAGATAGAGGAGTTCCATTCTCTTTATCAGAGAGGCCTTACAGTGGCTCAGTATGAGAGTAGGTTTCTCGAGCTCCTTCCCTATGTGGAATACATGAAGGACGAGAAACTACGGGTGCATCACTTTATCATGGGTCTGAATTTCTCTCTTTAGGGCCCAATTAGGATGGCCTTCCTTACCACCTTTAGACAGGTAGTGGAGATAGCACTAGTTGCTAAGGATACTCGAGGTAGGCAAGAGTCATGGGATCGGTCTCAGAACCGAAACTCCTCCCAGCAGAGACCCCCTTGGAAAGGAAATCAGAACTATATAGCAGGGTCCTATAGGGGCCAATAGTATCAACAGCTAAAACCCCAGCAGCAATAGCAAAAACCTTCTCAAGGTTATCAAGGCTCTAAGCCCAAGCAGTGGCAGTCACAGGGTCCTAGGTAGGACTAGAAAGTACAGGCCCCACGGTCTCAGTCAGTGAAGAGTTAGCAGTCTTCTAGGGGAGGATTCAGCGGATCTAGCAGGTCAGGAGGCCCACAGTAGTCTGGGTCATAGGGTGCACGATCTTATACTCACGGACCATGCTACACTTGTGGTGGCATGGGTCATATAGCTAGGGAGTATCTGCAGGGACAAGCATCCAGTGGTCAGATCAGGGTTTTTTCAGAGCCGAAAGTTGGTGACATGGGTAGATCCCATAGAGTTTTTGCAGTGGTTGACAACTGCTAGGCTGAGCATTAGTCCACAGTTATCAAGGCTACAGGTATTATACAGGGCCATATGGTTGCAGTTTTATTTGATTCCAGGGCTACTAACTCTTTTA
This sequence comes from Cupressus sempervirens, assembly GCA_028749045.1. NCBI lineage: Eukaryota > Viridiplantae > Streptophyta > Pinopsida > Cupressales > Cupressaceae > Cupressus > Cupressus sempervirens. The sequence goes on along the minus strand of CM053791.1, from coordinate 469,630,081 downwards.
TATCTCCATTTGTGGTGGAGCGTTGCGGGCTAGTGGCAGTTAGATAGGATGTTAGTTGGGAGGTAGAGTTAGCCTCAGGAGCCAGAGTGTCAGTTAGTTCCATGGTGCGGAGTTGTCAGATGTAGATGGGACACATGTCCACTAAGACTGACATACGCATTACCCCTCTAGGTTCTTATGATGTTCTCCTTGGCATGGATTGGCTTTGTGCCCATAGCGCCAAGGTGGATTGTCTACAGAAGAGGGTGGAATGTGTGGATGACGATGGTATCTCTAGGGAGATCTTCGAAGTGAAGAGGCCAGTGTCCCTTTGTATGATTTCTGCTATGCAGCTTAGACGGTGCATGCAAAAGGGTTGTCAGTTGTTTGCTATCACTATTAGTGACCGAGAGGAAGATTCAAAAAGGGAGCCATCCCTTGATGATTTTCCAATCCTTCAGGAGTTTGCAGATGTGTTTCCTTTAGAGCTTCTTGGTATGCCTCCACCGCGAGCAGTGGATTTTCACATAGACCTAGTACTAGGAGCTGAGCCAGTTTCGAGAGCACCATATAGGATGACTACTCATGAGCTTAGTGAGCTAAAGGCTCAATTGGAGGAACTCTTGGAGAAGGGGCATATTTGACCTAGTGTGTCACCTTGGGGTGCACTGGTGATCTTCGTCAAGAAGGAGGATGGATCACTTAGGTTGTGTATTGATTATCGAAAATTGAACAAAGTAACCATCAAGAAACGATACCCTCTTCCCAAAATCGATGATCTCTTTGACCAGTTGCAGGGTGCCCGAGGATTTTCAAAGATTGACCTAAAGTCGGGTTACCATCAGTTGAGGATTGTGGATAGTGATATCTCCAAGACAGCTTTTCGTACTAGGTATGGCCACTACGAGTTCACTGTGGTACCTTTCGGCCTTATGAATGCTCCAGCTATATTCATGAGCCTCATGAATGGAGTATTTTGTACCTTTTTGGATAAGTTTGTGGTTGTGTTTCTTGATGACATTCTGATTTATTCTCATGATGAGAGAGAGAGCATGAAGAGCACTTGAGATAGGTATTGTAGAGGCTGAGAGAGAATAAGTTGTTTGGTAGCTTGTCGAACTGTGCATTCTTTAGACCCAAGATACATTATTTGGGTCATGTCATATCAGGTGATGGTGTCTTAGTAGACCCATCAAAGATTAGGGCTATCATGGATTGGCTAGCACCCACCAGTGTTACGGAAGTGAGGAGCTTCATGGGGCTACCAGGTTATTACCGACGCTTCATTTCAGGATTCTCTAGATTGGCACACCCCATTAATTCTCTTCAGAGGAAGGAGAAGAAGTACAAGTGGATAGAGAAGTGTGGTAGAGCTTTTGAAGAGCTCAAGAGAGCCCTCACAAGTGCACCGATTCTTGTAGTACCAGATCCTATTGCATATTTTGTGGTGTGCACTGATGCATCTTTAGATGGGTTAGGAGCAGTCCTTATGCAGGAAGGATGACCAATTTCCTTTGAGTCTAGGAAGTTGAAGACTCATGAACTCAATTATCCTACTCATGACCTAGAACTAGTGGTAGTGGTTCATGCCTTGGTGAGATGGCGACATTTCCTTCTGGGTCATAGATTTGAGCTTCATTCCGATCACCAGAGCTTGCAATACATATTTTCTCAGCCAAACCTTAATGCTAGGCAAAGAAGGTGGATGGAGTTCCTGTGTGAGTATGATTTTGATGTTCATTACATCAAGGGAAAGGAGAATGTGGTTGCAGATGCCTTAAGAAGAAGGCGCCATGAACTTTCATCTATGACTACTTGCACCCACTTGAGAGAGTGGATCTTGCAGAACTTACCAGCTGATGAGCTTTATGCAGAAGTAAGTCAATTGGTACATTCTCAGAGACCCTTGGAAGGGAAGTTTGTAGAGTATTCTTTGGAGTTCGATGGACTTTTGTAGCATAGGGGACGTATGTATGTACTTTCCATTGGGGGTTTGCGCGAGCTCATTGTACTTGAAGCTCACAGAGCACCTTATGCAATGCACCCCGGTGTTAAGAAGTTACATGCAGATCTGAGGTAGTTGTATCATTGGCTAGGCATGAGAGTGCAGATTGCTAGCATAGTTGCGAGATGCCTCGAGTGCCAGAGGGTGAAGGCAGAGCACCGTCATCCTGGCGGGCTTCTCCAACCACATGAGATTGCAGTGTAGAAATGGGACACTATATCTATGGATTTTATTGTTGGTCTTCCTATGTCATCTCATCGCCATGATGCCATTTTGGTGATAGTCGACACATTGACCAAGGTTTCCCATTTCTCACCCATGCGTACTACATTCACAGCACGAGACATAGCTCAGCTATTCTTGCGAGATATTGTTAGACTTCATGGTGTTCCTCGTAAGATCATATCTGATAGAGACTCTTTGTTCACTTCTTCATTTTGGAGAGAGTTGCAGTTGGCTTTGGGCACTAGGCTCAATTTTAGTACAGCGTACCATCCTCAGACCGATGGCCAAACCGAGCGAGTGAATCAAGTTTTGGAGGACATGCTACGTATGTACGTGATGGACCATCAGGTCAAATGGGAGGAATACCTTCATCTTATCCAGTTTTCCTATAATAATGGGCATCATTCTTCCATAGGTATGCCACCATATGAGGCTTTGTATGGGAGACCTTACAGGACACCCTTGAGTTGGGATAAGATCGAGGATCGAGTATCAATTGGGCCCCAGTTAGTAAAGGAGATGGAGCAACAGGTGACCCTGATTAGACAGTGCCCAAGAGAGGCACAGGATAGGTAGAAGAAGTATGTCGATGTGAAGAGGACAGATCGAGAGTATCAGGTTGGTGATAGAGTGTTCTTGAGGGTATGACCACACAAGAGTCTGATTCGATTCGGAAAGGGCTCTAAGTTGGCACCTCAGTTTGTTGGGCCGTTCAAGATCCTTAAGAGGATAGGACCTGTTGCATACCGTTTAGCTTTGCCACCTAGCCTGTCACGCATCCACGATGTATTTCATATTTCAGTACTTAGAGGATACATTTATGATGAGTCTCATATTATAGATTGGGATGCTTTACAGGTGGAGTCAAACAGACAGTTGGCACTGAAACCTATCCGCATAATTGCTCGACGGACCCTAGCACTTCGAGGCCGAGAGCTGGACTAGGTTAGGGTCCAATGGGATTGTTACGATGAGGTCACGGCTTCATGGGAGGATGTAGCGCATCTGCGATCTCAGTACCCATACCTTTTTGATGAACTCCAGGAGGAAGTTCATGCCTAGTGGAGGAGGATGTGAGGCCTCGCCCCGACCCATCGTAGCATAGTGATACATTACCCTTATTTTGTTATTCACGACTCAAGATGTCGAGACATTATCTGATGCTTAGAACATATTTTATTATTTCATGTTGTGTGATGTTATTTTTAGATATATTTGATGATTGTCATATAATGTTTCATGTATATGTATGTTGATGAAATCAGTAAAGGTAGGATCAAGGCTTTGATTTAAGATATTTTAAATGGTTAAGAATTAAGTAGGATAAAGAAACCCTTATTGATGTATGTTTTAATTTATGTGAATTTTTGAATACGTATACATTTATGTACATATGATTTTACGAGACTACTAATGTGTGCAATGAGTGTGCAAATATTTAGCCAAGAAACCCTACAGAGGAACAGAACTGATCTCCATGTGCTAAATTTGAAAACCTTGTTGTTTGTAATTCACGTATTTTTTATTGTGAGATGTATGTATGCATTTTCCTTGCTCAGTGAATGTTAAATGTTCGTAACTATGTTCTTTCCATGTCGCTTGACACTCGTAAAATTGTTATGTGCTTCAGTGGCTGTTTAGGGTTAATTGTTTAACCTTTGGACCAAGTTGGTTTAAGTTAGAATAGTAAGTTGGACCTATTTTATTCCTAAATTTTATTTGACTCTAAACCTCTTCTTAAGGCTTTAAAACTTGTTTTTTTTCTAACCATAGGGTATGGGTATGGGTTAGGAGTCTTTTCCAACCCCTAAGCCCCTTGCTTTGACTTTTGAGGACACTCAAAAAGTCCCTTTTTGCCTTTGTGCAAAAGTTGATCATGGGTATCTTGAGTTACCTCACCTCATCTCCACTTGGGGTTTAACCATAGTGTAGGTTGAGTTAGGAGTTTCTAGGGTGGCTAGTGGGTGAAAATAGTTATTGCTCCTTTTGGGTGGTTGAGTTGGAGGCTTATTTGGAGGCCTTCCTTGGACTAATGGGTTGTTACCCAATCTCTACTTTTAGAGAAGATTTTCTTGAAGCTTGAAGAAGGAAAGGGATACTCTACTCAAACTGGTTCATTGCCATTATCTCTTTGTGAAGGTAGGAAATTCTCATCTTCCTTATTTAGATTTTATGTTTGGTTTCATGTTCATGTTATCTTGTTGTTGCTTCACTATTGTATGGTTGTGGGTATGTGGGAAGATTTGAAAACCATGTCTTTTTGGTTGTTTTCCTTCCTTGTTTATGTTTGCATTTTTTTTGAGTTTTCCTTACATGGGTGTTTTGGTATTACTCACCCTGGGAGAGGGCAGAAGTGACCAATTTTGGGAAAGGTCTATTTAGTTGGACTCCAACCTGTGTAGAGTCTCTTCTTAGGATGAGAAGAGGGATAAAGGGTAGGGTGTTATGGGCCCTTACCCGTCAACACAAACCTGGTATGAATATGGCAAGTTTAAATGGAAGAACGGAAGTTCTTGGTTATTAGCCCCGATTGGGCATCTGAATGGGTGTTGTGCTTGACTTCTCCTGTTGGAAGAATCCACCTTTCCCTTGTCTTGATTCATTGTGAATCGTATTGTGTAAACCATGTATGATTATGCATTCTTGATGTTCTTTTGGTTCTGCTTGGTTGTCACCCGATCACCTATTGGTTTCCTCCATGGTTCTTGAAATGAGATTCAGAAAACATTACAAACTCCTTGATTATGATCATGAAGAAAATTTGATAAAATTGTTAAATTTGGGAGTAAGATCCTATTGTAAATTTTATTTTAAAACCTTATTGTTAATGGCAACAAAGCCGATTTTTCTTCCTGATTCTTTCCCGATTGAGTCTTGAATCAGGTTTGCCAATAAAATTTTTGTTAAGTATAATTGCTTGTCCTGTGATTTAATCGTAAATTCTAATTTTGGATGGATGCATATCTAAATAGGATGGAGTTATGATGATGGGTTAATCAAGAAAAAGTTTCTAGTTCCTTTTATGTTCAAAATGAAAATTATGATTAAGGAAAGAATACAATGGCTATGGTTGATTTATTGCAATTCAAGTTATTTAGGAGATCAAATTTACCATGCGTTATCATGACCACCACCTTTGTGTAGTATAAGAACATCAAGGAAGAAAAGTACATTGCTATAATTTGGTTGTCTGATTGTCTTAGATAGAAATATCTCTCAAGAATTTAGAATACTTGATGTTTGAGTGGTAAACAAAAGTATTCTCCAAACTAAATTTGATATCATAGCAGAGATAGTATTCATAGAAATGATTATCCTTGTTGATTATTATTATCATTTTGGTTCTAGTGTATAGTAGCTGTGAATGTTCGTTCAAATTTAAATATGCATGAGATTATAATGTCAATCTTGAGAAAGTGTTTTATTTTTTTTAAACTTCTTAATGCATAGATAGGAACAATTCAGATAGTTTCATATCAAGCCTTGTCATGGAATGTATATCCATTGTATTAAGTTTGATGTTTGAATGTTAAGTGAATCACCATTTTAAAAGACTCTACTTAATTTTTAAATATCTCCAAATTATACTTGCACTAACTTATCTTGAGTATCCTAGATTACAAAAGAAGAAAATCTAGGGTATAACATAAAATGAATAAGGGAAAAGAATAACTTGCTGTAGGTGTTCATTTAACTCTCTGGAAAATACATGAGGAGAAAATTATATTCCTTCCCAAACCACAGAGCATATTCTTGAATAGAATCCTTCCTAAGAGAATAAAGAAATAAAAAAAACTAATATCTATATAATCACCTACAAAACTTTATCATCTTTAATGCTTGACCACCTTCCTTGGGCATCAGTTTGGGTTGCTGTATAAAAGATTTTCTTTGTTTTTGAAAAAAAAATGCCAACTGCCATCATAGTGATGATGTCACCCTATCACATCTCAAAAACCGCAGGGCATGGTAAAATTTAATAGTTATTGGAGCTTGTTTAAATGTTTCCTTACCCACTTGTTTGGGTGCCCTTTCTAAAGAGGGTTGCACTGCCTATTTTGGGGCAGAGCGCTACCCTTTGGTCAGTGCTTGGGTGGCGCTTGACCTTGGGAAGTGCTCACCCAAGGGTGGGGTTGACGTGACCCAAGGGAGGGGTGGCAGAGTAGCATAGGGTAGGGTTAGTGGGTTAGAGTTAGATGTGTTAGGTGTAGGTTAGTTTGTTTTATTAGTTTAGTTAAGTTTTGTTAAATGTTTTAAATTATGTTAGTTTGTAATTTAAAAGATGGTTTAGTTTAGGTTAGAGTTAATTTTAACTAGTATAGTTTATCTTTTTTTTTAAGTTATTTAAATTTTTTTTTAACTTATTAGTTTAGTCTAATTTCTTTTCTATATATTGTTATTTTAATAGTTAGTTTCAAATGAAACTTTAAATTGTTAAAGTATGATTAGTTAATTTAATAAAGTTTTAAGGTTATTTTATGTTTTGATTAAGGACTCCTTGTTGTCGATTGTTAATAATTTTTAGTTTCATAGCTATGTTTAAATTTGTAAATACTAAATTAGTTGGTTTTAATTTGAATGTGATCTAATTGTTTTAACCATTAAGTAGATTAAAGTTATTGATTAATTGGATATTTAAATAAGTTTTAATGTAGGTTTGATTGATTTGATATTGCCAGTAATTTTAAAATCTGAATTCATATACATTGTTATTTAAATAATTTTTATTTCATATCATTATAAGTTAATGAAATATCATAATTTTATCGATATTAATCTAATAATGCAAGCTTCAAAATTTTAATGATGTTATCATCCTCATGTTTAAAACCTTAGGATTGTAATGTAAAGAACCTGTACTAAAGCTTCTATCTCAATCATATCAAACTTAGAGCATGTTGAATTTTAAATCAAAAAAAAAAAAATTGTTGTGTTCTTGCCCTCATAGTTTGGGCATGACATAATTTAACAAATTTTTTTTCAATAGTGAACTGGAAATTTCCCTTTTTGAACTGGAGAGAGATTTTGTTGAGATATTTAATTTAATAAAATGAGATATGCTCTCATAATTACTTTTTCTATTTAAATCAATAATCTTTAAATAATTAGAGACAGTTTTCTTATTTAATTAAATAACTTCATTTAATTAGTTAGGAATGGCTTTTCATTTAATTAAATAAATTTGTTTAATTAATTAGAAGTAAGTACTCCATTTAATTAAATAATTTTGTTTAATTATTTTAAAATTCTTTTCGAAACTAGTCAACTCAAGTCAACCGTGGTTAAATCTTGTCAACTTTTGGTCAAACTTGATCTTTGCGTATGCGAATATGAGCAAATGTGATTATGAATTCCAGCAACAATTCGATGCGAATTCTCATTCAACCTTTCAAAATGAAGAGATGAGGGTCTCTTAAATAGGCTTTCTTGGAATTCATCAAAGGTTGAGATCGATTTCAATCAACGATCAGGATTAAAGGTGAAGTTCTATTATAAAGGGAGATTTCCAAATTAAAGGGAGTTAACAGATTTAATTTGAGTAAAATAAGGAGTTAACTGATTCAATTCGAGTAGAAAAAGGAGTTAACTCATTTAACTCATTTTTTATCAATAGTGAACTAAAAATTTCCCTTTTTTAACTGAAGAGATGTAATGCCCCACCAAGGGTTCCAAAGAATTAACCTAGAATTTCACTAAGTTTAGTAGCATTTTTTTTTTCGAAAATAAATACCATATATATAACTCATGCACAATAACAGAAGCAATAGCATTGTCCATCATAACATACATAACAGATTACATTCTTTAAGATCCCTTAACATTGATTTACATACATGAATCCATCTAGTACAACATCCACATAAAATAATAATGATAAGTCTAATTTTTATACATTACATTTCAAATACTCAATCATCCACTGTTCATGTCATAGGGTATAACAACCTCAAAAAATATACATACATAGAATAAGGTACATCATCATATTCTAATCCATGATACATCAAAGTAGAGATAATCACATAATACAAAAACATATACATCCATCATAAAGATGAAACATAATAAACTAAGTGCACGGTTCCTCCCAACCATCAATAGCATCATTAGACCGTCATGGATCCTAGCCATCCCTCCATTTGTAACATTCCAAATCACCGAAGAGATCATCGGTATTACATAGTAGGAATGTCACTCCTAATATATACAACATCATATGTAGAAAGTAATCTAACATGCAAATAAAAGCATAAGATAACATCATCTAACATATGCTAATCATCAATGAAAAAGGATACATATCCACCATCATGAAGGACGCATCAGCCACGATGTCTCAATGAATCTCAAAATGATAATAGTGGAAAATACACTAGCACCCGACCGCGTGGTACCTAAGTGGTGGTACCTAAGTGGTCCACTCCCACCGTGCTAAGGAGATAATCTCAAGTCCCAAATAGGCTATCAAAATTACATAACACATATCTCTATAAGTATAGGAATCCTAAAAGTATACTAACTCAAGGTTCCAAACACAAAATCTGACATCTAATCCCAGAGGCACACAATGACATGTAGTAACCTACTATGCAAGCGAGAAAGTGTCATCGCAATTATCACGTACAAGTTACCCTGGTAGTTAGCTAAACTCCACGGGTCCGTACTAATTTCATGTGGCCACTAGTATCCTCTCATACTAACGAGGCATACTACGGAATGCAAGGTCACAACCATGCATCTCACTACATCCATCCTAGCTTGTACAAGCACTCAAGGCATTGGTGAGAATAAAACACTTATCCTTTTAGGTTCATTCAGTTAGTATTAGGTGTGATGTTATCACTTATTAATCCAACTTACAATGAGTTACCTTTCCAGCCTCTTAGGGCCCCGGCCCCCATTGCAAGCCACTTCCCGTCACTACATGTAGATATCCTACCCTAATGGTCATGGACTTATAAATCTCAAAATGACAAAAGATAAACCATAAAATCATCAAATATGCATAAAAAAATCAAATCTCCATGAGCTAACATCCATCGAAAATCATGAACACAACAGCTCTCTATTGGCAACTGAAGTATCACTGATAATCAAATATCCAATGGTTCTCAATAACCAAAATATATATCTCAATCATACTGATCGAAGACTCCAAAAATGGTTGAGTCAAACATGTCACATCATGACATCACCAAGAATAAATCCACATTTCAGTCCCATCATGGTGACTAGAAAATAAACAAGGATAATTGATCGATGACCAAAATAATGGTTAAGTCAAGTGTCTCATACATAAGAATCTCAACTATAACAATCAGTAATCACAACCAATACATAGAGCATTCCATCACATAACCATGGTTGGGTTTATAAAGATCGAGATTAAAACATCATCATGTCACCACAATCACATAACCCCCAAGCCTCTGGTAGACATCATATACTGGTCAACACTAGTCAACCCAAAACTCAAAACAATAGCATAAAAAATACACAATGTAAACACATGTTTTGGTTTTACAACTTGAATTGTAGAGATCTTAGTTTAAGTTCTCAAGTTTGAAGAATGAATGGAGAAACACTCATATTGTTTTTGGATATAAGTTTTCCTTAACAGAACTAAAAAAAATCCATTTTCCAATTTATAATATTTGTTTGATACATCCCCCACCAAACTATAAATTCCTTATTTAATAATTTAAAACAATTAATTTATTAAATAGTTGAAAGTTATTAAAGAGTCACCTTTATGAAAATAAATCTTCAATATAAATCATTGATCAAATAATAATAACTTAAATTTATAAATAACTTATTTACATATTACATATATATACAACAAATATCTAACAGCAAATGTGAATATGAATTCCAGCAACAATTCGATGCAAATTCTCATTCAACCTTTCAAAATGAAGAGATGAGGGTCTCTTAAATAGACTTTCCTGGAATTCATCAACGATTGAGATCGATTTCAATCAACGGTCAGGATTAAAAGTGAAGTTCAGTCATAAAGGGAGATTTCCAAATTAAAGGGAGTTAACAGATTTAATTTGAGTAAAATAAGGAGTTAACTGATTCAATTTGAGTAGAAAAAGGAGTTAACTGATTTAACTCATTTTTGATCAATAGTGAACTGGAAATTTCCCTTTTTGAACTGAAGAGAGATTTTGTTGAGATATTTAATTTAATAAAATGAGGTACGCTCTCATAATTACTTTTTCTATTTAATTAAATAATCTTTAATTAATTAGAGACACTTTTCTTATTTAATTAAATAACTTCATTTAATTAATTAGGAATGGCTTCTCATTTAATTAAATAACTTCGTTTAATTAATTAGAAGTAAGTACTCCATTTAATTAAATAATTTCGTTTAATTATTTCAAAATTCTTTTCGAAACTAGTCAACTCAAGTCAATCGTGGTTAAATCTGGTCAACTTTTGGTCAAACTTGATCTTTGCATATGTGAATATGAGCAAATGTGAGTATGAATTCCAACAACAATTCCATGCAAATTCTCATTCAACCTTTCAAAATGAAGAGATGAGAGTCTCTTAAATAGACTTTCCCTGAATTCATCAACGATTGAGATCGATTTCAATCAACGGTCAAGATTAAAGGTGAAGTTCAGTCATAAAGGGGGATTTCCAAATTAAAGGGAGTTAACAGATTTAATTTGAGTAAAATAAGGAGTTAACTGATTCAATTTGAGTAGAAAAAGGAGTTAACTGATTTAACTCATTTTTGATCAATAGTGAACTGGAAATTTCCCTTTTTGAACTAAAGAGAGATTTTGTTGAGATATTTAATTTAATAAAATGAGATATGCTCTCATAATTACTTTTTCCATTTAATTAAATAATCTTCAATTAATTAGAGAGAGTTTTCTTATTTAATTAAATAACTTCATTTAATTAATTAGGAATGGCTTCTCATTTAATTAAATAACTTTGTTTAATTAATTAGAAGTAAGTACTCCATTTAATTAAATAATTTCATTTAATTATTTCAAAATTCTTTGCGAAACTATTCAACTCAAGTCAACCGTGATTAAATCTGGTCAACTTTTGGTCAAACTTGATCTTTGCGTATGTGTATATGAGCAAATGTGAGTATGAAGTCCAGCAACAATTCGATGCAAATTCTCATTCAACCTTTCAAAATAAAGAGATGACGGTCTCTTAAATAGACTTTCCTAGAATTCATCAATTGTTGAGATCGATTTCAATGAATGGTCAGGATTAAAGGTGAAGTTCAGTCATAAAGGGAGATTTCCAAATTAAAGGGTATTAACAGATTTAATTTGAGTAAAATAAGGAGTTAATTGATTCAATTTGAGTAGAAAAAGGAGTTAACTCATTTAACTCATTTTTGATCAATAGTGAACTGGAAATTTCCCTTTTTGAACTGAAGAGAGATTTTGTTGAGATATTTAATTTAATAAAATGAGATATGTTCTCATAATTACTTTTTCTATTTAATTAAATAATCTTTAATTAATTAGAGACACTTTTGTTATTTAATTAAATAACTTCATTTAATTAATTAGGAATGGCTTCTCATTTAATTAAATAACTTTGTTTAATTAATTAGAAGTAAGTACTCCATTTAATTAAATAATTTCGTTTAATTATTTCAAAATTCTTTTCGAAACTAGTCAACTCAAGTCAATCGTGGTTAAATTTGGTCAACTTTTGGTCAAACTTGATCTTTGCGTATGTGAATATGAGCAAACGTGAGTATGAATTCCAGCAACAATTCAATGCAAATTCTCATTCAACCTTTCAAAATGAAGAGATGAGGGTCTCTTAAATAGACTTTCCTTGAATTCATCAACGGTTGAGATCGATTTCAATCAACGGTCAGGATTAAAGGTGAAGTTCAGTCATAAAAGGAGATTTCCAAATTAAAGGGAGTTAACAGATTTAATTTGAGTAAAATAACGAGTTAACTGATTCAATTTGAGTAGAAAAACGAGTTAACTAATTTAACTCATTTTTGATCAATGGTGAAATGGAAATTTCCCTTTTTGAACTGAAGAGAGATTTTGTTGAGATATTTAATTTAATAAAAGGATATATGCTCTCATAATTACTTTTTCTATTTAATTAAATAATCTTTAATTAATTAGAGACACTTTTCTTATTTAATTATGTCATGCCCTAAATTTACCCTAAATGTACATTAAGCACAATTTTTTTTTAGAAAAAAAATTATTATTATTATTATTCTTAATTAATTAATTTCATCAGCCTAAATAACCTCCAAAAGTCATATGTGTGTTACAACTATATCATCACTAAGTTGGACATCCCTCTGACATCTACTGACCTAGGGTTTGGAAAGAGAATACTCATACCTACTATTTCAATCTGTACTCCACATTTCAATGTCATCTTTACTAATTTGTCATATGAGTTAACATTTGTTCAATGATGTAACCCTAGATTAGCCATCCATTAGAACTATCATCAACTTTGATGCCAACTATGCTACTCTAGGCAATCGATTCAAATAACAATATATACATAATTAACACTTTTCTAGAGTATTTAAAATGTTCCCAAAATCAATGGGTGTATATTTTTATTTTTTCATAGCCCAACATACATCTTTCATTGACATAGTTATTAAGATTGAATTATCTATTTATTATTCATATTATATCTCTAATGCAAGTGACATCACATTTTAATATTAGGGTCAATACCTACTACAATTGAAATTGTAGTGAAAAGTATGATCAATTTGTTTATATAAACATATATCATAAAATAGTCATTTTAAAAGATAATCTATCCTTACTAATACTAAGGTAACAAAATGAATCCATATGAACATATTAACTATCCATCTATCTAAAATACCCTATTAGTCATAGTCCATTACCTTGACCCCACTCACATTTCTTTTAAGAAGATGAAATACTTTTTCTCTAGCAAAGTTCCAAATCACCCTACTACCCACGTGCTACCACCCCATTATTTTCTTCACTTACCCATAGACCAAGTGAATTCCTTGGGTTTCTCTCCATGGTGGACTCACTTACCAAAGTTTTGGCCAAGACAAGCATAGGCACCTTTTCCATGAGTCAAATCCTATTAATTTTGAGCTAGAAGATATGCATTTTGAATTCCCATGTTAAATCGACTTGCTACTTGGTCCCATATTGTTGGCAGTGTGGAGTTTATCCTAGTCTTAATTAGGTGGGTGAAGAAAGACATATAAAATGCCATAACTTCTTCCAAGGCAAATCAAGGTGTCAAGGACAAAATGGAAGCCATTCTCTCTTGTCAAAATTATGTCATAAACTTACACGGTATTCCAATATAATATTTGAAGGCACAAAGCGCCTAGGGAATAGGTGGATGAAATAAGTCTTCGTCATGTCAGAGAAATTAAATACCTTTGTCTCCATAGCATATTAAATTGTTTTCTCATTCACCAACCCATGCTAGCCTAGGGTAGATAATATAGTAGGTTGTTTGTCATGCTATGTCTTGTTTAAAATATTACTTGGTGCTAGTTTAGGTTTGTTTAACATGAGCATTGTATATTTTTTTTTGAAAAAGTTTCTTTTTATTTGATAGGGTGTTGACTCGAGTTATGTGTCTCATATGACGTCCCTTCTAATGGAATTAATATGATGGTTAGTTTATTATGTTAAAATATGCTTTATAGGTTATAGGGTCCTAGGAGTCTAAGGAATACTCTTGAATATTTTAATGTCTGTATTAAGAGAAGAGATTTATTTTACTTTCTCATGCATTTTCCAGAGGATAAAATGTGCACCTACACCAAGCTTATGTCTTAAGTCTTGTATATTTTATATCATCACTCAATTTTCTTCTTCTTTAATCTAGGATATTCAAGGTAAGTTATTGCAAGGATAATTAGGAGATAATTATAAACTAAGTATAGTTTTAAAATTGTGATTCATTTAGCATTCAAAACATTAACTTAATCCAATAACTCAACATTTCATGACAAGACTTTATATGAAGTTATCTGGATTATCCGTATCTATGAATTATGAAATTTAGAAACCATTTTCTCAACATTATCTTCTTATGCAAATCTAGATTTGAATGTACATTCACAATTGGTAAACAATGGAACTAAAATGATAATAGCAATCCACTAGGATAATCCTTCCTATGAATATTATCTCTTCTCTGATATCAAATTTCTTTTGCATTCCACTCAAGAGCATCAAGTAATTTGGATCTCTGATTGGTGTTACCATCCAATAAAACAACAATATTATTACAATGAATTATCTTCAATGATACCCTCATGATACACAAAAAGGTGGTGTCGTCAACATATCATAATATACACAATGGAAAATAATTTTACTACACATGAGCACTCACAACCTTTCCATTGACAATCAGACCAAGATAGTAGCTTTCTCTTACAATAAATTTAGGCTCACATAACAAAATGGAGTTTTTCTCTCTATCTCATCTCAATGCAATATTGTCTTCTCCTCCTATGCACATGGAACATAACAAGGACTCCAAGTTTCCAAGATTTTTCTCTAAGAACTTGCAAATGCATCACAACAAAACAACAAGGACCATGGGTGCTTTCCACCCAACCATAGGCCTCAAAGAGACCACCCCCACACTAGGGGAACAAGGCTCAAACAAAATCCACATACACACTTGTAAGAAACATATACATCACATAAAAAAACTGCAACAAATCCCATCCCAAGGATATTTCACAAAGGCTCACCATTGGAACCTTGAACATAGGGTGAAGGTGGAAACACAAGGAGGTTTACCATTTCATATCATATTTTCCATAAAACTCATGCCCTTTCGGGGCTAAATCAACAAAATACAAGGCCCTTTCGGGGCTTCATAATATCGTTTCCTTTCGGGGCTTCATAAACATCTTCCACAACACACACTACCAACACAACATCCTCCACCACACGCAACCAACAACTGTAGCTTCCTACAAACCCATACTTCAGTTACTTCCTTCCTCACCATTTTTTTTTTTTTTTTTTCTTATCCTCCCCCGAGGCAAAATATGAATATGAAAATGGCATACAATGGAGCTCATACTCCAAGGTCCTCAACTATGCAATCCAATTGCTGCCCGTTCACCCTGGACTTCTCTTCCCTTCCCACAAGGGTGAGTGTAAGTCCCACACCCATAAGAACACTCAAGCACAACAAGAAAACAAAAGCAAGTAGCAATAAAATAACAGATTTTCAAGAGCACATCACATTATCACAACACAATATCAACACCCATAATGCAAAAAGGAAATAGAGGAAATCCAAACCTCATACTCACAATACTCCACACAATACAACAAGATGCACAATGGTTTCACACTAATCTACATGGAATGAACACCATTCAAACACTCACATGAATGCTACTCCACAATGCAATGCAATGCATACTCCATTGATAAAATCCACACTTGCAGATTGGCTTAACCATGCTAAAAGAAAGAAAAAGGAAAGGAAGCAAACTTGAGATACCAACCTTGATCCAAGCTAGGGTAAGTGATGGGGACACAACCCAAAAACAGAATAGGCACAATAGAAAGGGGGAATTATATTAATTGAGAAAAATAAGCTATTACAACTAGTGCAGAGAAAATAAACTTCAGAACATGCCCTACGGGCTTACAATAGCATAACTCTAGAGAGTATTTCTCCTTTTAGCACCTCCTCTCAAACTCCAATCCGAACTGCCTTTTACAATGCCAAAAATCTCCTTAAATAGACCCCGGAGGGTTAAGGACTAGGAGTACATTCTAGAAAGTGCTAGTAGGCATCCACCGAGAAAATAGAAGGTTCCAGAAGCCACATTAGAAGTCGGTGCAAATCTAGAAGAATCTAGAAACGGTAGCCGAACTTCCGGGAGGCATAACTTTTGAACCGTAGCTCCGATTGATGAACCGTTTACATTTTCGGAAAGCTCTCGAAGCGCTCTATAGCCCTATGAAGGAGCTTTGCTCGTCCCCCATTTTTCAACCCTTTTTGAGGTCATTTAATGCCCCAAACCTGACTTTGAAGCATTCTTAGGAGGTCTCCAAAACTCGAAAAACTGCAATAACTTTCAAACCGTGGGGCCTTTTGACCTGATTCTTTTTCTGGAATGCTCTAAATCTCAATTACATTCATCTAACCAAGTTGCACCTTCTAGGTCACCAAAATGATGGTCAAATTGCATGCTCCTAGTTTTTTGAGATTTTCAAATGGACTGATAGTTGAACTATGAGAGTTGGAACCTTTATTTGAGCAAAATGGGTATCCAAAAATGTAAAGACACAAAATAGAAACTAAGTCTAAGTACATTTTTTTGGGTGACACAGGATTGCCCTTATACCTCTGGATGCTCCTGCATCAGACACCCAGGGTAGAATGAAAAGTGACCCTGTCACTTTATGGATGGTAGAGGAAATCCCAAATGGGAAACCTCAGCTGCTGAAATCCAAGTTGAGTCCTGAATTGGCCGTCCTTTCCATTTGACCAAATACTCTTCATACTGCCTGTTTCTGGTACTCCTACCCACACGTTGATCTAGAATGTCTTCTATCTCCTCCTTCTTAGAAGCAGGAATTGGACACGGCTCTAAAACCAGCTCCTCATCAACACCATCATCATGATACTCTGTCAAATCTGCAATGTTGAAAATGGGAGAAATGTGAATACCATCTAGCAACTCCACCTCATATGCATTTCCTGAGTTATGTTTCTTCAAAATTTTGCAGGGGCCAAATTTCTTCATTTTCAGCTTGTTGTAGGTACCAACTGGAAATCTTTCTTTTTGTAAGTGCACCATGACAAGATCCCCTACTTGGAATTCCTTATGTCTTCTCCTTGCATCAGCCCTAGCTTTATACTCTTGATTCATCTTGTTAATGTGTGCTTGAACCTCCTCATGTAGACGCTTGATGTGTTCAGCAAATTCCTCAGCTTCAGCACTTGTTCTCTCCCCTTGTTCTATCTTCCTCAATTCTGGTGTAGTCCTTGGGCTATTTCCATATACAATTTGAAATGGTGATTTTCCAGTACTCCTATTTACAGAGTTATTATAAGCAAACTCTGCCTATGGTAGAATCAAATCCCATCCCTTGGGCTTATCTCCAACTAAACATCTCAGCAAATTGCCCAGACTTCTATTTACCACCTCTGTTTGGCCATCAGTCTATGGGTGATGCGTGGAACTAAATTTCAAGTCTGTTCTCAACTTCTTCCATAATGTCCTCCAGAAATACCCCACAAATTTAGTATCTCGGTCAGAAACTATACTCCTTGGAAGACCATGTAGTCTTACCACCTCTTTGAAAAACAAGTTTGCAATATGGACAGCATCATGAGTTTTGTGGCATGGAATGAAATGTTCCATTTTGGAGAACCTATCAACCACCACAAATACTGAGTCATTACCCCTTTGTGTCCTTGGCAATCCAAGAACAAAATCCATACTTATGTCCTCCCATGGCCTTGAATGAACAGGCAATGGCTGATATAGGCCAGTATTTTGACTAAACCCCTTGGCAACTTGACAAACCTAGCAACTCTGTACAAACTTCTTCACATCCTGTGTAATTTGAGGCCAAAAATAATGTTCTCTAAGAATGACAATGGTCTTATCCCATCCAAAATGTCCTGCCATCCCTCCACTGTGTTTCTCCTTAATCAAATTTTCCCTCATGGAACTCCTTGGAATGCACAATTGACTACCTTTGAACAACATGCCATCCTGAATCAAATAGTCTAACCACTTGGTTCTATCTACAGCAACAGGTTCTTTACAAGCTTTCCATGCTTCAGCAAAATCAGGATCCTCGGGGTACAAATTCTTGAGTTCATCAAACCCAACTACTTCAACCTGCATTGTTGTAAGCAACAACTGTCTCCTACTTAATGCATCTGCAACCCTGTTAGATTTTCCACTTCTATGCTTCAACACAAATGTATAACTCTGCAAGAATTCTACCCACTTCATATGCCTCTGATTCAATTTACCTTGGCTATTTAGGTACTGTAATGCCTGATGATCAGTATACAAAACAAATTCCTTTGGCAATAAATAATGCCTCCATTTCTTTAAGGCCTAAACAATTGCATAGAACTCTTGATCATAAACAGAATACTTCTTCTTTGCATCATTCAATTTTTCACTAAAATATGCAATAGGCTTACCTTCTTGGCTTAATACAGCCCCAATAGCGCTACCACTAGCATCACAGTCCACCTAGAATACTTTTCTGAAATCTAGAAGTGCCAACACAGGCTGTTCAGTCACCTTCTTCTTCAGCAACTCAAAACTTCTCGTAGCTGCTGCAGTCCATTTGAACTCTTTTCTATCCCCTCTCATTGTATCAGTTAGAGGTGCACATATGCCACTAAAATTCTTAATAAACTTTCTGTAAAAACTAACCAAACCATGAAATGATCTTACCTCAGTAGAAGACCTTGGAGTAGGCCATTCCAAGATGGCTTTTACCTTCTCTGGATCCATTTTGAGACCTTCAGGTGATATAACAAATCCCAAATAGACTAACTCCCTTTTTGCAAAGACACACTTCTTTAGATTAATTAACAGTTTCTCTTCCCTTAGCCTTTCAAGGACACTACGAATATGCAGTAAATGTTCTTCCAAAGTCTTACTGAAAATTAAAATATCATCCAAATAGACAATAAAAAATTTTCCCAAGAACTTCTTAAGTACCTCATTCATGAGCCGCATGAAGGTTCTTGGGGCATTCGTCAATCCAAAGGGCATGACTAACCACTCATAAAGACCCTCCTTGGTCTTGAAGGCTATTTTCCACTCATCTCCTTCATGAATCCGTATTTGATGATAGCCACTCTTCAGATCTATCTTTGTGAAGTACTGAGCTCCACTCAAGCAGTCCATAAGATCATCCATCCTTGGTAAAGGAAATCGGTACTTGATGGTTATCCTATGTATAGCTCGAGAATCTGTACACATCCTCCACTCTCCATCCTTCTTTGGTGCAAGTACTGCAGGTATTGCACATGGACTCGGGCTCTCTCGAATCAAGCCCTTCCTCAACAGCTCCTGAACCTATCTATTTAGCTCCTTTGTTTCAGTAGGAGTCATCCTGTGAGCAGCCTTGTTAGGCAAACTAGCTCCTGGAATCAAATCTATCTGATGACTGATTTGCCTTACTGGTGGCAATCCATCTGGAACATTATCAGAGATAATATTTCCAAATTCTCCTAGTAAATTTGAAACTTCAAATGGTATTTAACTACTACCTTCTTTATCTTTCCTAGGAATCAAAGCATAGCACATATGCTGATATTTCATGCCATCTAAAAACTTCCTTCCATCAACAAGACAAATCCTAGCACTGCTACATACCTTTTCACCTTCCTTTTTCATGGGCTTCAATTTGTGGCGAACTCCATCCTTTGTCAGAGAGTATGTGTTCGCATGTCCATCATGTATTGAATGTCTATCAAACTGCCATGGTCTACCCAACAATAGATGGCAAACATCCATCGAAATAATATCACAAAGAACTTCATCATGGTAACTCCCAATTTTTAATTTTACTAAACATTGTTCACTTACTAGGACCTTATGATCATCTTTTACCCAAGAAATTCGATAGGGCTGGGGATGTTTCTCCCTCTTGAGCTTCAGCTTAGAGACCATCTCTTCTGATACCAAGTTATCAGTGCTACCACCATCAATGATCACATCACAACATTTATCCTCACACTTACATCTAGTACAGAACAAACTCCTTCGTTGTCTTGGTTCATTTTCACCACTTAGTAGGACTCTTTCATTTACCAAGGTCTCTCCTCTTTCTGCATCCTCTGAATGTGATGATTGTGCATCCTCATCCACATGAGCAACCCTAGCTTGGCCCTCAACTCTCCTATCTGTCCTTCCTTGTCGTTGAGGGCATTCAAAGGCACGATGACCTTCTTCATTGCAATAGAAACAGGTACCACGGAAGCCTCCTCTTCCTTGTCCACGTCCTCTACCTCTTCCTCTTTGATTTCCAAAATCTTGATCACGGGAGTGGTTGAAACCCTCATTCCTCTGGTTCCTGCTAGTACCCTTATCTTTATTTTTCTTTTGAGTTTCATTGCGGCCTCCAGTTGATCTACTGCTTCCCCTTCCTCCTTGACTGTGCCCTCTTTGTCTTCCCTCAAACCTTTTACTCAGCTTCTCTTCAACTCGTAGTGCAAACTGGTATGCTTCTTCAGCGCTGGTCATTCTTACCAGACTTAATTCCTCCTGGATGTTAGGTCGTAACCCACTGATATAACGAGCAACCTTCTCCTTATTTGCTTCTGCATGCCCCGCTCTAATCAGGAGTCAGTAAAACTCCTCTGTATATTCTTGGACTGATCTTCCTGCTTGCTTTAACCCATGCATCTTCTTAAACAGATCAAGCTCGTAGTCCACAAGAATGAACTGCTTCTTCAATTTGTCCACCATGCGATCCCATCTTGTGATCTTCTCCTTTCCTCTTCTAAGTCTTTCTAGTTGAATCTCTTGCCACCAGATTTTGGCATGGCCTTTTAGTTTTTCCTTTGCAAACTTAACCCTATCTGGGTCCCTTATATCCTCATACTCAAAGTATTCATCTAGTTCATTGATCCAATCGATCAACTCATCTGGTTTCAAATTTCCCAAAAATATACCCACTTCAATTGTAGGTCTTTTCCCAAACCTAGTAATGGCCCTAAAAAGCCTTTCCTCTACAGGATTCAGAACTTCCCCGTCAACTTCCATTACTTCCTCTTCATTGTCATCCTCACTATTGTCATCTGCGGCAATATTTGCTCCTCTACGAAGCTCCTCTTGCAATGCTTGTACCTGTCTCTGGAGGGCTCTAACCTCCTCAAGATCAATAGCTCTGGCCCTTCCACCATGCTCTCTTCATGGAGGCATCTTCTAACTTGAACCCACAACCACACAGTCCTGGTGCAAACTGCCTCACAGTCGGCGCTCTGTCTGCACACTCAGGAAAACCTACTCTGATACCACTTGATGGGGACACAACCCAACAATAGAATAGGCACAATAGAAAGGGGGAATTATATTAACTGAGAAAAATAAGCTATTACAAATAGGGCAGAGAAAATAAACTTCAGAACATGCCTTACGGGCTTACAATAGCATAACTCTGGAGAGTATTTCTCCTTTTAGCACCTCCTCTCAAACTCCAATCCGAACTGCCTTTTACAATGCCAAAAATCTCCTTAAATAGACCCCGGAGGGTTAAGGACTAGGAGTACATTCTAGAAAGTTCTATTAGGCATCCACCGAGAAAATAGAAGGTTCCAAAAGCCGCGTTAGAAGTCGGTGCAAATCTAGAAGAATCCAGAAACGGTAGCCGAACTTTCGGGAGGCATAACTTTTGAACCGTAGCTCCGATTGACGAACCGTTTACATTTTCGGAAAGCTCTCGAAGCGCTCTATAGCCCTATGGACGAGCTTTGCTTGTCCCCCATTTTCCAAACCTTTTTGAGGTCATTTAATGCCCCAAACCTGACTTCAAAGCATTCTTAGGAGGTCTCCAAAACCCAAAAAACTGCAATAACTTTCAAACCGTGGGGCCTTTTGACCTGATTCTTTTTTTGGAATTCTCTAAATCTCAATTACATTCATCTAGCCAAGTCGCACCTTCTAGGTCACCAAAATGATGGTCAAATTGCATGCTCCTATTTTTTTGGGATTTTCAAATGCACTGATAGTCAAACTATGAGAGTTGGAACCTTTATTTGAGCCAAATGGGTATCCAAAAATGTAAAGACATAAAATAGAAACTAAGTGTAAGTACATTTTTTTGGGTGACACAGGATTGCCCTTATACCTCTGGATGCTCCTGCATCAGTAAGGATAGTTGCAGTAGAGCTCCCCTCCTCTCCCTCCAAAACCTAACTGTCTTTAAAATTAGAGAGTGGCCAAGTGGTTTCTCATTTAGCCATACCTCTATATATATATCCTTCTCATTTTCGGATTGCATAAAGAATGTCATTTTCATGGGGTCTCCTAGGTCCACTAGACACCCTAGAGGTCATTAATAGCTCCCTAGCCTATAGTACTAACATGGGTGGGGTTAATTTTAATCCCAACTTACCTTAAAGTTACTTTATGACCCTCCCAAAGCTAGGTGATTCAAATTTCAAATTCCCCAAGGTGATGACCTTGTCCTTTTACTGACTAAGGCAATAAT
Source organism: Cupressus sempervirens (assembly GCA_028749045.1). NCBI lineage: Eukaryota > Viridiplantae > Streptophyta > Pinopsida > Cupressales > Cupressaceae > Cupressus > Cupressus sempervirens. Next base: position 469,607,650 of record CM053791.1, on the reverse strand, counting down.
CAAATTCCTCAATTGAGGCATTTATCACAGAATAAGGTGGCCACATGATCCATTGACGAATAACATGTCATATCACATAACAAGCACAAGTGTCAAGTGACACACACAAAATATCACATTATATTAAAAAAAATGACTTCTTTTACAATAATACATGAACTAGGCTACTACGCACACATACAATTCACATATACGAAATAAAACACATTACAATTAGGTTTGAATCTTTTCTAGTGATTCAACCTTGGTTATGTCATGTTTGTAGTAGTTTGAGCCTTAATTCCCCTTTAACCCATGGTCAAATTCCTGCACACTAAACTCAAGCGTCAGTAGTCCAAGAAAATCATATAAGCATATGTAAAATAAATCATTATCTCATTCAACATTAGACTTGCATATATTTCATCATCTCAAATTAACTTTCCCTTTCTTAATCATTTCAAATATAACCTTCAAAATATTAAAATATCAAAACTTACATATCACATTCGACATTTGAGTTCCATACTTCATTCCTTATAATTACATTACTTCTTCTAACAATTTCCATGTAAAATGTTCAAAATACTATAAAACTAAACTTTACTTATCAAAATAACATGGTCAATTTAATATTCTGAATAACTTCATATTCTACGACAAGATGTTGAATCCATAACTATTGAATCCCTAGGTATGTGGGTTAGGTCTCAATGCATAACAAAATTTATCTTTTAACTCTAATTTCTACTTCAACATTACCTTCTTATATTACAAGCATTTATACCATTCAATTTCTATTAAAGCAATGTCAATAGCTTACAACATGAAATAGAATCATTAAATGCATCAATTAGGTCATAATATGTAAAGGTAATTGCGGATAATCAAAATGCAAATATTAAAATGACATAACCCTACAGTCTTAAAAGTGTATCAAACATAGGATTAAAATCACCGTAATACAATTATCTCATTGGTACTATGACAAATTGGGTGAGGCCTCACATCCTGAAACACGAGTACAAACCTAACCAGATAAGATCGAAACACACCATTCATCAAACTCATGAAAATGATGGAGCATTAGTCAATCCAAAAGGTACCACTGTGAACTCATAATGCCTGTAGCGAGTTCGAAAAGTAGTCTTGTGAATATCTACTTCCTTAATGTGAAGCTGGTGGTATCCTGACTTAAGATCAATCTTGGAGAATACTATAGCTCCCTTGATCTGATCAAATAAGTCATCAATCCTAGGTAAAGGATACCTATTCTTAATAGTTACCTTATTCAACTGTCTATAGTCAATACAAAGGTGCAAAGAATTGTCTTTCTTCTTCACAAAGAGCACTGGAGCTCCCCATGGTGATACACTAGGTCGAATGCTCCCTTTGGCTAGACGTTCCTCTAGCTGAAAACGTAGCTCACCCAATTATTGAGTAGTCATGCAATAAGGAGCTTTAGAGATAGGCTCTGCTCCAAGAACTAGATCAATACTAAAATCAATGTCCCTCTTCGGAGGCATGCCTGGAATCTCACTTGGAAAAACATCTACTTACTCCTACAAAATTAGGTGATCTAAAGTCTCCCTCATGGAATCTTCCTCATCAAGATCATTTACCATAATAGCAAACGTCTGACATCCCTTATGAAAATTTTGCTTCAATTGCATAGCAGAAATCATCCATAGAGATATAGGCCTCGGTATCCCAACTATCTGCACATCATTCCCTTGGTCATCTTGCCACATAATAATCTTCTTCCTACAATCTATACTAGCTCTATGAGATCCAAGCCAGTCCATGCCTAGAACCACATCATAGGAACCAATGGGTATGACTCGAAGATCCACTACCATATTGAAGCTTCCTAAACTAAGCCCACATTTATGAATTACAGAATATGTGGAAACCTTAATGCCTGAGGCTAGTTCCACTTGCCAACCATGCTCTTGCTTCACTGCATCCAGCTTACACTTAGAAACTATAGATGGTGAAATAAATGAATCTGTAGCTCCTGAATCAAACAATATTGAAAGAGATATACCTTTAATAGCACCTGTGGTCTCAACAACTGTTCCTTGATGATCTGCCTAACGCTGATCAACTGCTGCAAAAACTCTATGAGCTCTACCTGTATCACCCACTGTAGGCTCTAAAACTGTAGGTCTAGGTCTTGAAAACTGAGGTGCTCACTGTGGACACTAAGCTGCATAATGTCCAATCTGACCACATGAAAAGATTCTGTATTTCTGCTAGAACCTCTTCCCATAGGTGGTACATTAGATTGCTGGCGACTGTTCCTTCTAACAAAAGACTGGCTACTCTGAGCTGGCTATATTAGTCTAATTCTGTTTATTGCGTTGAGCATTGTGGTTGTTCTTGGTGTTAGAACCTTTGCCACCACCTTGAGCTTGAGAATTTGAGCCCTTCTGTTGCTATTTCTGTTGAGACTGCTGCTGATACTGTTTCCCCTTAGAGAAAGAAAACTTCTTTTTACCACCTGAATTGTATTTTCTTTTAGATCCTGATGCTGTTGGCACTCGTACAAAACCACCTTGACCATGGTTGACACTTTTCTCAACAATGATAGCTCGATGCACTACATCCTTGAGGGTTTTTGGCTCAAATACCTTAACTCCCCCAATAATATGGTTATTCAAACCCCTAATAAAATGTTGTGTCAACTCAGCTGAATTTTCACTGAACCCTGAAAAAGACATGAGCTCATAAAACTTACGATCATACTTGGTCACTGACAAAGTGTACTATCTGAGATTATGAAATTCATCAGCCCTTTGTTGTTTCCATCCTCTGTTAGGAATCATTCACGAAAACTCTCTAGGAATAACTCCCATGTAACACTGCTCATATCGATACCCAACTTCTTCTCCTCAATCGTCCACCAAGTGGCCCCAAAATTCTCTAAATTAGTGATCGCAAACCTTGCCTTAACATTGATGTCGAACTCCTGCATGGAAAAAATCCTATCGAGAGAAATAAGCCACTGCTCTGCCACATAACTAGAACCTTGCTCATTGAAAAGCTTAACCTTGGATCTTGAAAGATCCTTTATCTGAGTGGACACAATGGACCTCTAACGTTCCTTCCGAGGACTTCTAGATCTGGTTCTATGCTCTTGTTCTGTCTGATGCACTTTGGGCTATTTTTGAACAAGAGGTAGACATTCTAGAATAGTCTGCATCATCTACAACAAACTGACCTCTTCAGACTTAGCTTGGTCCTCTCTATGACTCTCTTCTTGTTGCCTACTAGAGTGCTCTTCCCTGCTCTCTACATGAGCCGATCCCTCATGGGCAGACTCATGGACACTGATAGTTCTACCATGACCATGACCTGTACCATGGCCTCTACCATGGCCTCTAACAAAAGACCTAGTCCCAGATACCATCCTACAATAGTACAAGGTACTAAGATCAGTTCTATGTCTAGGTTTAAGGAAAATTTCCAGTTTTGAAACTAAGTGTTGAAGTATGAAAAATACTTAAGTAACAGTTTGAGTCCTATTTCAATTCACCTAGATCAAGTTTGGAAAGTTATACTTAATAGTTAAAAGTTCTAGTTGTTCCAAAATACCCAGAGCTCCCAATGTAGAAACTCGAGCTCTGATACCAAATGTAATGCCCAGCCAAGGGATCCAAAGAATTAACCTAGAATTTTAGTACGTTTTAGAAACAATTTTTTTTTTCATGAAAGTAAACATCACATATAACTTATGAAAAATAATGAAAGCAACAACATTGTCCATCTGAAAGTAAACATAACATAAATAATAGATTACATTCTTTAAGATCCCTTAATGTTGAATTACATACATGAATCCATCTAGTACAACATCCTCATCAAATAATAATGATAAGTCCAATGTTTACACATTACATTTCAAATGCTCATTCATCCACTGTACATGTCACAGGGTATAACAAGCTCAAAAATATACATACATAGAATAAGGTACATCATCCTATTCTAATCCATGATACATCAGAGTAGAGATAATCATATGATACAACACCATAGAGAACATATATATCCATCATAAAGATCAAACATAATAAACTAAGTGCACGATTCCTCCCAACTGTCAATAGCATCATTAGGCCATGGTGGATCATAGCCATCCCTCTTTCCGTAACATTCCAAATCACCGAAGAGATCATCGGTATTACATAGTAGGAATGTCACTCCTAATAAATACAACATCATATGTAGAAGTAATCTAGCATGCAAATAAAAGCATAAGATAGCATCATCTAACATATGCCAATCATCAATGAAAAAGGATACATATCCATCATCATGAAGGACGCATCAGCCACGATGTCTCAATGAATCTCAAAATGATAAGAGTGGAAAATACACTACCACTCGACCACGTGGTACCTAAGTGGTCCACTCCCACCGTGCTAAGGAGATAATCTGAAGTCCCAAACAAGCTATCAAAATCACATAACACATATCTCTATAAGTCCAGGAATCCTAAAAGTATACTAACTCAAAGGTTCCAAACACAAAATTTGACATCTAATCTCTAGAGGCACACAATGACATGTAGGAAAATACTATGCAAGCGGGAAAGTGTCATCAAAATTATCACGTACAAGTTACCCTGGAAGTTAGCTAAACTCCACGGGTCCATACTGATTTTATGCGGCCACTAGTATCCTCTTATACTGACAAGGCATACTACGGAATGCAAGGTCGCAACCATGCATCTCACTACTCCCATCCTAGCCTATACAAGCACTCAAGGCATGGGCGAGAACAAAACACTTATCTTTTCAGGTTCATTCAGTTAGTATTAGGTGTGAATGTTATCACTTATTAATCCAACTTACAATGAGTTACCCTGGCAGCCTCTTAGGGCCCCGGCCCCCATTGCAAGCCACTTCCCATCACTACATGTAGATATCCTACCATTAAACATTTTCAGAATTCATAACTTGCAGCAGATTTTCACAACCCTCTACCAAATGAATGTTTTAAATACACTTCACAATTTTAAAACAACAATTGAAACCAAATCCAATGAAATGTATAAAACACAAAACTAATATCCTCTTCTTAGTGCTTGAACTTCACTTGGTGGAGAATACAAATGTAGAACTAACTTTCATGGGAAAGAAAATTGCATGAAAGCATAAAATACCTCAAGTGTTGCTGCATGAAACCACTGATCTGCTGATTGGCCTGGTGCTAATCTAAATTCTTTACACCACTGATCAAACCTTACAGAATCGCCATCTCCTTGAGGAGAATTAAATGACATCACTGCTATGATTCATCTTTATCATTACAAATTCTTATAACAGCAAATCAAACAACACTTCAAAACTTACTAGTCAAAAACTTAAAATAGATCTCTCTTCTTGCTTGCAAATTCACCTAACTTTCAAATCTACTTGATTTCACTGAAAACTCTAGAAAATAATTTACGCATCACCAATCTTCAATAGTTCAGAGATCCTTTAGATAGAGTCGCCACTCACTATTGTGAGAAAGATTTTAAACATGATTCATAACACTACAGATCTGAACTGACAATTCAACTTGAAAATTTTGAAAGTCACCAAACACCTTGAAGAGAGACAAACTTTTGATCACAATTCTGACTCTGAAATTACAACAGCACATTTGAAAACAAGATCCGGTTGAATTGATTGAAAATAAAACTTGAGGAGAACACAATCTGAACTCAACCAATAAGTCACTGTTGCAAGTGGATAAAACATACTGGGGTGCATGATTTGGAGTAAGAAAATTGGAAAGAACATCAGAGAACTTACTGCTGAAAATTTTTAATGCACTTCTCCTGCTATATTGAATCTCTTCTTTTCAAATTCTCAAGGTTTGTCTTGAATCTGATTCAATACAGTCCCTAGCAGAGTCGCCATTTTGTTGGTGTTTCAAAACATTACCCATTTCCAATTACCCTGATGAGAATAAGATGCATCTAGGGGCAGCTAACTCCCATTATCAACACATCCATTCAGACACCAGGCCAACTATAAGGCCGTACTCCTTCTGCACTTCAGGCTCCGCAAAACCTAGGTGGGTGAACCTCTTTAGATCTGACTATGTGACCAGTGCAATAACCATATTCAGGATCTATAAAAGCAGATGAAACCCCTAATTCTTCTACACTCAACCAGGAATCACAAACATGAAATAGCTAAGAACATAACTCATGAAACTGGCAAGCTAAGTGTGGGTTAACATTGAGTAGCTTTCAACATAAAAGGGAAAATTGATTTAATATGTTGATAACAGCAAGACCCAAGTATGAACAACAGAACTTAATGATCCTATCTCTAACCAGTGCCTTATCTATTGGGCAATTAAATGAATCATAACCATACATCTCCTCGAAACCTCAAACATATCTCTACATTAAGATCCCTGATCTATCTTTCACCTTGTGAATAGACATCTGCTACAGAATGAATCTCATACTCAAAAAATCCTATCATGAAATCTGCAAACCCTGTGACAAATATCAAGAAATTACATGGTTCTTTGTTCCATAAGCAAGACATTTTAACCACATACATTTCAAAATGTAATGCAACCTAATTCATGCTCTTTGATCACAAATTAGAAGAAATAACAGAGCCATAATCAGGAGACAAGATTCAAACTGAACTTCAAACTTCTGCTGCAGTTTATTTGTTTTCCTTGAAATCAAATACATGAAATGTACAGAAAATAACTCATAGATCACCCAACAGAAAAGAACTATCTGCAAAACTTAAAATATTGTTCAATACAAGAAGAAATGCTGAAGAATGGTTTCTCACTGCCAAAACTGGAACACTTACAATGACAGAAAGAAAGCAAGATATAGTCAGAAATGAATTCCCGAATCTGATATGTAATTGACAGGTGTCCACTTGAAATCCAATCCTCTATAACTGAAAAACCTCTTTCTATCATCCCTTCTGATTTGATTTTGTTTCATCATTAACCTGTAACAAACTTGCAAAATATCCTTGCCTAATGATGAAAACCCTTTACTTGCCAAAATATCTGATTGCCCCATGAAAAAGCCAGTGAAAATGTAATGACCCTCTCTATAAAGGCCACAGAAACCCTCAAACTGAACTTAGGAATTTTGTCAAACACTTGGCGTGTAACAGTAACAATATTCAGAATATGGTAATTTCAGATTTGATACTTTCAGAATATAATCACAGAATTACAATATATATAAAGCCATTGAACTATATTTCAATTACAATGCAATAAATTCTGAAATTATTTTATTACCAATTCTGGACTGATTATTACAATGACTGTATGACAGCAAATTTACCCAAAAATTGACATATATTTCAGAATGCAAGAACCTGGTTTGAAGAACTATGGAAGAACACCACGTTTTGCTGCAGATCGTTGATGAAGACCTCCAACCGCACCCCCAAACTGTCCTTAATTTGCTGCTGCTGCCCAAACTAGCAGGGCCATACCAGGCCGTACCTGTACGGCTGCTGAAATAAATAATATTAGGGTTTTGGGACCCCCAAATGCAAGGAAAATGTGCGCCTAGGGTTAGGTAGTAACCCTATAAAATCATAAAAAATAACTCCAAGGGGTTGAGGAGATATGAGCAATTATGTGGTTCCGAACCCTGCTTTGCCAATTCTGAAAATGCACTTATTTTGTCTTCAAACTCTTGTCAAATGCTTCTCCAATGATAGGGCAAATCTAAAATCCTTATTCCAACCAAAAACAAACCCTAACAACGAATTCTCAATAAGCTCCAATGAGATGGCTGAATACCAACTCCAATTATGCAACAATTCAGGTGATATTTCACACCCCCAAAGTCGCCAATCCAAGGGAGTAATTCATTCCCAAAGATCGAATAATTTGTAGATCCAAAGTCCACAAATGTCTTCACAATGAAGAAGTAGAAGAGTTCTCCAATCCAAGCATGTCCAAATGAGAGGCCCAGCCCTCTATTTATTCACTTTTCTAAGAAGTTGCTAGAACTTCTAGAAACATCCTTTATAATTTCTCATTATAATGCACTTTTTTTATAATAAAGTAATTTTATAAAATAAAAAGTGCAACTCAAATTAAAATTATAACATGTGGGCCCCAATATCACATAATGATAAAATATAACCTCTTAACACTTCTTCAAGAGCAAGATATGACTATCTGATCTGCAGAATTGACTCTCTTTCCACACCATTTGCCTACGAGAGTCTGGAATAGGCAAATCCATGATCAATGCCATGTCAAACTAAAGAGGGGACATTACAGTCCGCCCCTCCTAAAATTGCTTGGCCTCAAGCAATCTCAACGCCGGGTGCTGCAAAATAGCCTCCCCCTCCCAAGTAGCATCCTCAACAGGTAAATCTTTCCACTTAACCAAGTATTCTCTGATCACCCTTCTACGAAGCTTCTTTTCTTTGCTCTCCAGGATGGATTCTGGTACTAAAATCAATTTTCCCTCATTGTCTAAAGGAGGTAATACTGCAGAAGGCACCACATTCTGACCCAATGCCTTCTTGAGGCGTGACACATGAAACACATTGTGCACTCTGCTGTCTGCGGGAAGCTCCAACTCATTAGCCACTTCACCAACTCACCTAATAATCCTGAATGGTCCATAATAGCATGGCTTAAGTTTCTCTGCCCCACTCTTCTTAAGAGTAGATTACCTGTATGGCTGCAACATGAGGTAAACCATATCATCTACCTCAAAACTACGCTCAGTTCTCTTCTGGTCTGCATACTACTTTTGCTGGTTCTGAGCTCTTGCAATATTGTCTTTGAGGGTAGCAACTATATCCTTACTCTCCTGTAATAATTCACCTGCACTGGGTACCCGACTGTCGCTCAACAAAAAATCCAATAAACTAGGTGCTTCATAACCGTAAAGTGCCATGAAGGGTGTCATCTGTATAGTCATATGATATGTAGTATTGTAACAATACTCGCAGAGATATATCCATCTGACCCAAGCTTGCTGCTGAGCTGCCACATAATTCCTTAAATACCCTTCCACCCATTTGTTCACAATTTCTGTCTGACCATCGGTTTGTGGGTGATAGCTAGTGCTGGGTGTAAGCTCCGTGCCACATAACCGGAATACCTCCTGCCAAAAGTGACTCATGAAATGGCTATCCCTATCACTCACAATGTTCTGAGGCAAGCCGTGCAATCTGAAAACCTCCCGAAAGAAAATCTCTGCCACCTGAGCTACTGAATGTGTAGTGGTGATAGGAAAGAAATGAGCATATTTCATTAATCTATTTACCACCACATAAATACAATCTCGTCCTTGTACCTTGGGAAAACCTATGATAAAGTCCATGGAGATGCATTCCCACTTATTGTCAAGAATCGAAAGTGGCTGTAGGAGCCCTGCCGGATAGCTATGTTCTTGTTTATTTTGCTGGCAAACAAGACACTCTCGAACATACTGCAAAACATCAACTTTTAGCCCTTTCCAAGTGAACCGCTCTCGAACTGACTTGTAAGTCTTGAAGTACCCAGGATGGCCTGCTGTCGGTGAGTCGTGAAGTGCTCTCATAATCAGTTGCTTAACCTTTGATCCTGGGACTAGGTAAATCCTGTTCTTGTAAATGATCAAATCATCCACAAGTGTGTATCTGGTATCAATCACTGTTCCCTCTACTATATCAGAGGCCCATGTATCCTTGCCATACTCTGCTATAATCAAGTGTCGCCAATCCTCTGATATCTGAACCATAAGAGTGAGGTGTGGCCTTCGAGATAGAGCATCTGCAACAACATTCTGAGTTCCCTTGACATATGAGATGTCAAAATCATATGCCTGCAACTTACTTACCCACTTTTGTTGGCGATCATTCAGGTCCTGCTGTCCCAAGAAATGCCTCAGACTGTTATGATCAGTTTTAATACAAAACTTGCTACCCACAAGATATTGTCTGAATTTGGCCAAAGCATGCATGATAGCCAACATCTCCTTATCATATATACTGAATGAACGCTCAGGGCCTCTGAGCTTCCTGCTCTCATAAGCTATGGGGTGCTTATTCTACATAAGTACAACACCTACTCCCTCTCCAGATGCATCACATTGAAGCTCAAATGGCTTCGTGAAATCAGGTAATGCTAGAACTGGGCACGTAGTCATTATCTCCTTAAATCTCATAAAACAGTCCTGTGCCTTCTGAGTCCACACAAATTCCCCTTTTTCAGTAAATCTATCATGGGAGCTGCATGTCGTGAGTAGCCACTGACAAACCTGCGATAAAAACCACATAAACCAAGGAACCCCCTTAACTGTGTAAGGTTCTCTGGTGGAGGCCAATCAACAATAGCGCGAATCTTTTCAGGATCCATCCGCACTCCCTCTGCACTAATGATGTGTCCTAAATATAACAGCTCGGTCATCCCTAAGTCACATTTGGACTCCTTTGCATATAAGGACTCCTTCTGTAGAATGCTCAATACCATCTCCAAATGCTCTAGATGCTCCTGCCATGATCGGCTATAGATCAAAATGTCATCAAAAAACACCAGCACGAATTTCCTCAACTGATGGTGGAAAACTCTATTCATAGTGGACTGGAAAGTGGCAGGTGCATTGATCAGGCCGAAAGGCATGACTACAAAATCAAAGTGCCCACAATGACATCTGAAAGCAGTTTTCTCAATATCCTGTTCACGGACTCTGATCTGGTGATATCTTGATCTCAAATCAATTTTTGTGAAATAACAGGACCCATGCAATTCATCTATCAACTCATCAATGTGAGGAATAGGATACCTGTTCTTAATGGTTCTCTTATTTAATGCCCTGTAATCAATACACATCCGAAGCGTTCCATCCTTCTTTTTTACCAAAACAACAGAAGATGCAAAAGGTGACTTACTAGGTCGGATGTGCCCCATAGCTAGCAACTCCTCAATGGTCCTTTCGATCTCATCCTTGAGTCGCTTTGGATGTCGATATGGTGTGATCATGATAGGTTTAGCACCTTCCTCCAGTTCAATAATATGCTCAATACCTCTGTCCGGTGGCCTGCCTGGTGGAATCTCACTGAATACCTTTTCGTACTTAATCCTCAACTTCTGAATATCAAGATGATATTCAACCTTATGTTGCTCCTCTTGTGTAGGTATCAAAGTACAAACTGCTGCCCACTCTATATCAATATGCCTAGTTAATCTCTCCAGCCGCCTAAATGAGATAGTCTTGATGTCTCCATTACGGATAGCCTTTAGCACATGAATCCTACCATTCATTTCGAATTGTATCTCCATATCCTCTAATCTCAGGGTAACCACCTTCAATGAATGTAGCCACTGTATCCCAAGTACTATGTCCATGTCACCCATGTTGACCACATGATAATCCGCCTTAAACTCATAGTTGTTCAAGCGCAAAGGTAAGTCTCGTACCATCCTGTCACAACGAAGAGTGTATCCATCAGCTACCTTGACTCTTAGTCCTTCGAACTCCTTAGTAATGAGTCCACGCTTCTCTACAAATTGTGCATCAATGAAATTATGCGTGGCACCTGTGTCCAACAATGTAATAACCTTCTGTCCAGCCAAGACTCCCCGAAGTCTGAAAGATCCCTCTCTCTGGATACTAGACAGTCGTGCTTCCTGTAAATGTAGCTCTATTTCCTGCCTTTGCCCTGCACTGTCTATCTCCTGCTCTCACTCTGCTTCATCAAGATCCTCATCATGATGTTCTGAACCATCTAAATCTGAGCCTTCGTAATAAGCCCACATTGCCCGGTTGGCCTTCCCTTTTGGCCTCATAGGACAGTCATGGCCGTACTCATACGGGCCTTTGCAATAGAAGCATAGCTTCTTCCTATGCAAGTCATTAAGTGTCTCCTTGTCCAGCCTCTTACTTTCTTCCTTAGGTAGCTGTGCCTCTCTATGAAATGGTTTCCTGTCCTTATCTTTTCCTGAAGGGAAACTCTTTGCCTGAAATTTATTTTTAGAAGTTGAAGAGGAATCCATGTCACGAGCTTTCTTAATGGCTTCCTGCAAAGTGGGAGGGTTGAGAGCTTTAATCCACCCTCTCAACGGATCAACTAACCCATCCATAAATAAAACTAATAGCCTTCGTTCAGATACATCTGTTACTAACACTGCAAGTTTCTGAAACTCTGAAATGTATGTTTCCAATGAGCCCCACTGTTTAAGCTGGGTTAATTCCTTGAAATGGAGTTCTGGATCTTTCTTATCAAAATGTTCAATCAGTCTCTCCGTAAACTCCACATATGAGGTAATGTGTGCATGACCCATAGTGATCATACCATGATGCCACCATTCGTGTGCTAACCCATCCAGGTGAATTGTTGCATACTTAATAGCTTCTTCCTCAGACATAGGATTCAATTGAAAGTATGTGTCAAGCTTTTGAACCCAAGCTCTTGCTGTAGACTTCCCCGAGCCATCATAATATGGTAACTGTAGTTTTCCTACTTTCTTTCGTAGCTCATAGTTCTGAGTCCTATCTTGTCCACGGGGCATATGCTTCATTCGCACATCCATATACTCTCTAAAGGTGATTGCAGCTATAAAATCTAGTCCTCCTACTTCCCAATCTCTCCTCAGCTGATCTTGTATGTCAGTGATCTAGGGTTCTGGTACCGGCTACTCTGGAGCTCTAGGAAGGAACGTAGGAATCATAGGCCTCGAACTTACTGTCCGAGCTTGCTGGGGGGCATGACCGAAATTGTTCCCAATTTGTTCGCCTCCATTATGTCTCTCATCCTGATTATTCCCATTCTGATTGTGACCATTCTGATTATTTCCTCCACCTATGTTAGCATTCAACCCCATTTTTCGAGCCATAATCTACATCATAAGCTCCATTCTCTGATTCTGTTCTTGTGCTCTTTGTTCGGCTAATCGCTGTCCCTGTGCCAGGGTGTCTAATAACTGTAAAAATCTTTCCTCTTGCGGATCTGGACCAGCATTCCCACCTCTATCCATATTGTAGTCGTAGTCTTGATCAAAAAATACCTCCCCTGTGTCTGTATGACTAGATTCTATGTCCACCTGGATAGATGAGCTAGACTGTTCGCTCTGCAGGTCAGAAATCCTATCTTGTCTTGCTTTGGTATTGCGGAAATTATAAGGCCTTTGTCGCATGCTCTGATTTTAGTGTTTTGACATTTCGTCAAACACTTTCCCTCCTATCCAACTGTTCCAAATTCCCTATAAGACCTCCACAGGATGGCAGGACTTATAGCTCTGATACCACTGTAATGACCCTCTCTATAAAGGCCACAGAAACCCTCAAACTGAACTTAGGAATTTTGTCAAACACTTGGCATGTAACAGTAACAATATTCAGAATATGGTAATTTCAGATTTGATACTTTCAGAATATAATCACAGAATTACAATATATATAAAGCCATTGAACTATATTTCAATTACAATGCAATAAATTCTGAAATTATTTTATTACCAATTCTGGACTGATTATTACAATGACTGTATGACAACAAATTTACCCAAAAATTGACATATATTTCAGAATGCAAGAACCTGGTTTGAAGAACTATGGAAGAACACGTTTTGATGCAGATCGTTGATGAAGACCTCCAACCGCACCCCCAAACTGTCCTTAATTTGCTGCTACTGCCCAAACTAGCAGGGCCGTACCAGGCCGTACCTGTACGACTACTGAAATAAATAATATTAGGGTTTTGGGACCCCCAAATGCAAGGAAAATGGGCACCTAGGGTTAGGTAGTAACCCTATAAAACCATAAAAAATAACTCCAAGGGGTTGAGGAGATATGAGCAATTATGTGGTTCCGAACCTTGCTTTGCCAATTCTGAAAATGCACTTATTCTGTCTTCAAACTCTTGTCAAATGCTTCTCCAATGATAGGGTAAATCTGAAATCCTTATTCCAACCAAAAACAAACCCTAACAACGAATTCTCAATAAGCTCCAATGAGATGGCTGAATACCAACTCCAATTATGCAACAATTCAGGTGATATTTCACACCCTCAAAGTTGCCAATCCAAGGGAGTGATTCGTTCCCAAAGATCGAATAATTTGCAGATCCAAAGTCCACAAATGTCTTCACAATGAAGAAGTAGAAGAGTTCTCCAATCCAAGCATGTCCAAATGAGAGGCCCAGCCCTCTATTTATTCACTTTTCTAAGAAGTTGCTAGAACTTCTAGAAACATCCTTTATAATTTCTCATTACAATGCACGTTTTTTATAATAAAGTAATTTTATAAAATAAAAAGTGCAACTCAAATTAAAATTATAACATGTGGGCACCAATATCACATAATGATAAAATATAACCTCTTAACACTTCTTCAAGAGCAAGATATGACTATCTGATCCACAGAATTGACTCTCTTTCCACACCATTTGCCTACGAGAGTCTGGAATAGGCAAATCCATGATCAATGCCATGTCAAACTAAAGAGGGGACATTACAGAAAATGAGTTCTTACTAAATAAATCTGAACAAATTCAACCCTAACTATATTTCCATTGTCTTCTACTGATATTCAGGTCATTATCTTGACAAAAAAAAAAAAACTGAACTTCCTGGTCTGAATATGGTTACACTTTAGGTACCAGATAGAAAACCTCATGTAGCTCAAACTAACTGATACTTGTGCAAAAATTGACTCCACAATTGGAAAGTTCGTCTTCTCCCGATTTCGGCGATATATAACATCACCTATCTGGCCTCTCGAAAACCTCCAGAATCTTATTTCAAAAAAAGTCCTCCTCTAGGAGGTTCTGGTTGCAGATCTTTAAAATTTTAAATTTCAAAATTTAAAATAAGCTAAAGTTTTAACTTTAGCTTATAAGCCCCTTTAGATTTAAAAGAATGTGCACGTCATTTCTTTTTTGGGAAAAATAATAAAAATATTATTTTTCAAACATATCATATTTCTCCATCTCATTCCATCCGAGTCAACCTAAAGGTTGACCGAGTGACACGTGTCACTTACTAACTGGTCCTCTGTTCTGCTACCTCACTGTGCCAAGTCATCCACGCCACATCAGCGTCGCCATCTCGCTATAGTTAACTAGCAAGCATCTTCGCATGGCGAGGTAACGATGGTCGCACGATCAAGACAAGTGTCGCAATCTCCTTTCCCGAGTCCACCTCAGCGCGCATGCGTCTTTGCTCAAAATTATGTCTTTTCGTGCATCTAACGTCATGAGCGGAACCCACAGCAATGACAGGTAGGCCCACCCCCAACATCATGTGCTGGCTTCAAAAAGCCCATGTCTTCAGACAACATAATGAATACGTGCATTGTTATTTGAACATTAGTAAAGATGTAAACAACATGAATGTGGGATAATATATGCCTTCTCTGTCTCTCTCTGTTGAATACGTGGGTTGTTCTTTACATCCGTGGGTGACTTTTCTTTTTCGCATGGTCTTCTTCCAACTTGCATGAACTACCTCCTCTGTTCCTTGAGTAAGGCTCCTGCAAGGCATCTTTATTTTCTACTGGAGTTTCTATGCTTGCTGGGCAGTTCATTTATGCCATGTGTTTTCCTTAGTTTCTCTGCGGCTTTGCTTAGTTGCATAGGTAACTTTGGCAATGAAATGTAACGTCTCTACCTTGAAAACGTGGGTGGTCTCCTTACTGAAGATGCTGCCTCCCCTGTTTTAAAATGTGAGACTCCTCATTTATGTTGCTACAAACTGTGGACACTTCCCTCTTTGCGTGAAGCTCCACCTTCAGGCTGCGTCTCTTTTCCACGTTCTTTCGCTTGGAATCCCTTTTGAGGGCGTGGATTGCAGTTGGTGAAGCACACTTTTTATCATGAGGCTCCTCCCTTGATATTGTCAGAGCTACCACATTGAATAGCGAGTCTGCAAAGATAACTAGCAGCTGGCTGGTGAGTTTCTCCTCTTAACGCATGAGTGCTGCCTTTTATTAGCTCTTTGTTACTTTTGCATGAGCCGTGGGCATTTTTCTGGCTGCGGCCCTTCTTCTTTGGAGTAGCCCCTCTGGTGCATTTTCCTCCTCCCATGGCGTCTATTCTACACACACCTTCCCTTACAATTTATAATGTTCTTTGTCTGCGTGTGGTTTGGCTCCCAACTCACATGGCTTGCTTTCTCTGTCAAATCGTTTCCTTCACGTGTAAAACATGAAAGGGATTCAATATTTATCAACACATGAGTTAGCTACAGCCATTATGTAAGACACAACCCAATTCAAATTGGACCTTATTATAGGCATGTCAAATGGGTTATCCTTTCGTTTCTAGATTATTGAAGGGCAAACTTGAGGTTTCATATGAATAGGATAAGGCGCAATTATATAATGTTGATTCTCAGAGAAGTCCTTGATTGATTTTAATTGAAAAATAATTGACTCCACATTTAATTTTCCCTCAACTTTTAA
The DNA here is from genome assembly GCA_028749045.1 of Cupressus sempervirens. Lineage (NCBI taxonomy): Eukaryota > Viridiplantae > Streptophyta > Pinopsida > Cupressales > Cupressaceae > Cupressus > Cupressus sempervirens. Next base: position 469,591,266 of record CM053791.1, on the reverse strand, counting down.
AGTTTAGTACTATCATTTAAAACTCATTTGATCACTTTCGCACCATTGTGAAATCTCTGTCAGGAGGCCTGTTACCCGATTTTTTTTAAAATGACATAAGCACCTGACCAAGCTCCGAAACTCAGGATCTCTGTTCTCTCTGACATGTTTAATAGGCCTGCCAGATCTCATTGCATGACGACATCATGGTCAAAACAAAATGACTTTCGAAGTTGCCAACTTAAATTAACCTGCAGATAAACATGTTAGAAAACTGGAAAGTGCATTTGGAAATGGCCTAGAAAAATGGACATATGGGCACTTGGGGATCTGGAAAGTGGGGCACTGGTTCTCTATCATGAGGAAATTATGGATCTATGATTTAGGCTCATGACGAAAAATTGGACGCATTTGGCAAGCGTCTAGAATTGGCTACCTGGATTTGCAGGATAGGAAACGATGACAACATAACAATTTTTACAAATGGAATGACCCTGGAAAAGTGTGCAAATGGATTCGTCAAGATTTGAAAATTGACACACTTGGAGTATTTTCAGTATAGAACATAGGGAAACAAACCATTTGATCTCATCTATCACGGATCAGGAGATATGATGTCACGAACAGGGGTTCCAATCAATCTGCAAATGCTGACACCAATAAAAGTTAGAAATTCCATTTGGAATCGCGTTTGAAAACTGATCAAACAGATTCGTCAAGGGCTGAAACTTGAAACAAGACAAGTCTCTGACATCTAAAATGCAACACAAAAGGAATTTCAACATTTGGGTCAACTGGTCAAAATTTACAACATGTCAAACAGGGCTTCCTAGAATTATGTGTAAAGTGCATCAGCATGAAAACAGTAACTGACCAACTTTGAGGGATTCAAAACCTAGTCAAACGGACTTGAAACAACTCGAAATCTGAAAAATAGGTTTTTAGATATGGATATTAGGTACTCTCAAAGTGGCGAGTTATGATACAATTTTGGACAAAAGATATTCGGGTTCAAACATAGCCTCCTGTCGCTGTTTGACACTAGGGCAGAATTGCAAATTTGACAAATGCTTGAAACAGGACTTCATCAAATGACTCAGAAACTCAATTTAACTTCACGAAACACTTAGGCAGGCTGAATATAGGGTGTTAGAAACATTAAACACCTTAGGGGTCTTAGATGGACAGCCGGGTACAACCAGGCACATGCATTTTAAAAGCGATTAAGGGCTTGATTTTTTCAATAGTGCTCAAAATTGACCATGCAATTTTTAGCGCCAACAGTGGCTCTGTCTGGGGATGCATGTCCCTTGTAGGCATGGCAAGGATTCAGATCTCTGGAGGAAGCAGACCATTCCCAAAAACTTCAAAACTCTTCTCGAACAGCTTATTGAAAGCAAGGAAACAACTACAACTACCAAGACTATGTACACATGATGGCCCCGGGCCACCGAACTTCAGCAAAATTGTTTACCTCTGTCATAAACATGGTTCTCATCTGAACTTTCATGAGGTAAACTGAATTTTCTTCTCCTATTAATTTCACGAATCATATTATCATCATATAACAAATCTCTTGGCAAAACAAAATCAACACTCTTTCTTCCATAATGCATATAAAAACTATATTCATCTTCAACCGTGAGCTCATTATGAAAGTTCTGATCAGCATGCTCAAAAAATATCAGACTGAAATTGAAAACCTTCTCTAAGAAATGACTCATGCATGCTATCATTTTCGAATATGAAGGCTTCATATTCAACTTGGGGAAAGGGATCACTCATACCTTGAAAATGTGTTTCCTTATACATAACCGGACGATATTCAAACAAACATTCTGACTTGTACTCACATATATCATCAATGTCAAAATCTGAGACTAATCTATAATCTTCAAATGGTTCTTCACAATCAGCAAACAAATTAGTCTTCACATCAGAGAGTTCATCATGAATCTCATTGCAAGGTATAGGTAGATTTTCAATAACCGTCTTATTAAACACCTTGTTATCATAATCAGATGCAACATCATGATCATATTCACTGTCATATTTGGAAGAAGAACAGTTTGACCTCTTACAGCAGTAAGACAAAGTATCATCATTAAACTTATTCTCTTCTAAATCTGAACTGTCCATGTGTTCTTCAAAAAGAGGATTGATAACTCCATGCAAAGTGCCTTTATAGACATTAGGACAAGTGATGTGTTGATCAACATCAAGCTCCTCACCATATAACGGATTAGTGAAAACTTTAAAACCATTTCTAACATCACTGTCATGGACACTTTCAACATATGAAGAAAAATCAGAACTACATGAAGACTCAACATCCACTCCGTCAACGAAGCATGTAGAATATAGGTCAAAGTTACTTTCATTGTCTCCATATAAGTGATTCAAATGTCTTGCAAGAAAATCATTATTTATCTTACCAAAAGGTGCTGATGCATTAATCTCAGAGTCAGTCACGCACTGATCATCATTACATTCATCCTCAAGACACTCTTCTACACAATTAGGTAATACGTCTTTATGGATAACCTCTTTGTCTTCATATTGTGTAGACACATTTTCTTCATAACTTTCAATCTCAAACTGGTTTACACAATTCTGATATGGAAACTCACTTTCAGATTCAGAAACAACATTCGTACCTTTATTAGCAAGAGAACACTCACTTCCATCATTGCTCTCTTCTTCCCAATCAGCATCTGATTCACATGAAGACGGACACATACTAGCATTATCCTCTTCTTGACTTGAGTAATAACTCTCATCATCAGCTTCATATGACACCTCTTGATAATATATTGGATCAGCAACATAATTATCACTTGGAAAATGACTCTCAGCTTTATCATACTCAAATTGATATGATTGTCTTTCAACTTTAGATTCAATAACGTTCTCAACATGATGCAATCTCTCAATGAGATAATTCATTTCTTGCATACCCTGTTGGTCAAGAGAATGCATCTCTACCGCTGAAATATTATCAACATATGAGTTTAGTTCTTCTGACTGTGACTGAGATACATATGATTTACATTCTTGATATTGTGTCATCTTGCCATGACATGTCGGATCAGCAATTTCACCTTTATCACTTGATAGATAACTTCTGGTTTGCTCCTCCTCATACTGAGATGAATACCTTTCCTCTTCCTGATTCATTACATTTTCAACATAATGCAAATTATCAATTGGAAAATGAATGGCCGGATTTATATCTTGCATGGATGACTCATCAAGTGAATCAATTCTATCATTCGCTGTTGTAATACCATAAACATGTGCATTCACTTCAGCACGAATGGAATCATTTCTTTTTTGCAACAAAGAGATTTCATGTTCACATGTTTTTATTTTTGAGGCTTCAACAAAACTATTTACAACAGTAGGAGTGCTTATTTGCTGATCTGAAATCAAACACTCCTTATGACATTGGCTTGTGCTTTGCACCTCATATTGCCAGCCAATATTTCTAGAGAAGTGACTTCGAGTTAAGCCATATTTTATGTTATTCTCAATCTCTATAGTTGTCATGAATGCCTGATGCAAAGTCTTGGGTCTTTTTATCTCTCAACAGATAGTTCATCTTCCTATCAAATGCACCGAGATAAACCACTAAACACATTTGATCATCCGACTTGTAACTTTCAGGAAATTCACTCAAAATCTTTGTAAATCTGATATTAAATTCAGGAACTAACTCACCATTCCTGATTTCAATTTTCAAAAACTTATCAAAATATTCAGAGATGCTTATTCTTTCCCCGAACTGTATCATGAAAGCTGACATTAATTCATCACAAGATGAAATTGAACATGCTGGTAAAAATGAAAACCAGTCCCTAGCATCATCCTCTAAAGTCTGAACAAAAAATTTCATCTGAATGTCTTCATGAGAAATTTCAAAATCACCAACCAAGTCACTAAACAACTAAACATGATGACTGGCTGAGTTTTCATGGTTTCCACCAAACTTAGGCAAATATTTTCTGAGGTTACAAGGCATAGTATTCGGGAAACCATGGATACCATTAAAATTCAATGGCATATACCACTTGGTAGAGATGGATCTAGGAACTTCACTAACCGGTTGCATTTTCAATGAAATGAATCTTAACAGTCTTCAAATTCAAGACTCACTCACCATTAAACATTTTCAAAATTCATAACTTGCAACAGATTTTCACAACCCTCTACCAAATGAATGTTTTAAATACACTTCACAATTTTAAAACAACAATTGAAACCAAATCCAGTGAAATGTATAAAACACAAAACTAATATCCTCTTCTTAGTGCTCGAACTTCACTTGGTGGAGAATACAAATGTAGAACTAACTTTCATGGGAAATAAAATTGCATGAAATCATAAAATACCTCAAGTGTTGCTGCATGAAACCACTGATCTGCTAATTGGCCTGGTGCTAATCTAAATTCTTTACACCACTAATCAAACCTTACAGAGTCACCATCTCCTTGAGGAGAATTAAATGACATCACTGCTATGATTCATCTTTATCATTACAAATTCTTATAATAGAAAATCAAACAACATTTCAAAACTTACTAGTCAGAAACTTAAAATAGATCTCTCTTCTTGCTTGCAAATTCACCTAACTTTCAGATCTGCTTGATTTCACTGAAAACTCTAAAAAATAATTTACACATCACCGATCTTCAATAGTTCAGAGATCCTTTAGATAGAGTCGCCACTCACTATTGTGAGAAAGATTTTAAACATGATTCATAACACTACAGATCTGAACTGACAATTCAACTTGAAAATTTTGAAAGTCACCAAACACCTTGAAGAGAGACAAACTTTTGATCACAATTTTGACTCTGAAATTACAACAACACTTTTGAAAACAAGATCTAGTTGAATTGATTGAAAATAAAATTTGAGGAGAGCACAATCTGAACTTAACCAATAAGTCACTGTTGCAAGTGGATAAAACATACTAGGGTGCATGATTTGGAGTAAGAAAACTGGAAAGAACATCAGAGAACTTACTGCTGAAAATTTTTAATGCACTTCTCCTGCTGTATTGAATCTCTTCTTTTCAAATTCTAAGGGTTTGTCTTGAATCTGATTCAATACAGTCCCCAGAAGAGTCACCATTTTGTTGGTGTTTGAAAACATTACCCATTTCCAATTACCCTGATGAGAACAAGATGCATCTAGGGGCAGCTAACTGCCATTATCAACACATCCATTCAGACACCAGGCCAACTATAAGGTCGTACTCCTTCTGCACTTCAGGCTCCGCAAAACCAAGGTGGGTGAACCTCTTTAGATCTGACTATGTGACCAGTGCAATAACCATATTCAGGATCTATAAAAGCAGATGAAACCCCTAATTCTTCTACACTCAACCAGGAATCACAAACATGAAATAGCTAAGAACATAACTCATGAAACTGGCAAGCTAAGTGTGGGTTAACATTGAGTAGCTTTCAACATAAAAGGGAAAATTGATTTAATATGTTGATAACAGCAAGACCCAAGTATGAACAATAGAACTTAATGATCCTATCTCTGACCAGTGCCTTATCTATTGGGCAATTAAATGAATCATAACCATACATCTCCTGGAAACCTCAAACGTATCTCTACATTAAGATCCCTGATCTATCTTTCACCTTGTGAATAGACATCTGCTATAGAATGAATCTCATACTCAGAAAATCCTATCATGAAATCTGCAAACCCTGTGACAAATATCAAGCAATTACATGGTTCTTTGTTCCATAAGCAAGACATTTTAACCACATACATTTCAAAATGTAATGCAACCCAATTCATGCTCTTTGATCACAAATTAGAAGAAATAACAGAGCCATAATCAGGAGACAAGATTCAAACTAAACTTCAAACTTCTGCTACACTTTATTTGTTTTCCTTGAAATCAAATACATGAAATGTACAGAAAATAACTCATAGATCACCCAACAGAAAAGAACTATCTGCAAAACTTAAAATGCTATTCAATACAAGAAGAAATACTAAAGAATGGTTTCTCAGTGCCAAAACTGGAACCCTTACAATGACAGAAAGAAAGCAAGATATAGTCAGAAATGAATTCCGGGATCTGATATGTAATTGCCAGGTGTCCACTTGAAATCCAATCCTCTATAACTGAGAAACCTCTTTCTTTCATCCCTTCTGATTTGATTTTGTTTCATCATTAACCTGTAACAAACTTGCAAAATATCCTTGCCTAATGATGAAAACCCTTTACTTGCCAAAATATCTGATTGCCCCATGAAAAAGCCAGTGAAAATGAGTTCTTACTGAATAAATCTAAACAAATTCGACCCTAACTGTATTTCCATTGTCTTCTACTGATATTCAGGTCATTATATTGACAAAAAAAAAAAACTGAACTTCCTGGTCTGAATATGGTTACACTTTAGGTACCATATAGAAAACCTCATGTAGCTCAAACTGACTGATACTTGTGCAAAAACTGACTCCACAATTGGAAATTTCGTCTTCTCTGGATTCCGGCGATATATAACATCGCCTGTCTGGCCTCTCGAAAACCTCTAGAATTTTATTTCAAAAAATAGTCCTCCTCTAGGAGGTTCAGGTTGCACATCTTTAAAATTTTAAATTTCAAAATTTAAAATAAGCTAAAGTTTTAACTTTAGCTTATAAGCCCCTTTAGATTTAAAAGAATGTGCACGTCATTTCTTTTTTGGGAAAAATAATAAAAATATTATTTTTCAAACATATCATATTTCTCCATCTCATTCCATCCGGGTCAACCTGAAGTTTGACCGAGTGACACGTGTCACTTACTAACTGGTCCTCTGTTCTGCTACCTCACTGTGCCAAGTCACCCATGCCACATCAGCGTCGCCATCTCGCTATAGTTAACTAGCAAGCATCTTCGCATGGCGAGGTAATGATGGCTGCACGATCAAGACAAGTGTCGCAATCTCCTTTCCTGAGTCCACCTCAACGCGCATGCGTCTTTGCTCAAAATTATGTCTTTTCGTGCATCTAACGTCATGAGCAGACCCCATAGCGATGACAGGTAGGCCCAACCCCAACATCATGTGCTGGCTTCAAAAAGCCCATGTCTTTAGACAACATAATGAATACGTGCATTGTTATTTGAACATTAGTAAAGATGTAAACAGCATGAATGTGGGATAATACATGCCTTCTCTGTCTCTCTCTGTTGAATACGTGGGTTGTTCTTTACATCCGTGGGTGACTTTGCTTTTTCGCATGGTCTTCTTCCAACTTGCATGAACTGCCTCCTCTGTTCCTTGAGTAAGGCTCCTGCAAGGCATCTTTATTTTCTACTGGAGTTTCTATGCTTGCTGGGCAGTTCATTTATGCCCTGTGTTTTCCTTAGATTCTCTGTGGCTTTGCTTAGTTGCATAGGTAACTTTGGCAATGAAATGTAACGTCTCTACCTTGAAAATGTGGGTGGTCTCCTTGCTGAAGATGCTGCCTCCCCTATTTTAAAATGTGAGACTCCTCATTTATGTTGCTGCAAACTGTGGACACTTCCCTCTTTGCGTGAAGCTCCACCTTCAGGCTGCGTCTCTTTTCCACGTTCTTTCACTTGGAATCCCTTTTGAGGGCGTGGATTGCAGTTGGTGAAGCACACTTTTTATCATGAGGCTCCTCCCTTGATATTGTCAGAGCTACCACATTGAATAGCGAGTCTGCAAAGATAACTAGCAGCTGGCTGGTGAGTTTCTCCTCTTAACGCATGAGTGCTGCCTTTTATTGGCTCTTTGTTACTTTTGCATGAGCCGTGGGCATTTTTCTGGCTGCGGCCCTTCTTCTTTGGAGTAGCCCCTCTGGTGCATTTTCCTCCTCCCATGGCGTCTATTCTGCACACGCCTTCCCTTACAATTTATAATCTTCTTTGTCTGTGTGTGGTTTGGCTCCCAACTCACGTGGCTTGCTTTCTCTATCAAATCGTTTCCTTCACGTGTAAAACATGAAAGGGATTCAATATTTATCAACACATGAGTTAGCTGCAGTCATTCTGTAAGACACAACCCAATTCAAATTGGACCTTATTATAGGCATGTCAAATGGGTTATCCTTTCGTTTCCAGATTATTGAAGGGCAAACTTGAGGTTTCATATGAATAGGATAAGGCGCAATTATATAATGTTGATTCTTAGAGAAGTCCTTGATTGATTTTAATTGAAAAATAATTGACTCCACATTTAATTTGCCCTCAACTTTTAAAGTTTAGTACTATCATTTAAAACTCATTTGATCACTTTCGCACCATTGTGAAATCTCTGTCAGGAGGCCTGTCGCCCGATTTTTTTTAAAATGACATAAGCACCTGACCAAGCTCTGAAACTCAGGATCTCTATTCTCTCTGACATGTTTAACATGCATGCCAGATCTCGTTGCATGACGACATCATGGTCAAAACAAAATGACTTTCGAAGTTTTCAACTTAAATTAACCTGTAGATAAACATGTTAGAAAACTAGAAAGTGCGTTTGGAAATGGCCTAGAAAAATGGACATATGGGCACTTGGGGATCTAGAAAGTGGGGCACTGGTTCTCTGTCATGAGAAAATTATGGGTCTATGATTTAGGCTCATGATGAAAAACTGGGCGCATTTGGCAAGCGTCTAAAATTGGCTACCTGGATTTGCAGGACAGGAAACGATGACAACATAACAATTTTTACAAATGGAATGACCCTGGAAAAGTGTGCAAATGGATTCGTCAAGATTTGAAAACTGACACACTTGGAGTATTTTCAGTATAGAACATAGGGAAACAAACCATTTGATCTCATCTATCACGGATCATGAGATATGATGTCACGAACAGGGGTTCCAATCAATCTGCAAATGCTGACACCAGTAAAAGTTAGAAATTCCATTTGGAATCGCGTTTGAAAACTGATCAAACGGATTCGTCAAGGGCTAAAACTTGAAACATGACAAGTATCTGATATCTATGATGCAACGCAAAAGGAATTTCAACATTTGGGTCAACTGGTCAAAAGTTACAACATGTCAAACAGGGCTTCCCAGAATTATGTGTAAAGTGCATCAGCATGAAAACAGTAACTGACCAACTTTGAGGGATTCAAAACCTAGTCAAACAGACTCGAAACAACTCGAAATCTGAAACATAGGTTTTTAGATATGGATATTAGGTACTCTCAAAGTGGCGAGTTATGATAAAATTTTGGACAAAAGATATTTGGGTTCAAACACAGCCTCCTGTCGTTGTTTGACACTAGGGCAGAATTGCAAATTTGACAAATGCTTGAAATAGGACTTCGTCAAATGACTCAGAAACTCGATTTAACTTCAAAAAACACTTAGGCAGGCTGAATATAGGGTGTTAGAAACATTAAACACCTTAGGGGTCTTAGATGGATAGCCGGGTACAACCAGGCACATGCATTTTAAAAGCGATTAAGGGCTTGATTTTTTCAATAGTGCTCAAAATTGACCATGCAATTTTTAGCGCCAACATATATATCTCAATCAAATTGATCGAAGAATCCAAAAATGGTTGAGTCAAACATGTCACATCATGATATCATCAAAATAAATCCACATTATAGTCCCATCATGGTGACTAGAAAAATAGCCAAGGATAACTCATCGATGACCAAAAATAATGGTTAAGTCAAGTGTCTCATACATAAGAATCTCAACTATAACAATCAGTAATCACAACCAATACATAGAGAATTCCATCACATAACCATGGTTGGGTTTATAAAGATCGAGATTAAAACATCATTATGTCACCACAATCACATAACCCCGAAGCCTCTGGTAGACGTCCTATACTGGTCAACACTAGTCAACCCAAAACCCAAAAAAATAGCATAAAGAATACATGATGTAAACACATGTTTTGGTTTTACAACCTGAATTTAAATGTGGAGATCTCAGTTTAAGTTTCCAAGTCTGAAGAATGAATGGAGAACACATATATTGTTTTTGGATAAATAAAAGTTTTCCTTATTAGAACCAAAAAAAATCCATTTTCCAATTAATAACATTTGTTTGATACATCCCCCACTCAACTATCAATTCCTTATTTAATAATTTAATACATTTAAATTATTAAATAGTTGAAAATTATTAAAGAGTCACCTTTATGAAAATAAACCATCAATATAAGTCATTGATCAAATAATAACTTAAATTTATAAATAAGATATTTACATATTACATATATACATATATATATATATACACACATACATACATACATATGTAAATACATTTTCATAAAATCGAATTAACAATTTTCGATTGACTTCATATTACATAGTAATGAGAAATCGACTGTATATAAATGTTTTAACATAAACGTTTTTTTTTTTTTTTTTGCATAACATAAACATCAATTAAAACCCCCCCCAACGCTTGCTGCGGTATGCAGTACCTACGGTCGCAGGCACTGCACCGACAGTGGGTACGTAGTACCCCTGTCGCCGCAGACCTACGACGGAAGGCCTCTACCTTCCGCCGGCGCAGGGTACAAAATGTGCCCATGGCATATAATATATAAACTTTATTCCATGTGATATAAATCGTGATGCGAATTAATAAATTTTCCACTGCGATTAAATCAATCGCTCAATTCGATGCATTATATATATATATATATATCAGTATATATATATGTATATATATATATATGTATATGTATATGTATATGTATATGTATATGTATATGTATATATATATATACACATATACATATATATATACATATACATATATATATATATACATATATATATATATATACATATACATATACATATACATATACATATATATACATATACATATATATATACATGTATATATATATACATATACATATATATATACATATACATATACATATACATATACATATATGTATATATATATATACATATACATATACATATACATATATATATGTGTGTGTGTGTGTGTGTGTGTGTGTGTGTGTGTGTGTATGTATGTATGTATGTATATATTCAAATTTTATAATAGATCCATAATAAATGTATACTTATATATATGTATATGTACGCAGATTTGAATATATAACCATGTATGTTTTTCACAAAGATTATATCTACAATTAAGAATAAGATATTTGCATTATAGAATGCATATAAAGTTCTCCAATTAAATTAATCTACCCACATTGAGAATGCATATAAATATGAAACTTCTCAGAAGACATATGGAAGACATGAAGAAGATAGGGAATGCATGATGCGAAAATAGCCTAAGTAAAATCACAAGAATCTACTAGGATTTTGATGCTAAATCGCTCTTCCTTAGAAAATCCGTAGAACAAGCTCCTCCCTTCTTCAGAATGCTTGAGTCCTCCAATGCTCCAATTGTTCTCCAAACGCTATGTCTAAGCTTCTATAAATGCTTGAATATAAAGAGCTTTCAGGAAACATCTAGAATGCTTCTAGAAATAGCTAGAAGGTGTCACCAACTAAGCATGGGTCTTTTCCAACCTTCAAGATGAGCCTTAGGGTTGTAGACACCATGTGCTTAATTGATGCACTAACCCCCGTGTTGTTGACACTTGAGAAATAGAGAAGTGTGTTAATTCCCATGCAAGCTTATAACTCCAATTCACTTTTTATATAATTTTTATTTAAATATTTATAACTTTCATTTTAACTTTTATAACTTTTATTAATATTATTTATTTATTACTTTATTATTATTTTTTATTATTATTAATAAAAAATTTTAATTTTCTTTTATTTAATTCATTTTCCTCAATAATTCACATTTAATTAATTACAATCAAAATATCAAATAACATGATATTTTATATTAATTTTCTTAAAGAATTAATTTATTAATTAAATCCATTTATTAAGACTTAATTAATAGAAAATTCACCATAGACCTCCAAGATAAAATATGAAAACCCATCATAGAGAAAATCACTCAAAATCAGTCTAAAGGGTTAAAAATCACGAATCATGTCATCTGACACATTCGGTGGGTAAAATATCCAGATACTTGTCATACCTCACTAGGACAATTGGTTTAAAGGTTTGGCATTTGGGCTTGAGAATTTATCTCCCTTCTCTTATCATTGAGATAGTATAATAGGGTACGCTTATCCTGGCAATTCAGGGAAGTCGATACCCGGTACCTGCAACCTACAGAATAACCATGCATGTACATACAATATATATAATGCTAAGCTAAACATACAATGGCAAGAAGTGGTGCATCGTGTAGATCCTGACTAAGCAGGTGACTACGATCCCTTCCTTAACCACATCAAAAATGTCATACAATAAGAAAACACGCAAACCATACACATGCAAGTATGGGGTAAGTATCCATAATAAAACACATAAGATAATAAACCATCCATCTAATCATCAATAATAACTAAAAATAGTATAATGATCATCATGTATGCATGAAATGTAAAATCTAAATGATCTCATCATATAACCACTAAATCCATAACATAATGTCTGATAGTGTCAAAACAATACCACTAATCCATCAAGATAAGACTAGTCTATCATAGTCTGAAGATAATAACAATGTCCAGAAAAGATGTGAACGAGGGTAGGCACTACATCTCAGAAGGAAACATATGCTTACACAACCTTACTATAGAAGTATCCTTTGTCAATGATTCAATTTAACATCCTATTCTTGAGGGTAAGCATGATATCTATAAAGTAACATGTAAATTCTTTTTGAAACCTAGATTCCCAATTTGAATTGTGTCCAAATAGATGTGCCTAAATAAGTAATTATCTAGCTTATCCAACATGTAAATTGCCCTAATTTATATGCTATATTTTTATGACACCTAGACCCTTCAACACTATTATTAATGATAATCAATTATAATTGTCATATATGTACAATTAATCATAAATAGTTAATGTTGTTAGTTATAGGAATAGTATTAAATTGGATCATAATATAATGGATAGTATACCTTGTATTTTTATATTTGTAATACCTCAAATTGGTCTCAAAAACTAACTTACTCCTAATCTTTCTAATGATCAACAAAATCCTAATTTATTAGGCATTTCTAGTCCTAATTGACTCTATTTGATTTAAATATCAATTGTAGAAAATCATTAATCTACAAAAATCACTATAAGATTTAATAAAGAAATAAATATAAATAAAATAATAAGTTCATGAATATTGACATCTTGGCTATTAAATCCACTAAATCAATTAATTTATTTTAATTTTCCTAATACTTTGATTATATTAATTTTGATATTTTCTAAAATTACATGCAAAATGAATTTATTACTTATTTGAATTAAATATCTACATATATATATTATTTGAATTTAAATATTCAAAATATGAGACATAATTTTAACAAAATCTCCAAAATCTTCTTTTGATTTGTTTTTATAAAAAAAAATGGAAACATTGAGTGATTTTAAAAAAAACAAGGAAACAAATCAATTAACTCTCTCTTAAATGGAAACTTCCATTTCAAAGTGAACATTCATTCAATCTCCACCATTCATCTAATTGATATACACCATTAATTTATTTTGGATTTCTCTATAAATTGGGAACTTATGTCTCTCATTTGAGAGGATGAAATTTGTGAATGAATAAACTCTATCAGTTTGAGTACTCCATTTTTGTGCTTTTTAAAACAGTTTATTACATTCTCATTCAATACTTTCATTTTACATGTTCTAGCTTCAATGTTTTCTTACTAACTCTTAGATTAAATTTGTATTTCATCTAGTTTATATTCATTTACTTGCATAGAAAATCTTAGATAAATCTTGCATTTATTTTCTTTACAATTCCTTCATTCTAGTTCAATCTATGGTCACTAAGCTCTCTTACATGCAGTGACAAATGTGAAAGGCATATAGGAACATTTTTGACACATAATATTAACTTAGTATTCCTTTATCAACGGAATGAGTAAAGAAATACAAGTTTAGCTAATGTTAGTTAAAAGAAAAACTGTATAGATTATATTTATTTATTTTTAAAAAAAGAGTAAAATCTTATAAAATAAATTTAATCTTTTAATTGAAATTCAATTCTTGTTTATTGTTGATTTCTTTCTTTTCTTATTTTCACTATAATGATATTAGTAGTGCCTCAGAAAGATCTTTCATCTAGGAATGTTAGAGGTAAATGTTTTTATATATGTCTTATCTTGAAGTTGAGAACGACACTAATGATAGATCATTGTTCACCTATGAGATAAGGAAAATTCTAGCTCCTTGATGATATCTATATAACTCTTTAGATCTATATGTAAGTCCTTATTTATAGTAATTTTATGACAATGGCTTGTACTAAATCTATAAGTAGTGAGAGAAGGGTTTGGTGAATGTATTATTAGGGTTAATTATTTTATTTTAGTATTAATGAAATTATTATTATGATGATGAAAAAAGTTACCTAGTACTAGGAGAATTATATTGGTTAGTATCATTTAGAATAATCTATTTAATATGATTAAAAGTCATTTATAAAAAAAATTGGTCAAAGGTTATCTTATCAACAGGTCAAGAACAATAAAGGTGTTATGCTTTAGTTGACTCTCTCATAGTAGATACTAGCTTAAAAGGTGAGTCAATTGAATTTTTTCTCTTTTAAAGGTAACATTTAAATTTTACATTTGTTTATGGACCCATCAATGCCCAGTGCTTCAACTAGGCTCTAATACCAAAATGTCACGCCCTAAATTTACCCTAAATGTACATTAAGCACAATTTTTTTTAAAAAAAAATTATTATTATTATTATTATCATTATTACTATTCTTAATTAATTAATTTCATAAGCCTAAATTACCTCCAAAAGACATATGTGTGTTGCAACTATATCATCACTGAGTTGGGCATCCCTCTGACATCTACTGACCCAGGGTTTGGAAAGAGAATACTCATAGCTACTACTTCAATCTGCACTCCACATTTCAATGTCATCTTTACTAATTTTTCATATGAGTTAAAATTTCTTCAATGCATGTAACCCTCGATTAACCATCCATTAGAACTATCATCAACTTTGATGCCAACTATGCTACTCTAGGCAATCGATTCAAATAACAATATATACATAATTAACACTTTTCTAGAGTATTTAAAATGTTCCCAAAATCAATGGGTGTATATTTTAATTTTTTTCATATCCCAACTTAAATCTTTCGTTGACATAGTTATTAATATTGAATTATATATTTATTATTCATATTATATCTCTAATGCAAGTGACATCACATTTTAATATTAGGGTCAATACCTACTACAATTGAAATTGTAGTGAAAAGAATGATCAATTCATTTATATAAACATATATCATAAAAGAATGATTTTAAAAGATAATCTATCCTTACTAATACTAAGGTAACAAAATGAATCCATATGAACATATTAACTATCCATCTATCTAAAATACCCTATTAGTCATAGTCCATTAACTTCACCCCACTCACATTTCTTTTAAGAAGATGAAATACTTTTTCTCTAGCAAAGTTCCAAATCACCCTACTACCCACATGCTACTACCCCATAATCTTCTTCACTTACCCATAGACTAAGCGAATTCCTTGGGTTTCTCTCCATGGTGGACTCACTTACCAAAGTTTTTGCCAAGACAAGCATAGGCACCTTTTCCATGAGTCAAATCCTATTAATTTTGAGCTAGAAGATATGCATTTCGAATTCCCATGTTAAATTGACTTGCTACTTGGTCCCATATTGTTAGCAGTGTGGAGTTTATCCTAGTCTTAATTAGGTGGGTGAAGAAAGACATATAAAATGCCATAACTTCTTCCAAGGCAAATCAAGGCGTCAAGGACAAAATGGAAGCCATTCCCTCTTGTCAGAATTATGTCATAAACTTGCACGGTATTCCAATATAATATTTGAAGGCACAAAGTGCCTAGGGAATAGGTGGATGAAATAAGTCTTGGTCATGTCAGAGAAATTAAATACCTTGGTCTCAATAGCATATTAAATTGTTTTCTCATTCACCAACCCATGCTAGCCTAGGGTAGATAATATAGTAGGTTGTTTGTCACGCTATGTCTTGTTTAAAATATTACTTGGTGCTAGTTTAGGTTTTTTTAACATGAGCATTATATATCTATTTTTTTAAAAAGTTTCTTTTGATTTGATAAGGTGTTGACTCAAGTTATGTGTCTCATATGAGGTCCCTTCTAATGCAATTAATATGATGGTTAGTTTATTATGTTAAAATATGCTTTATAGGTTATAGGGTCCTAGGAGTCTAAGGAATAATCTTGAATATTTTAATGTCTGTATTAAGAGAAGAGATTTATTTTACTTTCTCATACATTTTCTAGAGGATAAAATGTGCACCTACAACAAGTTTATGTCTTAAGTCTTGTATATTTTATATCATCACTCGATTTTCTTCTTCTGTAATCTAGGATATTCAAGGTAAGTTATTGCAAGGATAATTAGGAGATAATTATAAACTAAGTATAGTTTTAAAATTGTGATTCATTTAGCATTCAAAACATTAACTTAATCCAATAACTCAACATTTCATGACAAGACTTTATATGAAGTTATCTGGATTATCCCTATCTATGAATTATGAAATTTAGAAACCATTTTCTCAACATTATCTTCTTATGCAAATCTAGATTTGAATGTACATTCACAATTGGTAAACAATGGAACTAAAATGATAATAGCAATCCACCAGGATAATCCTTCCTATGAATATTATCTCTTCTCTGATATCAAATTTCTTTTGCATTCCACTCAAGAGCATCAAGTAATTTGGATCTCTGATTGGTGTTACCATCCAATAAAACTACAATATTATTACAATGAATTATCTTCAATGATACCCTCATGATACACAAAAAGGTGGTGAAGTCAACATATCTTAATATACACAATGGAAAATACTTTTACTACACATGAGCACTCACAACCTTTCCATTGACAATCAAACTAAGATAGTAGCTTTCTCTTACAATAAATTTAGGCTCACATAACAAAATGGAGTTTTTCTCTCTATGTCATCTCAATGCAATATTGTCTTCTCCTCCTATGCACATGGAAGATAACAAGGACTCCAAGTTTCTAATATTTTTCTCTAAGAACTTGCAAATGCATCACAACAAAACAACAAGGACCATGGGTGCTTTCCACCCAACCATAGGCCTCAAAGAGATCACCCCCGCGCTAGGGGAACAAGGCTCAAACAAAATCCACATACACAATTGTAGGAAACATATACACCACATAACAAAACTACAACAAATCCCATCCCAAGGATATTTCACAAAGGCTCACCATTGGAACCTTGAACATAGGGTGAAGGTGGAAACACAAGGAGGTTTACCATTTCATATCATATTTTCCATAAAACTCATGCCCTTTTGGAACTAAATCAACAAAATACAAGGCCCTTTCGAGGCTTCATAATATCATGCCCTTTTGGGGCTTCATAAATATCTTCCACCACACACAGTACCAACACAACATCCTCCACCACACACAACCAACAGCTTTAGCTTCCTACAAACCCATACTTCAGTTACTTCCTTCCTCACCATTTTTTTTTTTTTTTTTCTTATCCTCTCGCAAGGCAAAATATGAATATGACAATGACATACAATGGAGCCCATAATCCAAGGTCCTCAACTATGCAATCCAACTACTCCTCGTTCACCCTGGACTTCTCTTCCCTTCCCACAATGGTGAGTGTAAGTCCCACACCCATAAGAACACTCAAGCACAACAAGAAAACAAAACCAAGTAGCAATAAAACAACAGATTTTCAAGAGCACATCACATTATCACAAAACAATATCAACACCCATAATGCAACAAGGAAATAGAGGAAATCCAAACCTCATACTCACAATACTCCACACAATACAACAAGATGCACAATGGTGTCACACTAATATACATGGAATGAACACCATTCAAACACTCACATGAATGCTACTCCACAATGCAATGCAATGCATACTCCATTGATAAACTCCACACTTGCAGATTGGCTTAACCATAATAAAAGAAAGAAAAAGGAAAGGAAGCAAGCTTGAGATACCAACCTTGGTCCAAGCTGGGGTAAGGATAGTTGTAGTAGAGCTCCTCTCCTCTCCCTCCAAAACCTAACTATCTCTAAAATTAGAGAGTGGCCAAGTGGTTTCTCATTTAGCCATACCTCTCTCTCTCTCTCTCTATATATATATATATATATATATATATATATATCCTTCTCATTTTCGGATTCCATAAAGAATGTCATTTTCATGGGGTCTCCTAGGTCCACTAGACACCCTAAAGGTCATTAATAGCTCCCTAGCCTATAGTACTAACATGGGTGGGGTTAATTTTAATCCCAACTTACCTTAAAGTTACTTTATGACCCTCCAAAAGCTAGGTGATTCAAATTTCAAATTCCCCAAGGTGATGACCTTGTCCTTTTACTGACTAAGGCAATAATCAAATTCCTCAATTGAGGCATTTATCACGGAATAAGGTGGCTACATGATCCATGTATGAATAACATGTCATATCACATAACAAGCACAAGTGTCAAGTGACACACACAAAATATCACATTATATTAAAAAAAAAATGACTTGTTTTACAATAATACATGAACTAGGCTACTATGCACACATACAATTCACATATGTGAAATAAAACACATTACGGTTAGGTTTGAATCTTTTCCACTGATTCAACCTTGGTTATGTCATTTTTGTAGTAGTTTGAGCCCTAATTCCCCTTTAACCCATGGTCAAATTCCTGCACACTAAACTCGAGCGTCAGTAGTCCAAGAAAATCATATAAGCATATGTAAAATAAATCATTATCTCATTCAACATTAGACTTGCATATATTTCATCATCTCAAATTAACTTTCCCTTTCTTAATCATTTCAAATATAACCTTCAAAATATTAAAATATCAAAACTTACATATCACATTCGACATTTGAGTTCCATACTTCATTCCTTATAATTACATTACTTCTTCTAACAATTTTCATGTAAAATGTTTAAAATACTATAAAAATAAATTTTACTTATCAAAATAACATGGTCAATTTAATATTCTGAATAACTTCATATTCTACGACAAGATGCTGAATCCATAACTATTGAATCCCTAGGTATGCGGGTTAGGTCTCAATGCATAACAAAATTTATCTTTTAACTCTAATTTCAACTTCAACATTACCTTCTTATATTACAAGCATTTCTACCATTCAATTTCTATTAAAGCAATGTCAATAGCTTACAACATGAAATAGAATCATTAAATGCATCATTTAGGTCATAATATGCAGAGGTAATTGCGGATCATCAAAATGCAGATATTAAAATGACATAACCCTACAGTCTTAAAAGTGTATCAAACATAGGATTAAAATCACCATAATGCAATTATCTCATTGGTACTATGACAAATTGGGTGAGGCCTCACAAATTAAATAACTTCATTTAATTAATTAGGAATGGCTTCTCATTTAATTAAATAACTTTGTTGAATTAATTAGAACTAAGTACTCCATTTAATTAAATAATTTCGTTTAATTATTTCAAAAATTTTTTTGAAACTAGTCAACTCAAGTCAACTGTGGTTAAATCTGGTCAACTTTTGGTCAAACTTGATCTTTGCGTATGTGAATATGAGCAAATGTGAGTATGAATTCTAGCAACAATTCGATGCAAATTCTCATTCAACCTTTCAAAATGAAGAGATGAGTGTCTCTTAAATAGACTTTCGTAGAATTCATCAACGGTGGAGATCGATTTCAATCAATGGTCAGGATTAAAGATGAAGTTCAGTCATAAAGGGAGATTTCAAAATTAAAGGGAGTTAACAGATTTAATTTGAGTAAAATAAGGAGTTAACTGATTCAATTTGAGTGGAAAAAGGAGTTAACTGATTTAACTCATTTTTTATCAATATTGAACTGGAAATTTTCTCTTTTGAACTGAAGAGAGATTTTGTTGAGATATTTAATTTAATAAAATGAGATATGGTCTCATAATTACTTTTTCTATTTAATTAAATAATCTTTAATTAATTAGAGAAACTTTTTCTTATTTAAATAAATAACTTCATTTAATTAACTAGGAATGGCTTCTAATTTAATTAAATAACTTTGTTGAAGTAAGAATTCTATTTAAATAAATAATTTCGTTTAATTATTTCAAAGTTTTTTTTGAAACTTGTCAACTCAAGTCAACTGTGGTTAAATCTGGTCAACTATTGGTCAAACTTGATCTTTGTGTATGTGAATATGAGCAAATGTGAGTATGAATTGTAGCAACAATTCGATGCGAATTCTCATTCAACCTTTCAAAATGAAGAGATGAGTGTCTCTTAAATAGATTTTCTTTGAATTCATCAGCAGTTGACATCGATTTCAATCAACGGTCAGGATTAAAGGTGAAGTTCGGTCATAAAGGGAGATTTCCAAACTAAAGGGAGGTAACAGATTTAATTTGAGTAAAATAAGGAGTTAACTGATTTAACTCATTTTAGATCAATAGTGAACTAGAACTTTCCTTTTTTGAACTGAAGAGAGATTTGTTGAGATATTTAATTTAATAAAATGATATATGCTCTCATAATTACTTTTTCTATTTAATTAAATAATCTTTAATTAATTAGAGACACTTTTCTTATTTAATTAAATAACTTCATTTACTTAATTAGGAATGGCTTCTCATTTAATTAAATAACTTTGTTTAATTAATTAGAAGTAAGTACTCCATTTAATTAAATATTTTCGTTTAATTATTTCAAAATTCTTTTCGAAACTAGTCAACTCAAGTCAACCATGGTTAAATCTGGTCAACTTTTGGTCAAACTTGATCTTTGCATATGTGAATATGAGCAAATGTGAGTATGAATTCCAGCAACAATTCGATGCAAATTCTAATTCAACCTTTCAAAATGAAGAGATGAGGGTCTCTTAAATAGACTTTCTTGGAATTCATCAACATTTCAGATTGATTTCAATCAACGATCAGGATTAAAGGTGAAGTTCAGTCATAAAGGGAGATTTCTTAATTAAAAGGAGTTAACAACTTTAACTTGAGTAAAATAAGGAGTTAACTGATTCAATTTGAGTGGAAAAAAGACTTAAC
Organism: Cupressus sempervirens; assembly: GCA_028749045.1. NCBI lineage: Eukaryota > Viridiplantae > Streptophyta > Pinopsida > Cupressales > Cupressaceae > Cupressus > Cupressus sempervirens. The sequence continues at coordinate 469,570,131 of CM053791.1, read as the reverse complement.
TGATTTAACTCATTTTTGATCAATAGTGAACTGAAAATTTCCCTTTTTGAATTGAAGAGAGATTTTGTTGAGATATTTAATTTAATAAAATGAGATATGCTCTCATAATTACTTTGATATTTAAATACATAATTTTTAATTAATTAGAGACACTTTTCTTATTTAATTAAATAACTTCATTTAATTAATTAGGAATGGTTTCTCATTTAATTAAATAACCTTGTTTAGTTAATTAGAAGAAAGTACTCCATTTAATTAAATAATTTTATTTAATTATTTCGAAAAAAAATTTGAAACTAGTCAACTCAAGTCAACCGTGGTTAAATCTGGTCAACTTTTGGTCAAACTTGATCTTTGCGTATTTGAATATGAGCAAATGTGAGTATGAATTTCAGTAACAATTCGATGCAAATTCTCATTCAACCTTTCAAAATGAAGAGATGACGGTCTCTTAAAAAGAATTTTCTGGAATTTATCAATGGTTGAGATTGATTTCAATCAACGGTCAGGATTAAAGATGAACTTCAGTCATAAAGGGAGATTTCCAAATTAAATGGAGTTCACAGATTTAATTTGAGAAAATAAGGAGTTAACTGATTCAATTTGAGTAGAGAAAGGAGCTATCTAATTTAACTCATTTTTTATCAATAGTGAACTAGAAATTTCCCTTTTTGAACTTAAGAGAGATTTTGTTGAGATATTTAATTTAATAAAATGAGATATGCTCTCATAATTACTTTTTCTATTTAATTAAATAATCTTTAATTTATTAGAAACACTTTTCTTATTTAATTAAATAACTTCATTTAATTAATTAGGAATGGCTTCTCATTTAATTAAATAATTTTGATTAATTAATTAGAAGTATGTACTCCATTTAATTAAATAATTTCATTTAATTATTTCAAAATTATTTTCAAAACTAGTCAACTCAAGTCAACCGTTGTTAAATCTGGTCAACTTTTGGTCAAACTTGATCCTTGCGTATGTGAATATGAGCAAATGTGAGTATGAATTCTAGTAACAATTCGATGCAAATTCTCATTCAACCTTTCAAAATGAATAGATGAGGGTCTCTTAAATAGAATTTCCTAGAATTCATCAACGGTTGAGATTGATTTCAATCAACGGTCATGATTAAAGGTGAAGTTCAGTCATAAAGGGAGATTTCCAAATTAAAAGGAGTTAACAGATTTAATTTGAGTAAAATAAGGAGTTAACTGATTCAATTTGAGTAGAAGAAGGAGTTAACTAATTTAACTCATTTTTTATCAATAGTGAACTGGAAATTTCCCTTTTTAAACTGAAGAGAGATATTGTTGAGATATTTAATTTAATAAAATGGGATATGCTCTCATAATTACTTTTTCTATTTAATTAAATAATCTTTGATTAATTAGAGACACTTTTCTTATTTAATTAAATAACTTCATTTAATTAATTAGGAATGGCTTCTCATTTAATTAAATAACTTTGTTTAATTAATTAGAAGTAAGTTATCCATTTAATTAAATAATTTTGTTTAATTATTTAAAAATTATTTTCGAAACTAGTCAACTCAAGTCAACCGTGGTTAAATCTGGTCAACTTTTGGTCAAACTTGATCTTTGCGTATGTGAATATGAGTAAATGTGAGTATGAATTCCAGCAACAATTCAATGCAAATTCTCATTCATACTTTCAAAATGAAGAGATAAGGGCCTCTTAAATAGACTTTCCTGGAATTCATCAACGGTTGAGATCGATTTCAATCAACGGTCAGGATTAAAGGTGAAGTTTAGTGATAGAGGGAGATTTTCAAATTAAAGGGAGTTAACAGATTTAATTTTATTCTAATAAGGAGTTAACTAATTCAATTTGAGTAGAAAAAGGAGTTAACTGATTTAACTCATTTTTTATCAATAATGAACTGAAAATTTCTCCTTTTTGAACTGAAGAGAGATTATGTTGAGATATTTAATTTAATAAAATGAGGTATGCTCTCATAATTACTTTTTATATTTAATTAAATAATCTTTAATTAATTCGAGACACTCTTCTTATTTAATTAAATAACTTCATTCAATTAATTAGGAATGGCTTCTTATTTAATTAAATAACTTTGTTTAATTAATTAGAAGTAAGTACTCCATTTAATTAAATAATTTCGTTTAAATATTTCAAAATTCTTTTCGAAACTACTCAACTCAAGTCAACCGTGGTTAAATCTAGTCAACTTTTGGTCAAATTTGATCTTTGCGTATGTAAATATGAGCAAATGTGAGTATGAATTCTAGCAACAATTCGATGCAAATTCTCATTCAACCTTTCAAATTGAAGAGATGAGGGTCTCTTAAATAGGCTTTCCTAGAATTGATCAACAGTTGAAATCGATTTCAATCAATGGTCAAGATTAAAGGTGAAGTTCAGTCATAAAGGGAGATTTCCAAATTAAAGGGAGTTAACAGATTTAATTTGAGTAAACTAAGGAGTTAACTGATTCAATTTGCGTAGAAAAAGGAGTTAACTGATTTGACTCATTTTTGATCAATACTGAACTGAAATTTTTCCTTTTTGAACTAAAGAGAGATTTTGTTGAGATATTTAATTTAACAAAATGAGATATGCTCTCATAATTACTTTTTCTATTTAATTAAATAATTTTTAATTAATTAGAGAAAACTTTCTTATTTAATTAAATAACTTCATTTCATTAATTAGGAATGGCTTCTCATTTAATTAAATAACTTTGCTTAATTAATTAGAAGTAAGCACTCCATTTAATTAAATAATTTTATTTAATTATTTCAAAATTCTTTTCGTAACTAGTCAACTCAAGTCAACCGTGGTTAAATCTGATCAACTTTTGGTCAAACTTGATCTTTGTGTATGTGAATATGAACAAATGTGATTATGAATTCTAGCAACAATTCGATGCAAATTCTCATGCAACCTTTCAAAATAAAGAGATGAGGGTCTCTTAAATAGACTTTCTTGGAATTCATCAACGACTGAGATCGATTTCAATCAACGATTAGGATTAAAGGTAAAGTTCAGTCATAAAGGGAGATTTTCAAATTAAAGGGTGTTACTAGATTTAATTTGAGTAAAATAAGGAGTTAACTGATTCAATTTGAGTAAAAAAAGGAGTTATCTGATTTAACTCATTTTTTATCAATAGTGAACTAGAAATTTCTCTTTTTGAAATGAAGAGAGATTTTGCTGAAATATTTAATTTAATAAAATGAGATATGCTCTCATAATAACTTTTTCTATTTAAATAAATAATCTTTAATTAATTAGAGTCACTTTTCTTATTTAATTAAATAACTTCATTTAATTAATTAGGAATGGCTTCTCATTTATTTAAATAACTTTGTTTAATTAATGATAAGTAAGTACTCCATTTAATTAAATATTTTTTTTTAATTATTTCAAAAAAAACTTGAAACTAGTCAACTCAAGTCAACCGTGGTTAAATTTGGTCAACTTTTGGCCAAACTTGATCTTTGCGTATGTGAATATGAGTGAATGTGAGTATGAATTCCAGCAACAATTCGATGCAAATTCTCATTCAACCTTTCAAAATGAAGAGATGAGGGTCTCTTAAATAGACTTTCCCACAATTTATCAACAGTTGAGATCAATTTCAATCAATGGTTAGAATTAAAGGTGAAGTTTAGTCATAAAGGGTGATTTCCAAATTAAAGGGAGTTGACAGATTTAATTTGAGTAAAATAAGGAGTTGACTGATTCAATTTGAGTTGAAAGAGTTGACTGATTTAACCCCTTTTTATATCAATAGTGAACTGAAAATTTTCCGTTTTGAACTAAAGAGAGATTTTTTTGAGATATTTAATTTAATAAAATGAGATATGCTCTCATAATTACTTTTTCTATTTAATTAAATAATCTTTAATTAATTAGAGACACTTTTCTTATTTAATTAAATAACTTCATTTAATTAATTAGGAATGGCTTCTCATTTAATTAAATAATTTTGTTTAATTAATTAGAAGTAAGTATTCCATTTAATTAAATAATTTTGTTTAATTATTTCAAAATTATTTTCAAAACTAGTCAACTCAAGTCAATCGTGGTTAAATCTGATCAATTTTTGGTCAAACTTGATCTTTTCGTATGTGAATATGAGCAAATGTGAGCATGAATTCTAGCAACAATTTGATGCAAACTCTCATTCAACCTTTCAAAATGAAGAGATGAGGGTTTCTTAAATAGACTTTCTTGGAATTCATCAACGGTTGTGATCGATTTCAATCAACGGTTAGGATTAAAGATGAAGTTCAGTCATAAAGGGAGATTTTCAAATTAAAGGGAGTTAACAGATTTAATTTGAGTAAAATAAGTAGTTAACTGATTCAATTTGAGTAGAAAAAGGAGTTAACTGATTTAACTCATTTTTGATCAATAGTGAACTAGAAATTTTCCTTTTTGAACTGAAGAGAGATTTTGTTGAGATATTTAATTTAATAAAATGAGATATGCTCTCATAATTACTTTTTCTATTTAAATAAATAATCTTTAATTAATTAGAGTCATTTTTCTTATTTAATTAAATAACTTCATTTAATTAATTAGGAATGGCTTCTCATTTAATAAAATAACTTTGTTTAATTAATTAGAAGTAAGTACTACATTTAATTAAATAATTTGTATTTCAAAATTCTTTTCAAAACTAGTCAACTCAAGTCAACCGTGGTTAAATTTGGTCAACTTTTGGTCAAATTTGATCTTTGCGTATGAGAATATGAGTCAATGTGAGTATGAATTCCAGAAACAATTCGATGCCAATTCTCATTCAACCTTTCAAAATGAAGAGATGAGGGTCTCTTAAATAGACTTTCCTAGAATTTATCAACGGTTGAGATCAATTTCAATCAATGGTCAAGATTAAAGGTGAAGTTCAGTCATAAAGGAAGATTTCCAAATGAAAGGGAGTTAACAGATTTAATTTGAGTAAAATAAGTAGTTACTTGATTCAATTTGAGTAGAAAAAGGAGTTAACTCATTTAACTCATTTTTTATCAATAGTCAATTGGAAATTTCCCTTTTTGAACTGAAGAGAGATTTTGTTGAGATATTTAATTTAATAAAATGAGATATGCTCTCATAATTAATTTTTCTATTTAATTAAATAATCTTTAATTAATTAGAGACACTTTTCTTATTTAATTAAATAACTTCATTTAATTAATTCGGAATGACTTCTCATTTAATTAAATAACTTTGTTTAATTAATTAGAAGTAAGTACTCCATTTAATTAAATAGTTACATTTAATTATTTTAAAATTCTTTTCAAAACTAGTCAACTCAAGTCAACCATGGTTAAACCTGATCAAGTTTTGGTCAAACTTGATCTTTGCGTATGTGAATATTGTATATGAGCAATGTTAGTATGCTAATAGAAACCAAATTTAAATAAAGCTTCTAGAAACTAAACAAAATTCATAAACTTCAAGATAGACTAAGATCAACTCTCAATTGAGAATATGAGCCATTAATGGACTCTCTCAATGAGAAGCTCTCTTGTTGAGTGGCTTTGTCTAAATAGATATGATGTATGCTCAAGCTTACGCTTCAAAAAGGTCTTCAAATGGATTTGGAATTTGGGTGTGAGTGTATGGTTTTGATGTAAAATGGCTTCTTAAAATGGCATTATGACTTTACTTCATGGATTGTGTTATTTTGCAAAGGGGAAGGATCCAATTTACAAGTAAGAGGCTTGAGGGATTGAGGGCTAAGATGCAAGGATGGGAAAAAGCTCATGGAGGGCTCAGATTGCATGAGAGGAGAGCACATGGATTGTGCTTCCTTACAGCCAATCAGGGAGTAACACATATCACAGGGTGAGAGGATGGAGGACAGAGGAAGGATGAGTCAACAAAGGAGGCTCAATGGGATAAAATCTTCATAAAGACCCTCATAATGGCTTTTAAGAGCAATAAAAGAGCTTGGAAGAGTCATTTATGGCCTAGTGGGCTTCATAAAGTTTTATGGTTGAGATATTTTGAGGGAGCTGAGAGAAATTTTGACTTGGGCTTGATTAAGAGGGTTTTAAGTTTGCTTAGGATTGTGCAAATGATTAGAGGATGGATTAGGATGGTTTAGGATTAGCTTAGGGATAGGCAAGTGGATGGCATTTAATGAGGGTGGGTGAAGGAGGAGATATTTGTTAACTTTGGCTTGGCTTAGTAAGTTTTAACCCATGTTTAGGGAATGTGACAAGGTTAGGAGGGGATTAGGATTAGGTTTAAAGACATCTTCTAGAAGAGTCTAGACTTTGGATGACGATAAAGACTTTCTAGAATAGTCTATAATTTCTTATGATAAGGATAAATTAAATTTTTAGAAAATAAATAAAGTTTTATTTATTTCAAGGGTTTGGGTTGAGGAGATATTTATTAAAACTTTTTTAATAAATATGAGGATTAATATTTAATCTTAATTAAATATTTTGAGTTGGGATTAGGGGTAGGAAATGATGGGATTAGCCTTTAAACAAAATTAAAAAAGGATTAGAAGATTTTGGAAGAGGTTAGTGGTCTTAAGGAAATTGGCCAAGTTTTGGGCAAAAAATAAATTTTTTATTTATTTTGGGTTTTTTGGTCAATTTATTAATTAAATAATTAATAAATAAGGAAATAATGTTTAAATAAGATTTAAACATTTTTGGGAGGGATTCCTTAATTAAATATTTTTAATTAAGATAAAGGGATTTAATGGCATAAAAATAAATAAATAAATAAATTAATAAATGATGATGTCATCAGGAATTTTTTAGAAAATAAAAATACTTTATTTTCTAAAGGTTTTTAGGTGTCTACATTTTGCCCCTCTTTGATGTGATGCCGCAAGTGGCATGGCATCAAAGATAAGAAAATAAGATGCCCAAGGCTAGAGCAAAAGAGGAGAGAATGGACTGCAAGATGCCCCCTCAAGAAGGTGGTGGGGAGAGAAAGCAAGGCTCGACAACTTCTTGAGAAGTACAAGAATTTGAGATGAGCAAGAAGACTCAGATTGGCTTAAGAGAAGAGGTTTAGTTAGCTCAAACTCTCACTACGGGAGAATGATAAAGGGAGAATTAGAGGCACAAGAGGAAGCAAGCTTAAGTTCTCAAAGATTATAGAGGATGAAGGAGCGGAGCGCTATAAAAGTAATCTAGGATGGGGAGATGGATAAGAGGATTAAAAAGCTGATGCAACACGATTTCAAAGAGTCAAATTGGCGCAAGATGGGTTTTGGAGATCCCTAGGACTAGGATTGTGGATCTTGAAAGATGAGGCTTGGTGGATTGATTGGATTGGTGGATCCCTAAGACTAAGATTGTGGATCCTTAAAGCTAAGAGTGATGATTGATTCTAAGAGATATGGTTGCACAAGCTGGGGTAGGAGAGACAGATGTTGGATATGGATGGGGGATAATGGAGATGAAGGGATTCCATTGAAGCTTTTTGAGCAAGGGGATACTTCAAAGAGAAGTACCACCATGTAGTTGAGCACTAGATTTGCTATAGGACTGTTGGTTAATTGCCAAGGTTACCAAGAACATCAAGGCCATTTCACCAACCATCCAGAGGACTAACAAACTGACTCAAAAAAAACACACAAGGATTGTCGCAGCATCACACATGAAACCCAGAGGAAACAGTGTGGAACTGACATTGGGTAACCCACAAGCAAAAAAGAAACAAATGAAAGACTTGATCAAAACTGTACGCTCAGAGTGCCCCATTCATAGCATACCATGATATGAAAGATCGTGGCAACCTTGAGAAGGGAAAAAAGATTTCTTGAAAAAGATACTTCAAGACCCAAAAGGGAAGATTCCAAATCAAAAGAAAGTGAAAATTCAAAAGAGAACCATTTGCCAACAAGATGGGTAGGACGAGGTACTAACCGACCAAGATCAGACATGAGGAAAGCTATATCCTACAAGGATCTATTGGAGAGCACCTAAGCCGATGGATCTAGGTGAGTGATGCACCTGGAAAGCTGAACTAAGAAGGATAACACTTTGGTGATAGAAGATCTAGCTAAAGAATGCATTGGAATAGCTAACCAAGATGTGCGATGGGTGCAAGATGCTGATCAAGGATGAACTGACATGAATTTTGGATAGATACAATGATACTAAGCTAAAGAGGATGTACAAGTTGACAAACCAAGATATGGTACAAATGTACAAGTTGTTTTGGACAAGATTGGATATACAAGCTATGATACAAGGTATGATACAAGCGTTGGATACAAGATTATTTACAAGTTGTACAGGAGCTCCAAATGATAAGATAGCGGGATGGCTCAAGTTGGTGCAAGATACAAAAGCTAAGGATGAGTTGATAGCGTAAGATATGGATGTGCAAGGATGCATCCAATGATGATGAGAGATTTTGTGACCAAGGATAGCTAGAGGAGCGGGATGAGATGGCTGGATAGGATGGTAGATAGCTAGGATTATGATGGATATAAAGAGATGACATTGGGTTTGCATGAGGATAGCCTAGAGCTAGATACCAATGACAAGGGAGGATGAACAAGAAAAGATCTCCAAGAAATATAGTGGCCCCAATCAGAAGATAACATGCGGAAGGAGATCTTATGATGGATGTGATAGGATTGAAGCTAGGATGGAAAAAGCTGAAGGGGCTAGGGAGATGGATGATAGCTAGGATGATGGGGTGAGGTTGCAGAAGATAAGTGGATAGTGATAGATAAAAGCTAGAGGATGAAAGATAGGTGGATAAATTGGAAGATGGAGCTGGATGGAAAGATGTGACCAAAATCATGAGGATGATAGGCTAAGTTGGGGAAGGCTAGATTACACATGACGCTTGTTTGCCAAGTTTTCACTAGTGGACGCTTTATTTTTTTTATTATTTTTTTTGACTTTTTGACTTTGGACTTAGCTGGAATGATTTTGACTTTCTTTAGCTATTTTGGCTTTTTTAGGATTTTTCACTGGCTGTTGGAATGTTCAATTTTGTTGCTAGCTGTTGGTACACCGGATGTGTGATTTATGCAATAGATCAGATTAGATGGGATTGATAGTAGGAGATGGAGGGATGAAAAGGTTGGAAAGGAGCATGAGATGGGGATGCTTGCAGGATCAACATTGGCACATGTTGGGACAGGTGTGAAAAGAGCATATGGGGGATAGATGGTAGATGTGGGCTTGATGAAGGATTTGTGGAAGCACGCTTGGGAATATAGGCACCCAAGATGGAGTTAGGAGATGGGGGACATGAGTCACTGGATGGGGGGTTAGAAATGGTGGATGCCATTATGCATTGGGTTTCAACTTTTTTCTTTGGGATCCACATGGTTTTGGATTTTCATTTCATAGGCTTTTGCATTGTTTGGCATTCTTTGATTGGATTTTGCCTTTTTGGAGTATGTCTTTTAGAATAGACATATGATTGCCTAGGATGTGGATTTTTAGCTTTATGCATTTTGAAGTTGGCATTCACATTGTTGTGGTAAGCTTTGGGAAAATGGTTAGGAGAAGCTTTGTGAGATGGAGAGGATATGGAAGAGCATATAGGGGGATGATGGATGATGTGCCCTGATATGTGCCTTTGTTGATCTTGCATAGGAATGGATGGAATAGGATTTTTATGATGGCTGATAGGAGGATGGAGGATGGTAGATTTTGGGACATAGGGACCCAAAATGGATTTAGCAGGTGAAGGGGGGATATGGTAGGTTGTTTTGGGTTACAAAGATGGTCGAGGGGGGATGACATAAGGTTTCTTGAAGGAGTGATGGGAGGCTGGCATGGGGGGTTTGGAGATAGGCTTGGTTTTGGGGTGTGGTGTACCAACACCTTTAGATGGTGAGCCTTTGGATACATATCCAAGACCATGAAATCCTATTTTTTTTGTGCAATAATAGGCTTTATGATTCCTTGCTCTTGTGGTCCTAAACCTTGACCTTGATAATGCCATCGATTGAGCATTTGAACTAGTTGAGGATACTTTTTGCTTGCAAAAAATGGTGGAAGTGCTTTATCAGATGTACTACAATAGGAAGATACTATTCTTAATTCTTTTGCTAAGAGGAGGCCACTATGGATTAATGTAAGTGAACCAATAGGGTATATTATAGATGGTGAAATAGCTTGGATAGGTGGTAATATGGAAGGATGGAGTGGAGGAGATGGTAGGATAGGATCTTGATTTAGCTGATGGGATGAAAAGATATCCTACAGTAGAGGAGGTATGACTTGAGGTTTTGGAGATGGAGGGGATAGTGATTGCACTATGGATGGAAGACATGGTACAATGATATCTTCATTTATGCTTTGGGGGATGTCAACATGCTTTTAGGCAGGATCTTGATAGGATTGGTTTGGAGTGGATGGTGCAATAGGAGGTGAAGGGATGGACTCTTCAAAGGCAGCGGATGGATAGATGGGAGATTTAGTAGTGGAGATGGGTGAGTAGAAGATGGATGCATAAGGGTCATTATGGGAGATTTGGGAAATGCTTGGAGGTGATGTGGATAGGATTTGGAGGGTTTTGACAGATAGTAGGATTTTGATGCTTGCGGGAAGTGGAAGGATTTTAAGCAATTTGATGGATGGTATGGGGATGATAGCTATGGGAGATGGAGGTGATATTATAGATGGGGAAGCTTCATTACTGACTACTTCACATGGTTGGATTAGATGACATGGCTTATCGACTGCTGGAGGTGACTTTTCTTGTATTTCCTCTAGGAGATTCCATGGAGATTTGTGTGTCAGAGGTGGAGATGGATTGACAGGAATAGCTAGTTTGATGGGGGTGGAAGATTGGAAGCTTGGTTGATTGGGTGATGGAGGAGAAGCTGGGATATTAGATGGCATGACTAGATAGTTTGGAAGAATGCATGGATTTTGTGGGATGCTTGGGGGAATGTTTCTAAGGCTTTCAATATATCCATCATAATCAACAAGATTTTCATCATCATTGGAATAGGAGGTGGTGGGAGCAAGGACAATACGACCGAACACATCATGATAGGTTTGGGATTTCATTTTTTGATGATGAGTCAGATGGGGATGGGGTCTTGCATATGGATGAACACGGAAGCTCATGGTTGGATTTGGATTAAGCGCAGATTTTGGATTGGCTGATGAAGGATTTCCTAGGGAGAGTCAAAGCTATATGACAGACCTAAGGAGGATTGGCTGGAGATTTTTGGCTTTCCCTATGGATGGAAGACTTCAAGGGCATGCTATCAAAAAGTGAGAGTTTTGCTTCCCTATGCGCTGGAGTGGTGGAGATTGTGTCAACTTAAGGATAGACTAATGATCCTATGTGCATGACATGAGATTGACCACTTGTCGATCCCAACCTTTAGCTCAAGGTGGTGAGGGATAACAAGTGACAAAGCTAGATTACCCTAGACAAAGCTCTGTCAAAGGGATAACCTTTGTGAGGCTGGTAGATTGGTCGGATTGATTGGATAGCAAATTCTAGCAAAATGACAACTCTCTAAAGGCTTTAGTGTGATTTTGGATTGGGTTGCTAGCTGGCTGGGGGGATGATTTGGAGAGACTTTGGATTTGGGATTTTTCTAAAGAAAGGAACTAGATAGATTCGGTTGCAGTGGGGGAGCTTGGATTATTTTCTGATGAGGCAGTGACTACGCTAAGTATGCCTTGAGCTGAGAGATTTTTGCTTTTTTGGGATTTTGACCAAAGTTGGCAAACATTCATTCAAAAGATATGAACAAACAAGTAGACAAAATTTTGGAGCAAGCACGTCAAACACACCAACATCCTAGGAAGCTTTCTACAAGGATGAAATTTGTTATAGCTAGGGAGTCCTCGATATATTCAAGGTACATGAGGTCCAAATCCATAGATGAAACCAAAAAGATGTCATGCAGCCGAGAGGAGCGGTAACCCACTTCTCCTCTTTCACTTCTCAAGGGTATAAAGTTCCTTGAGGCTTAGCCCACATGACAAAATCTTGATTCCAAGAGAGGTGTCTTTGGATTCACCTCCCGATTTTTATACTCCGCCGGAACGCTGGAGTTGAGGTCGTCCCAAGGGGTGATGAAATCTCCAAGCAAGCCTCCTAAAAAGTGTAAAACAAGGCCACATACATGTTCTTGGGCTTTAAAAGACATGTGTTTATTCCAATTGATGATTTAGATTTTGTAAGCTATGATTGAAGACACTTGTGATTATGGCATACAATGTTCATTCCAATTTGATAGCATCGTCAGCATAATGAAAGTCGAGAGATCGTCAACATAAGAAATTCGAGCATCATTGAAAATGTGTCCAAACCATGCAATGTTCATTGATTATTAGGCATTAAAGATTGATTGTGAGTTTGTTTTAAGCCCAAAACAAAGATGTGTGAAACTCGATTTCCAAGCGTGCGCCTAGAGGCCCTCCACGTCAAGATTTGTCCAATTTTTATGCCCAAATAAAGTGTTAGCGAGACTAATGCGCATTCAAAGAATTTTCTAACTTAGAAAAACCATTAAAAACCCAAGTGAGTGGAGTTTGATTTGTGTGGAGCACTTAACACCCTCTTAGGCGGACCCATCCCCATAGATGGCGCTGAGATTGCAACCAATGGTTAAATTTATGGGTGATTAAAGAGGGTGAGTCCAATGACAAACTCACTCAAAGCGTTTTTATTTGTTTTTATAACTTAAAAGATTACAAAAATGTGGATTCTTTTTATGCCCCAAAAGATGATTATTTGATCTATGGCATTCAAGATTGGATTTGTTGTTTTAATCATGCATTCAAGAATATTTTGATTTTAATCCATGGCATTCAAGAGTGTGTTTAGCAACATGCATTCAAAGAAGGGTGATTAAACATTCAAGTTTTTTCCTTTGAGTATTCAAGATTGAGATTTTGTGTGTTGTTTTAAGAACTTTAAAGTACTTTGTTTTAACCTTAGATCATTCAAGATTGTTTTGGATTCAAAAAAGAAAATGATTCTTTGGACTTTGGTTTTCATTCAAAATTTTGTGTTCTAGTTTGCATATTTTAAGCCCAAAAATGATATTTCTAGATTGTTTTGATGCATGAAAAACCTAAGAAACATTCAAGATTTTGCAACAATACATTTGTTTGGAACAAATAACAAAGCTTTTAGGACAATTTTTTGGCAACCATTTAGGACTCTTAGTTTTCATGAAATTTTTAAAAGAACTTTAAAATATTTTCAAATGAGGTTCATTTTATCCTTGATTGATGCTTTGAGTTTGATTTAGATTTTAGTGTGCATTTAGTGTTGATTTTGAACCTTTTGAAATGAAAACTTGAAGTTCTTTTTAAATTTCCAAAAATGAAGTGTTCCTAACTTTGCATGAATGCATCTAAAACTTTGATGTTGCAAGGATGCAAATGATTGAATTGGTTTAGTTTCAATTGTTAAAAGGCTTTTTTTTTTGCAAATTTTTAGTTTTTAATGGATTTAAGTATGATTTAGGGGTTCATTTTAAGCACTAAAAAGAAGTGTGTATGATTTTCCTTCATTCAAAAAAAATGGCCAAGATCTCCCACAAGAAGAAGAAGAAGAAGTAGATGGAATAAGAAGAATATAGACAAGAAGAGGAAGAAGAATTTCAACTGCTTTGTCCACCTATAAGCTTGAAAAATCTGCAAACAATATGAGATAGATTATGAGTTCTTTTGTCTTTTTCATGCTCATGTGGACCTACAAAACCAATTTATACAATCCTACCAATCACAAAAACAAACAAAATTAGCAAAAATTAGCAAATGACATACAAAACTTGACTAAAAAAGCTAATGAAGATGACCCATGCCGGGTCCAACCGGGCGTGCCAAAATGCATATGAGCAATGTTAGTATGCTAATAAAAACTAAATTTAAATAAAGCTTCTACAAACTAAACAAAATTCATAAACTTCAAGATAGACTAAGATGAACTCTCAATTGAGAATATGAGCCATTAATGGACTCTCTCAATGAGAAGCTCTCTTGTTGAGTGGCTTTGTCTAAATAGATAGGATGTATTCTGAAGCTTATGCTTCAAAAAGGGCTTCAAATGGAGTTGAAATTTGGGTGTGAGTGTATGGTTTTGATGTAAAATGGCTTCTTAAAATGGCATTATGACTTTAGTTCATGGATTGTGTTGTTTTGCAAAGGGGAAGGATCCAATTTATAGGCAAGAGGCTTGAGGGATTGAGGCCTAAGATGCAAGGATGGGAAAAAGCTCATGGAGGACTCAGATTGGATGAGACGAGAGCACATGGATTGTGCTTCCTTATAGCCAATCAGGGAGTGACAAATGTCACAGGGTGAGAGGATGGAGGAAAGGGGAAGGATGAGTCAACAAAGGAGGCTCAATGGGATAAAATCTTCATAAAGACCCTCATAATGGCTTGTAAGAGCAATAAAAGAGCTTGGAAGAGTCATTTATGGCCTAGTGGGCTTCATAAAGTTTTATGGTTGAAATATTTTGAGGGAGATGAGAGCAATTTCAACTTGGGCTTGATTAGGAGGGTTTTAAGCTTGCTTAGGATTGTGCAAATGATTAGAGGATGGATTATGATGGTTTAGGATTAGCTTAGGGATAGGCAAGTGGATGGCATTTAATGAGGGTGGGTGAAGGAGGAGATATTTGTTAACTTTGGCTTGTCTTAGTAACTTTTAACCTATATTTAGGGAATGTGACAAGGTTAGGAGGGGATTAGAATTAGGTTTAAAGACATCTTCTAGAAGAGTCTAGAATTTGGATGAGGATAAAGACTTTCTAGAATAGTCTAGAATTTCCTAGGATGAAGATAAATTAGATTTTTAGGAAATAAATAAAGTTTTATTTATTTCAAGGGTTTGGGTTGAGGAGATATTTATTAAAACTTTTTTAATAAACATGAGGATTAATATTTAATCTTAACTAAGTTGGGATTAGGGGTAGGAAATGACGGGATTAGCCTTTAATGAAAATAAAAGAAGGATTAGAAGATTTTGGAAGAGGTTAGTGGTCTTAAGAAAATTGGCAAAGTTTTGGGCAAAAATTTTTTTTTATTTATTTTGGATTTTTTGGTCAATTTATTAATTAAATAATTAATAAATAAGGAAATAATGTTTAAATAAAATTTAAACATTTTTGGGAGGGATTCCTTAATTAAATATTTTTAATTAAGATAAAGGGATTTAATGGCATAAAAATAAATAAATAAATTAATTAATTAATTATTTAATTAATGATGATGTCATCAAAAAAATTTTAGAAAATAAAAACACTTTATTTTCTAAAGGTTTTTAGGTGTCTACAAATATGAGCAAATGTGAGTATGAATTCTAGCAACAATTCGATGCAAATTCACATTCAACCTTTCAAAATGAAAAGATGAGGGTCTCTTAAATAGACATTTTTGAAATTCATCAACGGTTGAGATCGATTTCAATCAACGGTCAGGATTAAAGGTGAAGTTCAGTCATAAAGGGAGATTTCCAAATTAAATGGAGTCAATAGAATTAATTTGAGTAAACTAAGGAGTTAACTAATTCAATTTGAGTAGAAAAAGGAGTTAACTGATTTAACTCATTTTTTATCAATAGTAAACTAAAAATTTCCCTTTTTGAACTGAAGAGAGATTTTGTTAAGATATTTAATTTAATAAAATGGGATATGCTCTCATAATTACTTTTTCTATTTAATTAAATAATCTTTAATTAATTAGAGACACTTATCTTATTTAATTAAATAACTTCATTTAATTAATTAGGAATGGCTTCTCATTTAATTAAATAACTTTGTTTAATTAATTAGAAGTAAGTACTCCATTTAATTAAAGAATTTCGTTTAATTATTTAAAAATTCTTTTCGAAAGTAGTCAACTCAAATCAACTGTGGTTAAATCTGTTCAATTATTGGTCAAACTTGATCTTTGCGTATGTAAATATGAGCAAATGTGAGTATGAATTCTAGCAACAAATTGATGCAAATTCTCATTCAACCTTTCAAAATGAAGAGATGACGGTTTCTTAAATAGACATTTCTGAAAATTCATCAACAGTTGAGATTGATTTCAATCAACGGTCACAATTAAAGGTGAAGTTCAGTCATAAAAGGGAGATTTCCAAATTTAAGGGAGTTAATAGATTTAATTTGAGTAAAATAAGGAGTTAACTGATTCAATTTGAGTAAAAAAAGGAGTTAACTCATTTAACTCATTTTTTATCGATAATGAACAGAAAATTTCCCTTTTTGAACTGAAGAGAGATTTTGTTGAGATATTTAATTTAATAAAATGAGATATGCTCTTATAATTACTTTTTCTATTTAATTAAATAATATTTATTTAATTAGAGACACTTTTCTTATTTAATTAAATAAATTTATTTAATTAATTAGGAATGGCTTCTCATTTAATTAAATAACTTTCTTTAATTAATTAGAAGTATGTACTCAATTTAATTAAATAATTTTATTTAATTATTTCAAAATTATTTTCGAAACTAGTCAACTGAAGTCAACCGTGGTTAAATTCTGTCAACCTTTGGTCAAACTTGATATTTGTGTATGTGAATATGATCAAATGTGAGTATGAATTTCAGCAACAATTCGATGCAAATTCTCATTCAACCTTTCAAAATGAAGAGATGAGGGTCTCTTAAATAGACTTTCCTAGAATTCATCAACAGTTGATATCGATTTCAATCAATGGTCAGGATTAAAAGTGAAGTTCAGTCATGAAGGGAGATTTCCAAATTAAAGAGAGTTAACAGATTTATTTTGAGTAAAATAAGGAGTTAACTTATTCAATTTGAGTAGAAAAAGGAGTTAACTCATTTAACTCATTTTTGATCAATAGTGAACTGGAAATTTTCTTTTTTGAACTGAAGAGAGATTTTGTTGAGATATTTAATTTAATAAAATGAGATATGCTCTCATAATTACTTTCTCTATTTAATTAAATAATCTTTAATTAATTAGAGACACTTTTATTATTTAATTAAATAACTTTATTTAATTAATTAGGAATGACTTCTCATTTAATTAAATAACTTTGTTTAATTAATTAGAAGTAAGAACTCCATTTAATTAAATAATTTCATTTAATTATTTCAAAATTCTTTTCGAAACTAGTCAACTCAAGTCAACCGTGGTTAAATCTGGTCAACTTTTGGTCAAACTTGATCTTTGCGTATGTGAATATGAGCAAATGTGAGTATGAATTCCAACAACAATTCGATGCAAATTCTCATTCAACCTTTCAAAATTAAGAGATGAGGGTCTCTTAAATAGACTTTCCTGGAATTCATCAATGGTTGAGATCGATTTCAATCAATGGTCAGGATTAAAGGTGAAGTTCAGTCATAAATGGAGATTTCCAAATTAAAGGGAGTTAATAGATTTAATTTGAGTAAAATAAGGAGTTAACTGATTCAATTTGAGTACAAAAAGGAGTTAACTCATTTAACTCATTTTTGATCAATATTGAACTGGAAATTTCTCTTTTTGAACTAAAGAGAGATTTTGTTGAGATATTTAATTTAATAAAGTGAGATATGCTTTCATAATTACTTTCTCTATTTAATTAAATAATCTTTAATTAATTATAGACCCTTTTCTTATTTAATTAAGTAACTTCATTTAATTAATTAGAAATGGCTTCTCATTTAATTAGATAAGTTTGTTTAATTAATTAGAAGTAAGTACTCTATTTAATTTAATAATTTTGTTTAATTATTTTAAAATTCTTTTCGAAACTAGTCAACTCAAGTCAACCATGGTCAAATCTGGTCAACTTTTGGTCAAACTTGATCTTTGCGTATGTGAATATGAGCAAATGTGAGTATGAATTCCAGCAACAATTTGATGCAAATTCTCATTCAAACTTTCAAAATGAAGAGATGGGGGTCTCTTAAATAGACTTTCCTGAAATTCATCAACAATTGAGATCGATTTCAATCAACGCTCAGGATTAAAGGTGAAGTTCACTCATAAAGGTAGATTTCCAAACTAAAGGGAGTGAACATATTTAATTTTAGTATAATAAGGAGTTAACTTATTCAATTTGTGTAGAAAAAGGAGTTAACTGATTTAACTCATTTTTGATCAATAGTGAACTCTGAATTTTCCTTTTTGAACTGAAGAAAGATTTTGTTGAGATATTTAATTTAATAAAATGAGATATGCTCTCATAATTACTTTTTCTATTTAATTAAATAATCTTTAATTAATTAGAGACACTTTTCTTATTTAATTAAATAACTTCATTTAATTAATTAGGAATGTATTCTCATTTATTTAAATAATTTTGTTTAATTAATTAGAAGTAAATACTCCATTTAATTAAATAATTTCGTTTAATTATTTCAAAATTATTTTTGAAACTAGTCACCTCAAGTCAACCGTGGTTAAATTTGGTCAACATTTGGTCAAATTTGATCTTTGCGTATGTGAATATGACCAAATGTGAGTATGAATTCCAGCAACAATTCGATGCAAAATCTCATTCAACCTTTCAAAATTAAGAGATGATGGCCTCTTAAATAGACTTTCCTTGAATTCATCAATCGTTGAGATCGATTTCAATCAACGCTCAGGATTAAAGGTGAAGTTTAGTCATAAATAGAGATTTCCAAATTAAAAGGGAGTGAGCAAATTTAATTTGAGTATAATAAGGAGTTAACTTATTCAATTTGTGTAGAAAAATGAGCTAACTGATTTAACTCATTTTTTATCAATAATGAACTCAAAATTTCTCTTTTTGAACTGAAGAGAGATTTTGTTGAGATATTTAATTTAATAAAATGAGATATACTCTCATAATTACTTTTTCTATTTAATTAAATATTTTTAATTAATTAGAGACACTTTTCTTATTTAATTAAATAACTTCATTTAAGTAATTAAGAATGGCTTCTTATTTAATTAAATAAATTTCTTTAATTAATTAGAAGTAAGTACTCCATTTAATTAAATAATTTCGTTTAATTATTTCAAAAAAATTTTTGAAACTAGTAAACTCAAGTCTATCATGGTTAAATCTGGTCAACTATTGGTTAAACTTGATCTTTGTGTATGTGAATATGAGCAAATGTGAGTATCAATTCTAGCAACAATGCAATGCAAATTCTCATTCAACCTTTCAAAATGAATAGATGAGGGTCTCTTAAATAGATTTTCTTGAAATTCATCAACGGCTGAGATCGATTTCAATCAACGGTCAGGATTAAAGGTGAAGTTCAGTCATAAGGGGAGATTTCCAAATGAAAGGGAGTTAACAGATTTAATTTGAGTAAAATAAGGAGTTAACTGATTCAATTTGAGTAGAAAAAGGAGTTAACTCATTTAACTCATTTTTGATCAATAGTGAACTAGAAATTTCTCTTTTTGAACTGAAGAGCGATTTTGTTGAGATATTTAATTTAATAAAATGAGATATGCTCTCATAATTACTTTTTCAATTTAATTAAATAATCTTTAATTAATTAAACAAACTTTTCTTATTTAATTAAATAACTTCATTTAATTAATTAGGAGTGGCTTCTAATTTAATTAAATAACTATGTTTGATTAATTAGAAGTAAGTACTCTATTTAGTTAAATAATTTTGTTTAATTGTTTCAAAATTCTTTTTGAAACTAGTCAACTCAAGTCAACCGTGGTTAAATCTATTCAATTATTGGTCAAACTTGATCTTTGCATATGTGAATATGAGCAAATGTGCGTATGAATTCTACCAACAATTCGATGCAAACTCTCATTCAACCTTTCAAAATGAAGAGATGAGGGTCTTTTAAATAGATTTTCTTGGAATTCATCAACGGTTGAGATCGATTTCAATCATCGCTCAGGATTAAAGGTGAAGTTCAGTCATAAAGGGAGATTTCCAAATTAAATGGAGTTAACAGATTTAATTTGAATAAAATAAGGATTTAACTAATTCAATTTGAGTAGAAAAAAGAGTTAACTCATTTAACTCATTTTTTATCAATAGTGAACTGGAAATTTCCCTTTTTGAACTAAAGAGAGATTTTGTTGAGATATTTAATTAAATAAAATGAGATATGCTGTCATAATTAATTTTTCTATTTAATTAAATAATATTTAATTAATTAGAGCCACTTTTCTTGTTTAATTAAATAAATTTATTTAATTAATTAGGAATGGCTTCTCATTTAATTAAATAATTTTGTTTAATTAATTAGAAGTAAGTACTCCATTTAATTAAATAATTTCGTTTAATTATTTCAAAATTCTTTTCGAAACTAGTCAACTCATGTCAACCGTGGCTAAATTTGGTCAATTTTTGGTCAAACTTGATCTTTGCGTATCTGAATATAAGCAAATGTGAGTATGAATTCCAGAAATAATTCGATGCAGATTCTCATTCCACCTTTTAAAATTAAGAGATCAGGGCCTCTTAAATAAACTTGCCTGGAATTCATCAACGGTTGAGATCAATTTCAATCAACAGTCAGGATTAAAGGTGAAGTTCAGTTATAAAAGGAGATTTCCAAATTAAAGGGAGTTAGCAGATTTAATTTGAGTAAAATAAGGAGTTAACTGATTCAATTTGAGTGGAAAATGGAGTTAACTGATTTAACTCATTTTTTATCAATATTGAACTGGAAATTTTCCCTTTTAAACTGAAGAGAGATTTTGTTGAGATATTTAATTTAATAAAATGAGATATGCTCTCATAATTATTTTTTCTATTTAATTAAATAATCTTTAATTAATTAGAGACAGTTTTCTTATTTAATTAAATAGCTTCATTTAATTAATTAGGAATGGCTTCTCATTAAGTTAAATAACTTTGTTTAATTAATTAGAAGTAAGTACTCCATTTAATTTAATAATTTTGTTTAATTATTTTAAAATTCTTTTCGAAACTAGTCAACTCAAGTCAACTGTGGTTAAATCTGGTCAACTTCTGGTCAAACTTGATATTTGCCTATGTGAATATTAGCAAATGTGAGTATGAATTCAAGGAACAATTTGATGCAAATTCTCATTCAACCTTTCAAAATAAAGAGATGAGGGTCTCTTAAATAATCAACGGTTAGGATTAAAGGTGAAGTTTAGTCATAAAGGGAGATTTTCAAATTAAATGGAGTTAACAGATTTAATTTGAATAAAATAAGTAGTTAACTGATTCAATTTGAGTAGAAAAAGGAGTTAACTGATTTAACTCATTTTTGATCAATAGTGAATTGGAAATTTCCCTTTTTGAACTGAAGAGATATTTTGTTGAGATATTTAATTTAATAAAATGAGATATGCTCTCATAATTACTTTTTCTATTTAATTAAATAATCTTTAATTAATTAGAAACAATTTTCTTATTTAATTAAATAACTTCATTTAATTAATTAGGAGTGGCTTCTAATTTAATTAAATAACTATGTTTAATTAATTAGAAGTAAGTACTCTATTTAATTAAATAATTTCATTCAATTATTTCAAAATTCTTTTCGAAACTAGTCAACTCAAGTCAACCGTGGTTAAATCTATTCAATTATTGGTCAAACTTGATCTTTGCATATGTGAATATGAGCAAATGTGTGTATGAATTCTACCAACAATTCGATGCAAACTCTCATTCAACCTTTCAAAATGAAGAGATGAGGGTCTTTTAAATAGATTTTCTTGGAATTCATCAATGGTTGAGATCGATTTCAATCATCGCTCAGGATTAAAGGTGAAGTTCAATCATAAAGGGACATTTCCAAATTAAAGGGAGTTAACAGATGTAATTTGAGTAAAACAAGGTTTTAACTGATTCAATTTGAGTAGAAAAAAGAGTTAACTCATTTAACTCATTTTTGATCAATAGTGAACTGGAAATTTCTCTTTTTCAACTGAAGAGAGATTTTGTTGAGATATTTAATTAAATAAAATGAGATATGCTGTCATAATTACTTTTTCTATTTAATTAAATAATCTTTAATTAATTAGAGCCATTTTTCTTGTTTAATTAAATAACTTCATTTAATTAATTAGGAATGGCTTCTCATTTAATTAAATAATTTTGTTTAATTAATTAGAAGTAAGTACTCCATTTAATTAAATAATTTCATTTAATTATTTCAAAATTCTTTTCGAAACTACTCAACTCAAGTCAACCGTGGTTAAATTTGTTAAACTTTTGGTCAAACTTGATCTTTGTGTATCTGAATATGACCAAATGTGAGTATGAATTCCAGAAATAATTCGATGCAGATTCTCATTCCACCTTTCCAAATTAAGAGATCAGGGCCTCTTAAATAGACTTGCCTGGAATTCATCAACGGTCAGGATTAAAGGTGAAGTTCAGTTATAAAGGGAGATTTCCAAATTAAAGGTAGTTAGCAGATTTAATTTGAGTAAAATAAGGAGTTAACTGATTCAATTTGAGTGGAAAAAGGAGTTAACTGATTTAACTCATTTTTTATCAATATTGAACTGGAAATTTTCTCTTTTGAACTGAAGAGAGATTTTGTTGAGATATTTAATTTAATAAAATGAGATATGCTCTCATAATTACTTTTTCTATTTAATTAAATAATCTTTAATTAATTAGAGACACTTTTGTCATTTAATTAAATAATTTCATTTAAGTAATTAGGAATGGCTTCTCATTAAGTTAAATAATTTTGTTTAATTAATTAGAAGTAAGTACTCCATTTAATTAAATAATTTTGTTTAATTATTTCAAATTTTTTTTTGAAACTAGTCAACTCAAGTCAACTGTGGTTAAATCTGGTCAACTTCTGGTCAAACTTGATCTTTGCCTATGTGAATATCAGCAAATGTGAGTATGAATTCAAGGAACAATTTGATGCAAATTCTCATTCAACCTTTCAAAATGAAGAGATGAGGGTCTCTTAAATAATCAACGGTCAGGATTAAAAGTGAAGTTCAGTCATAAAGGGAGATTTTCAAATTAAATAGAGTTAATAGATTTAATTTGAGTAAAATAAGTAGTTAATTGATTCAATTTGAGTAGAAAAAGGAGTTAACTGATTTAACTCATTTTTTATCAATAGTGAACTGGAAATTTCCCTTTTTGAACTGAAGAGAGATTTTCTTGAGATATTTAATTTAATAATATGAGATATGCTCTCATAATTACTTTTTCTATTTAATTAAATAATGTTTAATTAATTAGAGACACTTTTCTTATTTAATTAAATAACTTCATTTAGTTAATTAGGAATGGCTTCTCATTTAATTAAATAACTTTGTTTAATTAATTAGAAGTAAGTTCTCCATTTAATTAAATAATTTCGTTTAATTATTTCAAATTTCTTTTCGAAACTAGTCAACTCAAGTCAACTATGGTTAAATCTGGTCAACTTTTGGTCAAACTTGATCTTTGCATATGTGAATATGAGCAAATGCGAGTATGAATTCCAGCAACAATTCGATGCAAATTCTCATTCAACTTTTCAAAATGAAGAGATGAGGGTCTTTTAAATAGATTTTCTTGGAATTCATCAACAGTTGAGATCGATTTCAATCAACACTCAGGATTAAAAGTGAAGTTCAGTCATAAAGGGAGATTTTCAAATTAAAGAGAGTTAACAGATTTAATTTGAGTAAAATAAGGATTTAAACGATTCAATTTGAGTAGAAAAAAGAGTTATCTGATTTAACTCATTTTTGATCAATAGTGAACTAAAAATTTTCCTTTTTGAACTGAAGAGAGATTTTGTTGAGATATTTAATTAAATTAAATGAGATATGCTCTCATAATTACTTTTTCTATTTAATTAAATAATCTTTAATGAATTAGAGCCACTTTTCTTATTTAATTAAATAACTTCATTGAATTAATTAGTAATGGCTTCTCATTTAATTAAATAACTTTGTTTAATTAAATAGAAGTAAGTACTCCATTTAATTAAATAATTTCATTTAATTATTTCAAATTTTTTTTCGAAACTAGTCAACTCAAGTCAACCATTGTTAAATTTGGTCAACTTTTTGTCAAACTTGATCTTTACGTATATGAATATGAGCAAATGTGAGTATGAATTCTAGCAACAATTCGATGCAAATTCTCATTCAACCTTTCAAAATGAAGAGATGAGGGTCTCTTAAATAGACTTCCCTAGACTTCATCAACAGTTGAGATCGATTTCTATCAACGGTTAGAATTAAAGGTGAAGTTCAGTCATAAAGAGAGATTTTCAAATTAAAAGGAGTTAACAGATTTAATTTCAATAAAATAGGAGTTAACTGATTCAATTTGAGTAGGAAAAAGAGTTAACTGATTTAACTCATTTTTGATCAATAGTGAACTGGAAATTTCCTTTTTTGAACTGAACAGAGATTTTGTTGAGATATTTAATTTAATAAAATTAGATATGCTCTCATAATTACTTTTTCTATTTAATTAAATAATCTTTAATTAATTAGAGACACTTTTCTCATTTAATTAAATAACTTCATTTAATTAATTAGGAATGGCTTCTCATTTAATTAAACAACTTTGTTTAATTAATTAGAAGTAAGTACTCCATTTAATTAAATAATTTCGTTTAATTATTTCAAAATTCTTTTCGAAACTAGTCAACTCAAGTCAACCATGTTTAAATTTGGTCAACTTTTGGTCAAACTTGATCTTTGCGTATGTGAATATGAGCAAATGTGAGTATGAATTCCAGCAACAATTCGATTCAAATTCTCATTCAACCTTTGAAAATGAAGAGATGAGGGCCTCTTAAATAGACTTTCCTAGAATTCATCAACGGTTGAGATCAATTTCCATCAACGGTCAGGATTAAAGGTGAAGTTCGTTTATAAAAGGAGATTTTCAAATTAAAGGGAGTTAACAGATTTAATTTGAGTAAAATAAGGAGTTAACTGATTCAATTTGAGTGGAAAAAGGAGTTAACTAATTTAACTCATTTTTTATCAATAGTGAATTGGAAATTTCCCTTTTTGAACTGAAAAGATATTTTGTTGAGATATTTAATTTAATAAAATGAGATATGCTCTCATAATTTCTTTTTCTATTTAATTAAATAATCTTTAATTATTTAGAGACACTTTTCTTGTTTAATTAAATAACTTCATTTAATTAATTAGGAATGGCTTCTCATTTAATTAAATAACTTTGTTTAATTATTTAGAAGAAAGTACTCCATTTAATTAAATAATTTTGTTTAATTATTTCAAAATTCTTTTCAAAACTAGTCAACTCAAGTCAACCGTGGTTAAATCTGGTCAACTTTTGGTTAAACATGATCTTTGCGTATGTGAATATGAGAAAATGTGAGTATAAATTCTAGGAACAATTAGATGAAAATTCTCATTCAACCTTTCAAAATGAAGAGATGAGGGTCTTTTAAATAGATTTTCTTGGAATTCATCAACGGTTGAGATCGATTTCAATGAACGGTCAGGATTAAAGGTGAAGTTCAGTCATAAAGGGAGATTTCCAAATTAAAGGGAGTTAACAGATTTAATTTGAGTAAAATAAGGATTTAACTAATTCAATATGAGTAGAAAAAGGAGTTAACTTATTTAACTCATTTTTGATCAATAGTGAACAGGAAATTTCCCTTTTTGAACTGAAGAGAGATTTTGTTGAGATATTTAATTTAATAAAATGAGATATGCTCTCATAATTACTTTTTCTATTTAATTAAATTATCAGAGCCCGTGTTTCAACGCTAGGAACCTTAAACCATTGTGCTTTCTAAACTGAACTCAAACTTCTAATTGTGTAGATTTTGCCTATTACTCATAACCGGCAAGGCAGAGGTCGTAGGGCTAGGGTTGGTAGAGCAGAACAGGAGGATGGACCACCTCCGCCACCACCGAACCCAAACCACGACATTATAGATGCACTTCACACTTTGATCAGCGTAGTTCAACAAAGAGTAGTACCTGTAGTTGAGTTAGTTCAGCAGATTCCAATAGTGGAAACGGAGGGACCCAGAGGAGGCGGGCCCAAAGTCAGAGAGAGGACTAGGAGTCCCCCACAGAGGCAGTTAGAGGGTCAAGGTGAACACGAGGAAGAGTCCATACACCAGAGAGGACCCCCTTTTGATAGACCTCCTAGACATGTAGGAGATGACATCAGGGAATTGATTCGACTTGGGCCACCATTGTTTACCGGTACCACTGAGGGTTTAGTAGCAGAGGCATGGTTGCAGAGCCTACAGTGGTGCTTTGGGTTACACCCTTATGGGAGTAATCTAAAAGCACACCTAGCAGTTCATCAGTTGAGAGGGGATGCCTCCAACTGGTGGCATCAGGAGGAGATCATAGGTGGAGTGAGGATGGACACCCTCACATGGGAATCTTTCCTAGAAAGATTTTGGGAGAGGTACTTGTTAGAGCATTTTCAGTAGAAACAAATAGAGGAGTTCCATTCTCTTTATCAGATAGGCCTTACAGTGGCTCAGTACGAGAGTAGGTTTCTCGAGCTCCTTCCTTATGTGGAATACATGAAGGACGAGAAACTATGGGTGCATTTCTTTATCAAGGGTCTGAATTTCTCTCTTCAGGGCCTAGTTAGGATGGCATTCCCTACCACGTTTAGACAGGTAGTGGAGATAGCACTAGTTGCTAAGGATACTTGAGGTAGGCATGAGTCATGGGATCAGTCTCAGAACTGAAACTTCTCCCAGCAGAAACCCCCTTGGAAAGGGAATCAGAACTATACAGCAGGGTCCTTTAGGGGCTAGTAGTCTCAGCAGCCAAAACCCCAGCAACAGCAGAAGCAAAAACCTTCTCAGGGTTATTAGGGCTCTAAGCCCAAGCAGTGGTAGTCATAGGGTCCTAGGCAGGATCAGAAAGTACAGGAGCCACAGTCACAGTCAATGAAGACTCAACAGTCTTCTAGGGGAGGATTCAGTAGATCTAGTAGGTCAGGAGGCCCACAACAATCTGGGTCACAGGGTGCATGATCTTATACTCGTGGACCATGCTACACTTGTGGTGGCATGGGTCATATAGCTAGGGAGTGTCCGCAGGGATAGGCATCCAATGGTCAGAGTAGGACTTTTTCAGAGCTGACAGTTGGTAACATGGGTAGATCCCATAGAGTTTTTGCAACGGGTTATAACAGTCAGGCTGAGCATCAGGCCACAGTTATCAAGGTTACAGGTATTATACAGGGCCGTATGGTTGTAGTTTTATTTGATTCTAGGGCTACTAACTCTTTTATATCTCCATTTGTGGTGGAGTGTTGCGGGCTAGTGGCAGTTAGACAGGATGTTAGTTGGGAGGTAGAGTTAGCCTCAAGAGCTAGAGTGTCAGTTAGTTCCATTGTGCGGAATTGTCAGATGCAGATTGGAGACATGTCCACTAGGACTGATCTATGCATTACCCCTCTAGGTTCTTATGATGTTGTTCTTGGCATGGATTGGCTTTATGCCCACAGCGCCAAGATAGATTGTCGACAGAAGAGGGTGGAATGTGTGGATGACGATGGTATCTCTAGGGAGATCTTCGGAGTGAAGAGGCTAGTGTCCCTTCGTATGATTTTCGCTATGCAACTTAGACGGTGAATGTGAAAGGGTTGTCAGTTGTTTGCTATCACTATTAGTGACAGAGAGGAAGATTCAAAGAGGGAGCCATCCCTTGATGATTTTCCAATCCTTTAAGAGTTTGCAGATGTGTTTCCTTAAGAGCTTCTTGGTATGCCTCCACCGCGAGCAGTGGATTTTCACATAGACGTAGTGCCAAGAGTCGAGCCAATTTTGAGAGCACCATACAGGATGACTACTCATGAGCTTAGTGAGCTAAAGGCTCAGTTGGAGGAAATCTTAGAGAAGGGGCATATTCAACCTAGTGTGTCACCTTGGGGTGCACCAGTGATCTTTGTCAACAAGAAGGATGGATCACTTAGGTTGTGTATTGATTATCGACAATTGAACAAAGTAACCATCAAGAACCGATATTCTCTTCCCAGAATCGATGATCTCTTTGATCAATTGTAGGGTGCCCGAGTATTTTCAAAGATTGACCTAAAGTCGGGTTACCATCAGTTGAGGATTGTGGATAGTGATATCCCAAAGACAGCTTTTCGTACTAGGTATGGCCACTACGAGTTCACCGTGGTACCTTTTGGCCTTATGAATGCTCCAGCTGTATTCATGACCCTCATGAATGGAGTATTTCGTACATCTTTGGATAAGTTTTTGGTTGTGTTTCTTGATGACATTCTGATTTATTCTCATAATAAGAGAGAGCATGAAGAGCACCTGAGACAGGTATTGCAGAAGCTGAGAGAGAATCAGTTGTTTGGCAGCTTGTTGAAGTGTGCATTCTTTAGACCCGAGATACATTATTTGGGTCATGTCATATCAGGTGATGGTGTCTCAGTAGACCCATCAAAGATCAGGGCTATCATGGATTGGCCAGCACCCACCAGTGTTACTGAAGTGAGGAGCTTTATGGGGCTAGCAGGTTATTACCGACGCTTCATTTCAGGATTCTCTAGATTGACACACCCCATCACTTCTCTTCAGAGGAAGGGGAAGAAGTACGAGTGGATGGAGAAGTGTGGTAAAGCTTTTGAAGAGCTCAAGAGAGCCCTCATGAGTGCACCGATTCTTGCAGTACCAGATCCTATTGCAGATTTTGTGGTGTGCACTAATGCATCTTTCGATGGTTTAGGAGCAGTCATTATGTAGGAAGGACGACCTATTTCTTTTAAGTATAGGAATTTGAAGACTCATGAACTCAATTATCCTACTCATGACCTAGAACTAGCAGTAGTGGTTCATGCTTTGGTGAGATGGCGACATTTCCTTTTGGGTCATAGATTTGAGCTTCATTCCGATCACCAGAGCTTGCAGTACATATTTTTTCAGCCAAACCTTAATGCTAGGCAAAGAAGGTGGATGGAGTTCCTGTGTGAGTATGATTTTGATGTACATTACATCAATTGAAAGGAGAATGTGGTTGCAGATGCCTTAAGTAGAAGGTTCCATGAGCTTTCATCTATGACTACTTGCACTGACTTGAGAGAGCGAATCTTGTAGCACTTACCAGTTGATGAGCTTTATGCAGAAGTAAGTTAGTTAGTACATTCTCAGAGACCCTTGGAAGGGAAGTTTGTAGAGTATTCTTTGGAGTCCGATGGACTTTTGCGGCATAGGGGATGTATGTATGTACCTTCCATTGGGGGTTTGCGCGAGATCATTGTACTTGAGGCTCACAGAGCACCTTATGCAGCGCACCCCGGTGTTAAGAAGTTACATGCAGATTTGAGGCAGTTGTATCATTGGCCAGGCATGAGAGTGTAGATTGCTAGCATAGCTGCGAGATGCCTCGAGTGCCAGACGGTGAAGGCGGAGCACCGTCATCCTGGCGGGCTTCTCCAACCACATGAGATTGCAGTGTGGAAATGGGACACTATATCTATGGATTTTATTATTGGTCTTCCTATGTCATCTCGTCGCCATGATGCCATTTTGGTGATAGTTGACACATTGACCAAGGTTTCTCATTTCTCACCCATGAATACTACATTCATAGCACAAGACATAGCTCAGGTGTTGTTGCGAGACATTGTTAGACTTCATGGTGTTCCCCGTAAGATCATCTCTGATAGAGACTCTTTGTTCACTTCTTCATTTTGGAGAGAGTTGCAGTCGGCTTTAGGCACTAGGCTAAATTTTAGTATGGCGTACCATCCTCAAACCGATGGCCAGACTGAGCGAGTGAATCAAGTTTTGGAGGACATGCTACGTATGTACATGATGGATTATCAGGTCAAATGGGAGGAATACCTTCATCTTGTTGAGTTTTCCTATAACAATGGGCATCATTCTTCCATAGGTATGCCACCTTATGAGGCCTTATACAGGAGACCGTGCAGGACACCCTTGAGTTGGGATAGGATCGAGGATCGGGTATCTATTGGTCCCCAGTTAGTAAAGGAGATGGAGTAGCAGGTGACCCTGATTAGATAGCGCCTGAGAGAGGCATAGGATAGGCAGAAGAAATATGCAGATGCGAAGAGGACAGATCAAGAGTATCAGGTTGGAGATAGAGTGTTCCTAAGGGTGCGACCACATAAGAGTTCGATTCGTTTCGGAAAGGGCTCTAACTTGGCACCCTGATTTCTTGGGCCGTTCAAGATCCTTGAGAGGATAGGACCTGTTGCATACCATTTAGCTTTTCCACCTAGCCTGTCACGCATCCACGATGTGTTTCATATTTTAGTACTTAGAGGATACATTTATGATGAGTCTCATATTATAGATTGGGCCAAGAGCTGGACCAGGTTAGGGCCCAATGGGATTGTAACGATGAGGTCACGGCTTCATGGGAGGATGCAGTGTAGATGCGATCTCAGTACCCGTACCTTTTTGATGAACTCTAGGAGGAAGTTCATGCCTTGTAGGGGAGGATGTGAGGCCTTGCCCCGGCCCATCGTAGCATAGTGATGCATTAGTATTATTTTTTGATATACACGACTTGAGATGTCGAGACATTATCTGATGCTTAGAACATATTTTATTATTTCATGTTGTGTGATGTTATTTTTAGATATATTTGATGATTGTCATTTAATGTTTCATGTATATGTATGTTGATGAAATCAGTAAATGTAAGATTGAGACTTTGATTTAAGTGATTTTAAATGATTAAGAATTAAGTAGGATAAAGAAACCCTTATTGATGTATGTTTTAATTTATGTAAATTTTTGAATACGTATACATTTATGTACATGTGATTTTATGAGACTACTGATGTGTGCAATGAGTGTACAGATATTTAGCCGAGAAACCCTACAGAGGAACAAAACTGATCTCTTTGTGCTAATTTTTGGAAGCCTTGTTGTTCGTAATTCATGCATTGTATTGTGAGATATATGTATGCATCTTCTTTGTTCAGTGAATGTTAATGTTCATAATTATGTTCTTTCAAGGTCACTTGACACTCGTAAAATGTTTATGTGCTTTGGTGTGTTGTTTAGGGTTAATTTATTAACCTTTGGACCAAGTTGGTTTAAGTTAGTGTCAATTTTTTATTAGGTTCTTAATTAAGGTTAGTCATCCCTCTTCCAGATTATTTCTTAATTTGCAAGTTAGAGTAGTTAGATGGACCTATTTTATTCCTAAATTTTATTTGACTCTAAACCTCTTTCCTAAGGCTTTTAAACATGTTATTATTCTAACCAAAGGGTATGGGTATGGGTTAGGGGTCTTTTCCAACCCCTAAGCCCCTTTTTTTGACTTTTGAGGTCACTCAAAAAGTCCCTTTTTGCCTTTGTGCGAAAATTGACCATGGTTATCTTGAGTTACCTCACCTCATCTCCACTTAGGATTAAACCATAGTGTAGGTTGAGTTAGAAATTTTTAGAATTGCTAGTGGGTGGAAATAGTTATTTCTCCTTTTGGGTGGTTGAGTTAGAGGCTTATTTAGAGACCCTTCTTGGACTGGTGGAGGTTGTTACCCAATCTCTACATTTAGAGAGAAATTCTTGAAGGTTGAAGGAAGGAAAGGGATACTCTACTCAAACTTGTTCATTGCCATTACATCTTTGTGAAGGTAGGAAATTCTCATCTCCCTTATTTCAGTTTTTATGTTTTGTTTCATGTTCATGTTACCTTGTTGTTGTTTCACTATTGTATGGTTGTGGGTATGTTGGGAAGATTTGAAAACCATGTCATTTTGGTTGTTTTCCTTTCTTGTTTATGTTTGCAATTTTTGAGTTTTTTCCTTGCATGGGTGTTTTGGTATTACTCACCCTTGGAGAGGCCAGAAGTGACCAATTTTGGGAGAGGTCTGTTTAGTTGGACTCCAACCAATGTAGAGTCTCTTCTCAGGATGAGAAGAGAGATAAAGGGTAGGGTGTTATGGGCCCCTACCCGTCAGCACAAACCTGGTATGAGTATGGCATGTTTAAATGAAAGAACGGGAGTTTTTGGTTATTAGCCCCAATTGGGCATCTAAATTGGTGTTGTGCTTGACTTCTCCTATTGGAAGAATCCACCTTTCCCTAGTCTTGATTCATTGTGAATCCTATTGTGTAAACCATGTATGATTATGCATGTTTGATTTTCTTTTGGTTCTGCTTGGTTGTCACCCGATCAGATATTGGTTTCCTCCATGGTTCTTGAAATGAGATTCAGAAAACATTACAAATTCCTTGATTTTGATCACGAGGAAAAATTTGATTTAATTGTTGAAATTTGGGATTGAGATCCTATTGTAAATTGTATTTTAAACCTTATTGTAAATGGCAACGAAGCTGAGTTTTCTTCCTGATTCTTTTCCGGCTGAGCCTTTGAATCAGGTTTGCCAATAAAATTGGTGTTGAGCATATTTGGTTATCATGTGATTTAATTGTGTATTAAATTTAATATGGTTGCACATAAAAAAAAAAAAAAAGAATAACGGATAATGTCATGAATTGTGATATTTCAAGTTTTTAAATTGTTAAGGAAGAACAATTTGATAGAATGAAATTTCCAAGTTGATGTATAAGTATTAGATGAATTAGGATTCCAACCTTGAGAACTCAAATTATCTCTCTTTGTAAAATTTCCTTATGAACGAATCAATTGGACTAAGAGATTTTGTATCTCCTTAAATTTTTAAAGCATAAATTAGTTAGTTATCTTTAACCTTGCCATGGATTGCTTATCAGCTGCATTAAGTTTTATGTTGATTGTTATATGAATTATCATCCTAAACTATACTTAGTCCAATGAGTAACTCACACTATCATTGTAATATCTTATCATGAGTAACTTAGACTATTGGAGTAGGAAACCAAATAGGAAGGAATTGATGATGTTAAATTTGACAAAATTCCAAGCTTTCATAAATGTTGAAAACGAAAACTATGATCATGCATGCAGATTCACTTTTTATGATTATTAGATCCAAATGATAAAGTATTGCACTATTGAATGAAATGAATAATTCAAACTCTTCATAGGTTATGGTTGTATCAAGTCATTATAGATTTGCCTAAAAAGGAAATTAATGACGAATTTAGTTCTTGAATCAATCTATTTTAGATGTGATAGAAATTGTATTGAATCCTACCTTAATCATCTAATAGATTTAAGAGATGCTCTATTAGTTTTGTAAGCCATAAGAAATTTTAAGAATTAACTTGGTATAATATTTGCAATATGTTAGCCCTTCAAATTTTGATCCAACTTAAAGAGGATTAAATTAACTTTTCATACCATCCCTAAGAGAAAATTTCCAAAACACCCACCTACAGGATGTTGGAAATTGTATGGAGAAATAATTTATTCTCTTATTGAGACAGAGAATATTTCTTTTGTTTTCTATATAAAAATATATTTATATATATATTTCTAATGTGAATAATATCTAATTTAGTTATAATCAATTTAATGCTTATCCTAGAAGACTACCTTCATATCTTATATTCTTACCTATAAACTTTATGAATTTATTGCTTACTCCTTGGCCTTGGACGTCAGTTTAAACTTGTTTTAAAAAGGTATTTTTTCTTATCTTAAGTCAAAGTGGTTTGATGGGAGGGTGACGTCATCCTACCACCTTGTCCCATCCCCATCCTCCTCCATTTCTAGTGGCCAGTTTGGGAAGGTGACATTTATGTTGGAAGATGAATTTGTGGTGGTCATCTCCTTTTTTTTAAATTCCCTTTCTTGTCTTTGTTCACGTGCCCACATCTTGGGTTGTGTTTCCTCTACCGTGGGCTGCGTGGGAAGATGTGTGGAGAGGGCTATGTCATGACATGACATAAATTTGGATGTTGGCTTAAGCTTTTGGGTTTTGTATTAAAGTTGCAAGTTGAAGTATGTTCAAAAACAAAAAGACTTTACCTCCTCCATGAATTCAACATACCTTTGATGTAAGAGCCTGGATTTGCATGGGGTCTAGGGGGAGGTGTAGAGGGTGGGGGGGGGGGGGGGGTGTGGTCAAATCAGCTTAGCTAGTGGCCTAGTAGGATGGTTAGGGTAGAGCAGAGTGTAGGATAGTAATAAGTTAGATTAGATTAGGATGTTAGTGAGTTTATTTATTAGTTTTATTATTATTAAGATATATTTTAGTAAGGGTGTTAGTATTTAGTTTTTTAATTAGTTTAAATTGTAATTTATTAAACTTATGTTGTTTAAATTTTATATATATTGCTTTAGTAATGCTAGTTTAATTTCATGTTATAATTGATAGTTTTTAGATTTTATTTAATTTGTAAAGTTAAGTTCTATTTAAAAGATTAGACGTTCATTTATGAATGATTAGATCAACTATAGATTTAGTTAGTTATTTTAAGATAAATTAGTTTAATATGAAATTATTATTAAATTTAGTTTAGATTTAATTTATATTCAATTAAATTTTTGTTGAAAATTAAGCTAAGTTGGAGATTTAAGAAATGTTGGTATTAATAGTATATTTGAAAATTTGTTTAATTAGTGTCCTAATAGCTTAAGTTATTCGAATAATCTAAATCCAATATTCTTTAGATTGTTATTAAAATAATTTTCGCATGATTGTTTAAGCAATGTAATAAAAAATCAGTAAACATTTACATCAATCTAATAACAATGTACTTCAGAATCCTGATGATGTATTCCTCCACAAAAGTTTTTAAACCAAGGATGTTGTAGAGAAACTTTTCTTAAATTGTAATCAATCATTTCAAACATAAAGCAATTAAATTATTATTTAAAAAAAAAAATGTGTGTTTTTTGCCCTCGTAGTTTCGGCATTACATAAATAATCTTTAATTAATTAGAGACACTTTTCTTATTTAATTAAATAACTTGATTTAATTAATTAGGAATGGCTTCTCATTTAATTAAATAACTTTGTTTAATTAATTAGAAGTAAGTACTCCATTTAATTAAATAATTTCGTTTAACTATTTCAAAATTCTTTTCGAAACTAGTCAACCGTGCTTAAATCTGGTCAACTTTTGGTCAAACTTGATCTTTACGTATGTGAATATGAGCAAATGTGAGTATGAATTCCAACAACAATTTGATCCAAATTCTCATTCAACATTTCAAAATTAAGAGATGAAGACCTCTTAAATAGACTTTCCTGAAATTCATCAATGATTGAGATCGATTTCAATCAATAGTAAGGATTAAAGGTGAAGTTCAGTCATAAAGAGAGATTTCCAAATTAAAGGGAGTTAACAGATTTCATTTGAGTAAAATAAGGAGTTAACTGATTCAATTTGAGTAGAAAGAAGAGTTAACTAATTTAACTTGTTTTTGATCAATAGTGAACTGGAAATTTCCCTTTTTGAACTGAAGAGAGATTTTGTTGAGATATTTAATTTAATAAAATGAGATATGCTCTCATTATTACATTTTCTATTTAATTAAATAATCTTTAATTAATTAGAGCCACTTTTCTTATTTAATTAAATAACATCATTTAATTAATTAGGAATAGCTTCTCATTTAATTAAATAACTTTGTTTAATTAATTAGAAGTAAGTACTCCATTTAATTAAATAAATTCGTTTAATTATTTTAAAATTCTTTTCGAAACTAGTCAACTCAAGTCAATTGTGGTAAATCTGGTCAACTTTTTGTCAAACTTGATCTTTGCGTATGTGAATATGAGCAAATCTGAGTATGAATTCCAGCAACAATTCGATGCAAATTCTCATTCAACCTTTCAAAATGAACAGATGAGGGTCTCTTAAATAGACTTTCCTGTAATTCATCAACGGTTGAGATCGATTTCAATCAACGGTCAGGATTAAAGGTGAAGTTCAGTCATAAAGGGATATTTCCAAATTAAAGGGAGTTAACAAATTTAATTTGAGTAAAATAAGGAGTTAACTGATTCAATTTGAGTAGAAAAAGGAGTTAACTGATTTAACTCATTTTTTATCAATAGTGAACTGAAAATTTCCTTTTTTGAACTGAACAGAGATTTTGTTGAGATATTTAATTTAATAAAATGATATATGCTCTCATAATTACTTTTTGTATTTAATTAAATAATATTTAATTAATTAGAGCCACTTTTCTTATTTAATTAAATAACTTCATTTAATTAATTAGGAATGGCTTCTCATTTAATTAAATAACTTTGTTTAATTAATTAGAAGTAAGTACTCTATTTAACTAAATTATTTCGTTTAATTATTTCAAAATTCTTTTCAAAACTAGTCAACTCAAGTCAACCGTGGTTAAATTTGGTCAACTTTTGGTCAAACTTGATCTTTGCGTATGTGAATATGAGCAAATGTGAGTATGAATTTCAGCAACAATTCGATGCAAATTCTCATTCAACCTTTCAATATTAAGAGATGACGGCCTCTTAAATAGACTTTCCTAGAATTCATCAATGGTTGAGATCAATTTCAATCAACAGTCATGATTAAAGGTGAAGTTCAGTTATAAAGGGAGATTTCCAAATTAAAGGGAGTTAACAGATTTAATTTGAGTAAAATAAGGAGTTAGCTGATTCAATTTGAGTGAAAAAAGGAGTTAACTAATTTAACTCATTTTTGATCAATAGTGAACTGGAAATTTCCCTTTTTGAACTAAAGAGAGATTTTGTTGAGATATTTAATTTAATAAAATGAGATATGCTCTCGTAATTACTTTTTTTATTTAATTAAATAATCTTTAATTAATTAGAGACACTTTTCTTATTTAATTAAATAACTTTATTTAATTAATTAGGAATGGCTTCTCATTTAATTAAATAACTTTGATTAATTAATTAGAAGTAAGTACTCCATTTAATTAAATAATTTTATTTAATTATTTCAAAATTCTTTTCGAAACTAGTCAACTCAAGTCAACCGTGGTTAAATTTGGTCAACTTTTGGTCAAACATGATCTTTGCGTATGTGAATATGTGCAAATGTGAGTGAATTCTAACAACAATTCGATACAAATTCTCATTCAACCTTTCAAATTGAAGAGATGAGGGTCTCTTAAATAGAGTTTCCTGGAATTCATCAACGGTTGAGATCAATTTCAATTAATGGTCAGGATTAAAGGTGAAGTTCAGTCATAAAGGGAGATTTCCAAATTAAAGGGAGTTAAGAGATTTAATTTGAGTAAAATAAGGAGTTAACTGATTAAATTTGGGTAGAAAAAGGAATTAACTCATTTATCTCATTTTTTATCAATAGTGAACTAGAAAGTTCCCTTTTTGAACTGAAGAGAGATTTTGTTGAGATATTTGATTTAATAAAATGAGATATGCTCTTATAATTACTTTTTCTATTTAATTAAATAATCTGTAATTAATTAGAGACACTTTTCTTATTTAATTAAATAACTTTATTTAATTAATTATGAATGGCTTCTCATTTAATTAAATAACTTTGTTTAATTAATTAGAAGTAAGTAGTCCATTTAATTAAATAATTTTGTTTAATTATTTCAAAATTCTTTTCGAAACTAGTAATTTCAAGTCAACCGTGGTTAAATTTGGTCAACTTTTAGTCAAACTTGATCTTTGCGTATGTGAATATGAGCAAATGTGAGTATGATTTCCAGCAACAATTCGATGCAAACTCTGATTCAACTTTTGAAAATGAAGAGATGAGGGTCTCTTAAATAGACTTTCTTGAAATTCATCAACAGTTTAGATCGATTTCAATCAACGGTCAAGATTAAAGGTGAAGTTCAGTCATAAAGGGAGATTTCCAAATTAAAGGGAGTTAATAGATTTAACTTGAGTAAAATAAAGAGTTAACTAATTCAATTTGAGTAGAAAAATGAGTTATCTGATTTAACTCATTTTTTATCAATAGTGAACTGGAAATTTCCCTTTTTGAACTGAAGAGAGATTTTGTTGAGATATTTAATTTAATAAAATGAGATATGCTCTCATAATTACTTTTTCTATTTAAATAAACAATTTTTAATTAATTAGAAACACTTTTCTTATTTAATTAAATAACTTCATTTAATAAATTAGGAATGGCTTCTCATTTAATTAAATAACTTTGCTGAATTAATGAGAAGAAAGTACTCCATTTAATTAAATAATTTTGTTTAATTATTTCAAAATTCTTTTCGAAACTAGTCAACTCAAGTCAACTGTAGTTAAATTTGGTCAACTTTCGGTCAAACTTGATCTTTGCGTATGTGAATATGAGCAAATGTGAGTATGAATTTCAGCAACAGTTCAATGCAAATTCTCATTCAACCTTTCAAAATGAAAAGATGAGGGTCTCTTAAATAGACTTCCTTGAAATTCATCAATGGTTGAGATCGATTTCAATCAACAGTCAGGATTAAAGGTGAAGTTCAATCATAAAGAGATATTTTCAAATTATAGAGAGTTAACAGATTTAGTTTGAGTAAAATAAGGAGTTAACTGATTCAATTTGACTAAAGAAGGAGTTAACTGGTTTAACTCATTTTTTTATCAATAGTGAACTATAAATTTCCCTTTTTGAACTAAAGAGAGATTTTGTTGATATATTTAAATTAATAAAATGAGATATGCTTTCATAATTACTTTTTCTATTTAATTAAATAATCTTTAATTAATTAGATACACTTTTTTTATTTAATTAAATAACTTCATTTAATTAATTAGGAATGGCTTCTCATTTAATTAAATAACTGTGTTTAATTAATTAGAACTAAGTACTCCATTTAATTAAATAATTTCGTTTAATTATTTTAAAAATCTTTTCGAAACTAGTCTACTCAAGTCAACCGTGGTTAAATCTGGTCAACTTTTTGTCAAACTTGATCTTTGCGTATGTGAATATGAGAAAATGTGAGTATGAATTCCAGCAACAATTTGATGCAAATTCTCATTCAACCTTTCAAAATGAAGAGATGAGGGTCTCTTAAATAGACTTTCCTGGAATTCATCAACGGTTGAGATCGATTTCAATCAACGGTTAGGATTAAAGGTGAAGTTTAGTCATAAAGGGAGATTTCCAAATTAAAGGGAGTTAACAAATTTAAATTGAGTAAAATAAGGAGTTAACTGATTCAATTTGAGTAGAAAAAGGAGTTAACTGATTTAACTCATTTTTTATCAATAGTGAACTAGAAATTTCCCTTTTTGAACTTAAGAGAAATTTTGTTGAGATATTTAATTTAATAAAATGAAATATGCTCTCATAATTACTTTTTCTATT
The DNA here is from genome assembly GCA_028749045.1 of Cupressus sempervirens. NCBI lineage: Eukaryota > Viridiplantae > Streptophyta > Pinopsida > Cupressales > Cupressaceae > Cupressus > Cupressus sempervirens. Next base: position 469,531,132 of record CM053791.1, on the reverse strand, counting down.
TAATTAAATAATCTTTAATTAATTAGAGACACTTTTCTTATTTAATTAAATAACTTTATTTAATTAATTAGGAATGACTTCTCATTTAATTAAATAACTTTGTTTAATTAATTGGAAGTAAGTACTCCATTTAATTATATAATTTCATTTAATTATTTCAAAATTCTTTTCGAAACTAGTCAACTCAAGTCAACCGTGGTTAAATCTGGTCAACTTTTTGTCAAACTTGATCTTTGCGTATGTGAATATGAGCAAATGTGAGTATGAATTCCAGCAACAATTCAATGCAAATTCTCATTCAACCTTTCAAAATGAAGAGATAAGGGTCTCTTAAATAGACTTTTTTGGAATTAATCAATGGTTGAGATCGATTTCAATCAATGGTCAGGATTAAAAGTGAAGTTCAGTCATAAAGGGAGATTTGCAAATTAAAGGGAGTTAACAGATTTAATTTGAGTAAAATAAGGAGTTAACTGATTCAATTTGAGTAGAAAAAGGAGTTAACTGATTTAACTCATTTTTTATCAATAGTGAATTGGAAATTTCCCTTTTTGACTCATATTCACATATTCACATACACAAAGATCAAGCTTGACCAAAAGTTGACTAGATTTAACCACGATTGACTTAAGTTGACTAGTTTCGAAAAGAATTTTGAAATTATTTAATGAAATTATTTAATTAAATGCAATACTTACTTTTAATTAATTAAACAAAGTTATTTAATTAAGGGAGAAGTCATTCCTAATTAATTAAATGAAGTTATTTAATTTAATAAGACAAGTGTCTCTAATTATTTAAAGATTATTTAATAAAATGGAAAAAGTAATTATGAAACCATATCTCATTTTCTTAAATTAAATCTCAACAAAATCTCTCTTCAGTTCAAAAAGAGAAATTTTCAGTTCACTATTGATAAAAAATGAGTTAAATTAGTTAACTCCTCTTTCTACTCAAATTGAATCAGTTAACTCCTTATTTTACTAAAATTAAATCTGTTAACTCTCTTTAATTTGGAAATCTTTGTTTATGACTAAACTTCACCTTTAATCCTAACCATTGATTGAAATCAATCTCAACCGTAGATGAATTCCAAGAGAGTCTATTTAAGAGACCCTCATCTCTTCATTTTGAAAGGTTGAATGAGAATTTCAATCGAATTGTTGCTGGAATTCATACTCACATTTGCTCATATTCACATACGCAAAGTTCGAGTTTGACGAAATGTTGACAAAATTTGACCACGATTGACTTGATGTGACTAATTTCGAAAAGAATTTTGAAATAATTAAACTAAATTATTTAATTAAATGGAGAACTTACTTCTAATTAATTAAACAAAGTTATTTAATTAAATGAAAAGCCATTTTTAATTAATTAAATGAAGTTATTTAATTAAATAAGAAAAGTGTCTCTAATTAATTAAAGATTACTTAATTAAATAGAAAAAGTAATTATGAGAGCATATCTCATTTTATTAAATTAAATATCTCTACAAAATCTTTCTTATGTTCAAAAAGAGAAATTTTCAGTTCACTATTGATCAAAAATGAGTTAAATGAGTTAACTCCTTTTTCTACTCAAATTGAATCAGTTAACTCCTTATTTTACTCAAATTAAATCTGTTAACTTCCTTTAATTTGGAAATCTCCCTTTATGACTTAACTTCACCTTTAATCCTGATCGTTGATTTAAATCGATCTCAACCATTGATGAATTTTAGGAAAGTCTATTTAAGAGACCCTCATCTCTTCATTTTGAAAGGTTGAATGAGAATTTGCATCGAATTGTTCCTAGAATTCATACTCACATTTGCTCATATTCATATACGCAAAGATCAAGTTTGACCAAAGTTGACCAAATTTAACCACGATTGACTTGAGTTGACTAGTTTCGAAAAGAATTTTGAAATAATTAAATGAAATTCTTTAATTAAATGGAGTACTTACTTCAAATTAAGTAAACAAAGTTATTTAATGAAATGAGAAGCCATTCCTAATTAATTAAATGAAGTTATTTAAATAAATAAGAAAAGTGTCTCTAATTAATTAAAGATTATTTAATGAAATACAAAAAGTAATTATGAGAGCATATCTCATTTTATTAAATTAAATATCTCAACAAAATCTCTCTTCAGTTCAAAAAGGGAAACTTCCAGTTCACTATTGATAAAAATCAGTTAACTCCTTATTTTACTCAAATTAAATCTGTTAGCTCCCTTTAATTTGGAAATCTCCCTTTATGACTGAACTTCACCTTTAATCCTGACCGTTGATTGAAATCGATCTCAACCATTGATGAATTCCAAGAAAGTCTATTTAAGAGACCCTCATCTCTTCATTTTGAAAGGTTGAATGAGAATTTGCATCGACTTGTTGCTGTAATTCATACTCACATTTTCTCATATTCACATACGCAAAGATCAAGTTTGACCAAAAGTTGACCATATTTAACTACGGTTGACTTGAGTTGACTAGTTCCAAATTTTTTTTTGAAATAATTAATCCAAATTATCTAATTAAATGGAGTACTTACTTCAAATTAAGTAAACAAAGTTATTTAATTAAATGAGAAGCCATTCCTAATTAATTAAATGAAGTTGTTTAATTAAATAAGAAAAATGTCTCTAATTAATTAAAGATTATTTAATTAAATACAAAAAGTAATTATGAGAGTATGTCTCATTTTATTAAATTAAATATTCCAACAAAATCTCTCTTCAGTTCAAAAAGAGAAATTTCTACTTCACTATTGATAAAAAATGAGCTAAATTAGTTAACTCCTTTTGCTACTCAAATTGAATCAGTTAACTCCTTACTTTACTCAAATTAAATCTATTAACTCCCTTTAATTTGGAAATCTCCCTTTATGACTGAACTTAACCTTTAATCCTGACCGTTGATTGAAATCGATCTCAACCGTTGATGAATTCTAGGAAAGTCTATTTAAGAGACCGTCATCTCTTCATTTTGAAAAGTTGAATGAGAATTTGCATCAAATTATTACTGAAATTCATACTCACATTTGCTCATATTCACATATGCAAAGATCAAGTTTGACCAAAAGTTGACCAGATTTAACCACGGTTGACTTGAGTTGACTAGTTTCGAAAAGAATTTTGAAATAATTAAATGAGATTGTTTAATTAAATGGAGTACTTACTTCTAATTAATTAAACAAAGTTATTTAATTAAATGAGAAGCCATTAGTCATTAATTAAATGAAGTTATTTAATTAAATAAGAAAAGTGTCTCTAATTAATTAAAGATTATTTAATTAAATAGAAAAAGTAATTATGAGAGCATATCTCATTTTATTAAATTAAATATCTCAACAAAATCTCTCTTCAGTTCAAAAAGGGAAATTTCTAGTTCACTATTGATCAAAAACGAGTTAAATGAGTTAACTCCTTTTTCTACTCAAATTGAATCAGTTAACTCCTTATTTTACTCAAATTAAATCTGTTAACTCCCTTTAATTTGAAAATTTCTCTTTATGATTGAACTTCACCTTTAATCCTGACCGTTGATTGAAATTGATATCAACCGTTGATGAATTCCAGGAAAGTCTATTTAAGAGACCCTCATCTCTTCATTTTGAAAGGTTGAATGAGAATTTGCATCTAATTGTGCCTGGAATTCATACTCACATTTGCTCATATTCACATACGCAAAGATCAAATTTGACCAAAAGTTGACCAGATTTAACCACGGTTGACTTGAGTTGAGTAATTTCGAAAAGAATTTTGATGTAATGCCCCACCAATGGATCCAAAAAAAAATTCACTAATTTTGCTAACCAATTTTTTTTTTTTAAACATAAAAGCAAAACCATTCATAACATTTATGGAAGCAATAGTAACATTCAACTGAAAATAACATAACAGATTACATTCTTTAAAAATCTCTTAACGTTGAATCACATCTAAATTAACTATTCATCTAACATCACATCCTTATGAAATAACAATGATACATCCAATGTTCTTAAACAATATTACAAGTGTCCTTTTTAGTAATCCCATTTTAGATTGCTCAATCATCCACTGTATATGTTACAAGGTATGAAAAGCTTAAAAGAATAAACATCTATGTAAGTAAAGTACATCATCATCCACTATTAATCCATGATGCAATTAAAGTAAATAAAAACACATATCATACATGTTACATCATAACAAAAGATATAAACATCCATCATAAAAGATAACCATATATCAAAAACATAATAACTAAGTGCACGGTTTCTCCCAATAGTTAATAGCATCATTAGACCATCGTGGATCCTAGCCATCCCTCCGTGCATAACATTCCTAAAAATATCCTACTAACATGCAAAGTAAAGCATAAGATCACATCATCTAACATATGCAAATCATCAATATAAGAAACATACTAATAAATACATCCATCATAAGGTATATCATCTATCATAATGATCCAAGAAGATAATGAAGATAAATACCAACTAAGAAAGCATCAGCCACGATGTCTCCGACGAATCTCAAATGATAAGAGTGATAAAACACTACCACCCGACCGCATGGAACCTAAGTGGTCCACTCTCACTGTGCTGAGGAGACAATCTCAAGTCTCAAATAGGCTATCAAAACCACAAAGTATAAATCTCTATAAGTCTTGGAATCTTAAAAGTATACTAACTCAAAGGTTCCGAGCACAAAATTAACATCTAATCCCAGAGGCACACAAAAACATGTAGGAAACCTACTATGAAAGTGAGAAAGTGTCATCGCAATTATCACATACAAGTTACCCTGGCAGTTAGTTAAACTCCACGGGTCCATACTGATCTCATGCGGCCACTAGTATCCTCTCATACTGATGAGGCATACTACGGAATGCAAGGTCGCAACCATGCATTCTCACTACTCCCATCCTAGCCTGTACAAGCACTCAAGGCATGGGCGAGAGCATCAAAACAATTATCTTTTTAGGTTCATTTAATCTCCATTTAGCATGTAAATGTTATCACTTATTAACCAAAATTACAATGTGTTACCCTGGCAGCCACTTAGGGCCCCGACCCCCATTGCAGCCACTTTCTGACACTATAAGTAGATTACTTACCCTAAGCTCATGGAATCATAAAATCACCACAATCCTGTACAAGTGACTGTAAAGAAAATCCAAAAGATAACATAAAAAGAATCATCAAATATCCATAATAAGAATCATCAAATCTCCAAGATAAGAATCATCAATCTCCATGAGCATCTGAAAAGCATCCATAAAAAATCATGACCACAAAAGTTCTCTATTAGCAAATGAAGGCATCACTGATAATCATAATAATCATTGGTTCTGAATGACCAAAATATATCTCAAGATAAATCACAATATCCATTGGTTCTCAACCAGCAACCAAGAATATCTCAAAATCATACTGATCGAAGACTCCAAAATGGTTGAGTCAAAACATTCACAACATGACATCATCAAGAAATAAATCTACATTTGAGTCCCATCATGGTGACTAGAAAATAATCCAAGGATAACTGATCGATGACTCAAAAATAATTAGCTCAAGTGTCTCATACACATACATCTCAACTTCACACATGAAGACTGATGAACAATAACAATCAGTAAATACAAACATTTCATAGAGCATACGATCACATTACCATGGTTGGGCTTATAAAGATTGAGACCAATTAAGATCAACATGCCAACACATCTCATAACCCCCGAGCCTCTGGTCACAACCTAAGACTGGTCAACACTAGTCAACCCAAAATCTAAAACAAGAAGCATATTGAATACACGATGCAAACACATGTTTTGGTTTACTAAATTCACATAGTTGAATAATGTGTAGGGGTTTCCAATTTTCTGTTTACAAGTATACTTTCTAGTGTCTCAAGTTTCATCATTTGACCTACAAGTCAATCCAATTGTTCCCCGATAGCATTATCCTTCCATTATTAAGAATTACATTCTAAGAATAACTTAAAGATAAATATTCACTAAACTGATCATCATTGACTTTTAATTAAATTGCCCTCTATATTTAACTATGATCCATATTCTAATTGATTAACTCTTCTTTAATGTTACTTCAACTTTTCAACATAATCAAAGATCATTATTCGTTATATTATAAAAGGACCAATTATCATTCTTCGAATAAGAGATTATAACTTTATTAAAACGATCAATTAATATTGGTTCACAATCCTTGACCTTTTATCATTTTAATAATTCTCAATTATATATTACTAAGTCTACACCATTAAAATATCTAAAGTCATTATTGAAGTCATCGGAATAAGACCTATCAAATTTGATATCAGTATTTCTACAATCTTATTAAAAGAATTATATCAATTGAATCTCTATTACATAACTTAATTATTAATTAAAATCCAATTAGCTCTAGTTAATTGATTCAATTAATAATTTCACAACCAAACGATCAACCCAATGAGTATTAGTTGACTAACAATAGTTTGTATGTCAAAGTCAACTTCAATCCAATACACAAATATTAATATTTTAATAATAATAATATTAATAAGTTATTTTGAAAATCTTATCCATAATGACTACATTCATCTTTCTTAACGATTTTGTATTAATAATAATCATTTCAAGTTAAAACTCTATTGCATAATATAATTATATTGACAACTCAATAAATATCAATTGATTAAAATCAATTATAATTCAACTCCAAAAATTATTATCTTTTACAAAACTTCAATCAATAAATAATCTCCACTAGATTAATTCTAATCAAATTTGTTGATATCTATTTAAACCATTATTTATTAATAGTTTGCTAGTCCTTACAAACATTAATAAATAATAAACTCCTCAAACTATAAATACTCGATCTATAGAATCCTTCCATAAACTCATTAGTTCATATTTGGCTAACTGTTAATTTCATTAAGGTATTCAAATGTATTAACCAATAACATAATAATTCAGTCTTAATCCAATATCATTTAGAGTTTCTAATTTGAACTCAAACCCGTTTAGATCTAATTTCTTCCTTAATTGGATCTAGAGTTTTTTAATGTTTTATTTGCAACTCTACATATCTAGATTTCAATTTAATTGTAGATTCATTCATAAGAGTATACAGACACATATAACAGACATAATGAAGACAGGAAGAGAAATAGTGCAAAGAGAATATGTGAATATCACGAGTGCACCTGGACACTGATGCTAATCCGCCATGCCTCAGAAGTCCATAGAAAATCTCTTCTCCATCATTCGCAATTCCTCTAAGATCCAAACCAATTGAATCTTTCAAGTGACTAGAAGTGCTAGAAGAAGCATAGAAGCATGTAAAAAATATATGAGCATGTAGAAGTATATGATCTTCTTAATGAATGTAAGCTTTGAAGCTTCTATTTTAGCTTGAACCTTATAGCTTGTAGCTTGTAGCTTCCATTCAGCTTGTCCAAACACACTAGGAGAGCCTCTATTTAAAAGCCTCTAAGATGCATCTAAAGTGTCTCTAGAAACAATTAGAAGATAAGCATGAAAACCAAGCATGAGTCTTCTCCAGCCTTCTAAATGAGTCATAAAGTTGTAGACACCATGTGCTCAAATAAAATGCTAACTCCTAAGTGTAGACAACTTATGCATTCTTAGAGTGCAAACTCCTGTGTTGTCTATATGACATCTTTCGAGAATTTGCCAACTCCTATGTGAGCAAATATTAATATAATGCACATTAATTAATTTAATATTCACTTTTACTCTTTCCAATTTAATTTATTTATATATTAAATCTCATGCACTTATTTTAATAATTCCACTTTTCAATCTTAATATATTTATATTTTAATCACATGAAATCTAGAATCTTTTAATAATTTTAAATATATTTTCCACTTTTAAATTTCATTTTTAAAACTTAATTGCTAAAATATTTGTTAGCTTTAATAATAATATTATTTAGTCATTTATTTAAAAATGAACTTCAAATATATTATTATTAAAATAAATATTGTCACATTTAAAATTTAAACTTTTAACTTTTTAGTTTCAAATTTAATTATTTTGTTTAATTAATTTTTCAATTAATTAAATAAAATAAATATTAAAATATCATATTAATTTTTTATTTAATTAAACCATTAATTAAATTTTTCTAATTAGGCTTAATTAATAGAAAATACATCAAAGACTCATAAGGTAAAAATATGAAAATCCATCATAGCCAAAATACATACAAAATCAAATCAAGGGTTTAAATTACGAATTATGTCATCCAACGTATTCAAAGGGTACTCAACTCAGATACTTGTCCTAATTTTTCAATTAGAACAAATGGCTTAAAGGGTTGGGATTTGGATTTGAGAATTTATCTCCCCTCTCTTATCATTGAGATAGTGTGATAGGGTATGCTCATCTTGGCAATTCAGGGAAGTCGATACCCGGTACCTGCAATCTGCATAAAAAATTATGCATGTACAAATACATTATACTAAACTAAACAGGCAATGGCAGGAAGTGGTGCATCGTGTAGATCCCGACTAGCAGGTCACTACGACACCCTTCCTTAACCACTTTTGATAGTCTCAAAACAATGCTACTAATCAACAACATAAAACTAGCTCTAAAAGAGTTCAACAACGAATACAAAATGCGAACTAGAGGTAGGCACTACATTTGAAATAATTAAACAAAATTATTTAATTAAATGAAGTACTTACTTCTAATTAATTAAACAAAGTTATTTAATTAAATGAGAAGACATTCCTAATAAATTAAATGAAGCTATTTAATTAAATAAGAAAAGTGTCTCTAATTAATTAAAGATTATTTAATTAAATAGAAAAAGTAATTATGAGAGCATATCTCATTTTATTAAATTAAATATCTCAACAAAATCTCTCTTCAGTTCAAAAAGGGAAATTTTTAGTTTACTATTGATAAAAAATGAGTTAAATCAGTTAACTCCTTTTTCTACTCAAATTAAATCAGTTAACTCCTTATTTTCTTCAAATTAAATCTATTAACTCCCTTTAATTTGGAAATCTCCCTTTATGACTAAACTTCACCTTTAATCCAGACCATTGATTCAAATCGATCTCAACCATTGATGAATTTCGGAAAAGTCTATTTAACAGACCCTCATCTCTTCATTTTGAAAGGTTGAATAAGAATTTGCATTGAATTGTTGCTATAATTCATACTCACATTTGCTCATATTCACATACGCAAATATCAAGTTTGACTAAAAGTTGACCAGATTTAACTATGGTGAGTTGGACTAGTTTCGAAAAAAAAATTGAAATAATTAAATGAAATTATTTAATTAAATGGAGTACTTACTTCTAATTAATTAAACAAAGTTATTTAATTAAATGAGAAGCCATTCCTAATTAATTAAATGAAATTATTTAATTAAATAAGAAAATTGTCTCTAATTAATTAAAGATTATTTAATTAAATATAAAAAGTAATTATGAGAGCATATCTAATTTTATTAAATTAAATATCTCAACAAAATCTCTCTTAAGCTCAAAAAGGTAAATTTCTAGTTCACTATTGATCAAAAATGAGTTAAATGAGCTAACTCTTTTTTCTACTCAAATTGAATCAATTAACTCTTTATTTTACTCAAATTAAATCTGTTAACTCCCTTTAATTTAAAAATCTCCCTTTATGACTAACTTCACCTTTAATCCTGACCGTTGATTGAAATCGATCTCAACCGTTGATGAATTCCTAGAAAGTCTATTTAAGAGACCCTCATCTCTTCAATTTGAAAGGTTGAATGAGAATTTGCATCGAATTGTTCTTGGAATTCATACTCACATTTGCTCATATTCACATAAGCACAGATCAAATTTGACCAAAAGTTGACCAGATTTAATCACGGTTGACTTGATTTGACTAAGTTTAAATTTTTTTTTTGAAACAATTAAATGTAATTATTTAATTAAATGGAGTACTTACTTCTAATTAATTAAACAAAGTGATTTAACAAAATGAGAAACTATTTCTAATTAATTAAATGAAGTTATTTAATTAAATAAGAAAAATGTCTCTAATTAATTAAAACTTATTTAATTAAATAGAAAAAGTAATTATGAGAGCATATCTCATTTTATTAAATTAAATATCTGAACAAAATCTCTCTTCAATTCAAAAAGGTAAATTTTCAGTTCACTATTGATAAAAAATGAGTTAAATCAGTTAACTCCTTTTTCTACTCAAATTGAATCAGTTAACTCCTTTTTATACACAAATTAAATCTGTTAACTCCCTTTAATTTGCAAATATCCTTTTATGACTGAACTTCACCTTTAATCCTGACCGTTGATTAAAATCGATCTCAACCGTTGATGAATTCCAGGAAAGTCTATTTAAGAGAACGTCATCTCTTCATTTTGAAAGGTTGAAAGAGAATTTGCATCAAATTGTTGCTGGAATCCATACTCATATTTGTTCATATTCACATACGAAAAGATCATGTTTGACCAAAAGTTGACCAAATTTAACCACAGTTGACTTGAGTTGACTAGTTTCGAAAAGAATTTTGAAATAATTAAACAAAATTATTTAATTAAATGGAGTACTTACTTCTAATTAATTAAACAAAGTTATTTAATCAAATGAGAAGCCATTCCTAATTAATTAAATGAAGTTACTTAATTAAATAAGAAAAGTGTTTCTAATTAATTAAAGATTATTTAATTACATAAAAAAAGTAATTATGAGAGCATATCTCATTTTATTAAATTAAATAGCTCAAAAACATCCCTCTTCAGTTCAAAAAAGGAAATTTCCAGTTCACTATTGATAAAAAATGAGTTAAATTAGTTAACTCATTTTTCTACTCAAATTCAATCAGTTAACTCTTTGTTTTACTCAAATTAAATCTGTTAACTCCCTTTAATTTGAAAATCTACCTTTATGATTGAACTTCACCTTTAATCCTGACCGTTGATTGAAATCGATCTCAACTGTTGATGACTTCCATGAAAGTCTATTTAAGAGACTCTCATCTCTTCATTTTGAAAGGTTGAATGAGAATTTGTACCGAATTGTTGCTGGAATTCATACTCACATTTGCCGATATTCACATACACAAAGATCAAGTTTGAACAAAAGTTGACCAGATTTTACCACAGTTGACTTGAGTTGACTAGTTTGGAAAAGAATTTTGAAATAATTAAACGAAATTATTTAATTAAATGGAGTACTTACTTCTAATTAATTAAACAAAGTTATTTAATTAAATGAGAATCCATTCCTAATTAATCAAATAAAATTATTTAATTAAATAAGAAAAGTGTCTCTAATTAATAAAAGATTATTTAATTAAATAGAAAAAGTAATTATAAGAGCATATCTCATTTTATTAAGTTAAATATCTCAACAAAATCTCTCTTCAGTTCAAAAAGGGAAATTTTCAGTTCACTATTGATAAAAAATGAGTTAAATCAATTAACTCCTTTTTCTACTCAAATTGAATCAGTTAACTCCTTATTTTACTCAAATTAAATATGTTAACTCCCTTTAATTTTGAAATTTCCCTCTATGACTGAACTTCACCTTTCATCTTGACTGTTGATTGAAATTGATCTCAATCGTTGATGAGTTTCAGAAAAGTCTTATTAAGAGACCCTCATCTCTTCATTTTAAAAGGTTGAATGAGAATTTGCATCAAATTGTTGTTGGAATTCATACTCACATTTGCTCATATTCACATATGCAAAGATCAAGTTTGACCAAAAGTTGACCAAATTTTACCACGGTTGACTTGAGTTGACTAGTTTTGAATTTTTTTTTGAAATAATTAAACAGAATTATTTAATTAAATGGAGTACTTACTTCTAACTAATTAAACAATGTTATTTAATTAAATGAGAAGCCATTCCTAATTAATTAAATAAAGTTATTTAATTAAATAAAAAAATTGTCTCTAATTAATTAAAGTTTATTTAATGAAATAGAAAAAGTAATTATGAGAGCATATCTCATTTTATTAAATTAAATATCTCCACAAAATCTCTCTTCAGTTCAAAAAGGAAAATTTTCAATTCACTATTGATAAAAAATGAGTTAAATCAGTTAACTCCTTTTTCTACACTAATTAAATCAATTAACTTCTTATTTTACTCAAATTAAATCTGTTAACTCCTTTTAATTTGAAAATATCCTTTTATGACTGAACTTAACCTTTAATCCTGACCGTTGATTGAAATTGATCTCAACCGTTGATGAATTCTAGGAAAGTCTATTTAAGAGACCTTCATCTCTTCATTTTGAAAGATTGAATGAGAATTTGCATTGAATTGTTGCTGGAATTCATACTCACATTTGCTCATATTCACATACGCAAAGATCATGTTTGACCAAAAGTTGACCAGATTTAACCACGGTTGACTTGAGTTGACTAGTTTCGAAAAGAATTTTGGAATAACTAAACAAAATTATTTAATTAAAATGTAGTACTTACTTCTAATTAATTAAACAAAGTTATTTAATTAAATGAGAAGTCATTCGTAATTAATTAAATGAAGTTACTTAATTAAATAAGAAAAGTGTTTCTAATTAATTAAAGATTATTTAATTAAATAAAAAAAGTAATTATGAGAGCATATCTCATTTTATTAAATTAAATAGCTCAACAAAATCTCTCTTTAGTTCAAAAAGGGAAATTTCCAGTTCACTATTGATAAAAAATGAGTTAAATAAGTTAACTCATTTTTCTATTCAAATTGAATCAGTTAACTCGTTGTTTTACTCAAGTTAAATTTGTTAACTCCCTTTAATTTGGAAATCTCCCTTTATGACTGAACTTCACCTTTAATCCTGACCGTTGATTGAAATCGATCTCAACCGTTGATGAATTCCATGAAAGTCTATTTAAGAGACCCTCATCTCTTCGTTTTGAAAGGTTGAATGAGAATTTGCATCGAATTGTTGCTAGAATTCATACTCACATTTGCTCATATTCACATACGCAAAGATCAAGTTTGACCAAAAGTTGACCAAATTTAACCACAGTTGACTTGAGTTGACTAGTTTGGAAAAGAATTTTGAAATAATTAAACAAAATTATTTAATTAAATGGAGTAGTTACTTCTAATTAATTAAACAAAGTTATTTAATTAAATGAGAAGCCATTCCTAATTAATCAAATGAAGTTATTTAATTAAATAAGAAAAGTGTCTCTAATTAATAAAAGATTATTTAATTAAATAGAAAAAGTAATTATAAGGGCATATCTCATTTTATTAAATCAAATATCTCAACAAAATCTCTCTTCAGTTCAAAAAGAGAAATTTTCAGTTCATTATTGATCTTACTATGTAGCTTTATAGGATAGATGTTTTTAATTAATAATGATATTAATCTACCACCTTTTTATGCATTATGCTCAACAAAATCAACTATTGCAAGATCATCAAATCTACGTAAATTTCTTATGAATTCCTGCTTAATAATTTTCATGAACCTTAGATGCTATGTATTTCAATGATACCTACATTATATGAAATAATCATCTACATATTCATTTAACTATCTATTATAACTAATGGAGCAAAAATTGAAATAACATAGTGGCTAAACTAGTCTTAAGGCAATTGAGACAATAAAGAGATCAAAATGATAATGCTCTATTCATTTTGATGGGAGTATCAAAACACACCACGTTCTTTCCTCTATCGTGTTTTCAGATTTAAGTTGGATATCTTGACATAATTCTTTCCTTCATGTTCTTGCAAATTCACTTTCAACACAAACTTACATAAACTAAATCATACCAAACTCAAGGAAATACCATACATTTACAATTTGAATCTTGCATAATTTGATATCATTGTTTCATCTTATCTTTGATACACATTCATATGACAACATAGAATACAAAAATTTTAAGAGAAGCAAAATTTACTCAATCACTTATTTTATTATCAACCTGATTCAACGGCTCAGCTGGGAAAGAACCAAGAAGAAAACCCGGCTTTGTTGCCATTTACAATAAGGTTTAAAATAAAATTTACAATAGGATCTCAATCCCAAACTATGAGGGCAAGAACACAACAAATTTTTTTTTTGAATAACGATAAAATTACTCTAAGTTTGAAAATGATTGTGATTACAGTTTAAGTCAGTTTCTCTACATTACATCTTAAGATTATAAACAAGAGGATGGTTATATTATTAAGATTTGAAACTTTAGTTATAAGATTTATATCGGTAAACTTATGTTCTTTCATTAACTTTTAATACTAATAAAACAATTATTTACAAGACAAAGCAAATGTATTCGAGTTTAGATTCATTGAGAATGTATAATCAAAATCAACTATAAAACTCTTAGACAATAATCAATTTACAAACTAATCGATATTGAAAAGTCACTTTAAGGAAAAACAATTTAACTAGAATTAAAACATATATTATATATATATAATTTATTAACTTTAAACATTTCAACTATTTTAACATAAAAATTAACTATCTAATCTTACTAAATTGCATGATGATAGAACCTAAAATTTAGTATTAATTTATCATGATGCTTATATCAAAATTAACTTAACCTTGTAATTCAAATAAAATCACCATTCAAATACCAATTCGATTTATGCTAAAATAAGACTATGATTGCAACTAAACTATATTAAAAAGATAAATTTATTTAAAAATAATAATAATAATAAAAAAATACTAACTAAATTAAAATCTAAACTATATTACATTTAATATAATTTTGATACTAAACTAACTTAATTCTAAACCCTAACTAAATCTAACTAAAATTAACTCCTAAAACTATAGATCAAAAACTAACTTATATTAAAACTAGGGTAAATATCCACTAACACCTATAACTTTAAACAAACCTACATAATCTTAAATTTAATTAAATTAATTAACCACTAAGTAAGTAAACATAAACTAGCAATGAATAAATATTATTAAATAAAAAAATAAACTAAAAAAATAAAAATAAAACTTAATACTCAACTAACCTACCTACTCTAACCACTAACCACCCATCCTACTACCCTACCAATCTCCCCATTCCCCACTTACTTGGGCAGATTCCCAAGTGGGGGTGTGCTGCCCCACGCCTGCAAGCGCAATCACCAGTGGGATACGCTGACACAAGTACTGTCAGGTCTGTCCCCATCCCCTGTGCAAGGCAGAGCCTACCATGGTCTAAGCGCAAGATAAAGAGGGGATAAAGCCTTCTAAACACCCCCCCCAATCACTTCAATGAATTTTGACCCAATGATGACCTGCAAAAGGGTTAAAAGGTGGGGTGACATCACCCCAAGACCCACATTAAAAAATTTATTAACATATTCCTTTCAAGCCCATCTCCAAAGGTAGGTGCTAGTGCAGAATAGTTAATGCCAAAATTTTTCTTGGTGAGTTTTAGGATATTTAGGATAGGAATACTTTTGAAATTTT
Organism: Cupressus sempervirens; assembly: GCA_028749045.1. NCBI lineage: Eukaryota > Viridiplantae > Streptophyta > Pinopsida > Cupressales > Cupressaceae > Cupressus > Cupressus sempervirens. The sequence continues at coordinate 469,515,707 of CM053791.1, read as the reverse complement.
TTTTTTTTAATGATGGTCTATTATTTTATTATTCTGTAATAGAGTGAACTATATTAGTGATTTGCCATACAAATTCCAGAGGGATAAATGTGCTTCTACAGGCCTCTTATATAAGCATTTTTGAACTTTACTTGTTGGCTTAGATCTTACTATGTAGCTTTATAGGATAGATGTTTTTAATTCATAATGATATTAATCTACCACCTTTTTATGCATTATGCTCAACAAAATCAACTATTGCAAGATCATCAAATCTACGTAAATTTCTTATGAATTCCTGCTTAATAATTTTCATGAACCTCAGATGCTATGTATTTCAATGATACCTACATTATATGAAATAATCATCTACATATTCATTTAACTATCTATTATAACTAATGGAGCAAAAATTGAAATAACATAGTGGCTAAACTAGTCTTAAGGCAATTGAGACAATAAAGAGATCAAAATGATAATGCTCTATTCATTTTGATGGGAGTATCAAAACACACCATGTTCTTTCCTCTATTGTGTTTTCAGATTTAAGTTGGATATCTTGACATAATTCTTTCCTTCATGTTCTTGCAAATTCACTTTCAACACAACCTTACATAAACTAAATCATACCAAACTCAAGGAAATACCATACATTTACAATTTGAATCTTGCATAATTTGATATCATTGTTTCATCTTATCTTTGATACACATTCATATGAGAACATAGAATACGAAAATTTTAAGAGAAGGAAAATTTACTCAATCACTTATTTTATTATCAACCTGATTCAAGGGTTCAGCCGGGAAAGAACCAGGAAGAAAACCCAGATTTGTTGCCATTTACAATAAGGTTTAAAATATAATTTACAATAGGATCTCAATCCCAAATTTCAACAATTAAATCAAATTTTCCCTCATGATCAAAATCAAGGAATTTTTAATGTTTTCTGAATCTCTTGTCAAGAACCATGGAGGAAACCAATAACTGATCGGGTGACAACCAAGAAAAACCAAAAGAACATCAAGCATGCATAATCATACAGGGTTTACACAATAATATTCACAATGAATCAAGACTAGGGAAAGGTGGATTCTTCCAACAGGAGAAGTCAAGCACAACACCCATTTAGATGCCCAATCGAGGCTAATAACCAAGAACTTCCATTCTTCCATTTAAACTTGCCATACTCATACCAGGTTTGTGCTGACGGGTAAGGGCCCATAACACCCTACCCTTTATCCCTCTTCTCATCTTGAGAAGAGACTCTACACAAGTTGGAGTCCAACTAAACAGACCTTTCCCAAAATTGGTCACTTCTGCCCTCTCCAAGGGTGAGTAATACCAAAACACCCATGTAAGGAAAACTCAAAAAAAAATGCAAACATAAACAAGGAAGGAAAAAAAAAAAAAAAAACATGGTTTTCAAATCTTCCCACATACCCACAACCATACAATAGTGAAGCAACAACAAGATAACATGAACATGAAACCAAACATAAAATCTGAATAAGGGAGATGAGAATTTCCTACCTTCACAAAGAGGTAATGGAAATGAACAAGTTTGAGTAGAGTATCCCTTTCCTCCTTCAAGCTTTAAGAAAATCTTCTCTAAAAGTAGAGATTGGGTAACCATAACACTAGTCTAAGGAAGGCCTCCAAATAAGCCTCCAACTCAACCACCCAAAAGGAGCAATAACTATTTTCACCCACTAGCCACCCTAGAAACTCCCAACTCAACCTACACTATGGTTAAACCCCAAGTGGAGATGAGGTGAGGTAACTCAAGATACCCGTGATCAATTTTCGCACAAAGGCAAAAAGGGACTTTTTGAGTGCCCTCAAAAGTCAAAGCTAGGGGCTTAGGGGTTGGAAAAGACCCCTAACCCATACCCATACCCTATGGTTAGAAAAAAAATAAGTTTTAAATCCTTAAGAAGAGGTTTAGAGTCAAATAAAAATCTAGGAATAAAATAGGTCCAACTTACTATCCTAACTTAAACCAACTTGGTCCAAAGGTTAAACAATTAACCCTAAACAGCCACTGAAGCACATAACCATTTTACGAGTGTCAAGCGACACGAAAATAACATAGTTACGAACATTTAACATTCACTGAGAAAGGAAAATGCATACATACATCTCACAATAAAAATACATGAATTACGAATCAACAAGGTTTTCAAATTTAGCACATGGAGATCAGTTATGTTCCTTTGTAGGGTTTCTTGGCTAAATATCTGCACACTCATTGCACACATCAGTAGTCTCATAAAATCATATGTACATAAATGTATACGTATTAAAAAATTCTCATAAATTAAAACATACATCAATAAGGGTTTCTTTATCCTACTTAATTCTTAACCATTTAAAATATCTTAAATCAAAGCCTCGATCCTACCTTTACTGATTTCATCAACATACATACACATGAAACATTATATGACAATCATCAAATATATCTGAAAATAACATCACACAACATAAAATAATAAAATATGTTCTAAGCATCAGATAATGTCTCGACATCTTGAGTCGTGAATAACAAAATAAGGGTAATGTATCACTATGCTATGATGGGTCGGGGCGAGGCCTCACATCCTCCCCCACTAGGCATGAACTTCCTCCTGGAGTTCATAAAAAAGGTACAGGTACTGAGATCGCATCTGCGCTACATTCTCCCATGAAGCCATGACCTCATCGTAACAATCCCATTGGACCCTAACCTGGTCCAGCTCTCGGCCTCGAAGTGCTAGGGTCCGTCGGGGCAATAATGCGGATAGGCTCCAGTGCTAGCTGTCTGTCTGACTCCACCTATAAAGCATCCCAATCTATAATATGAGACTCATCATAAATGTATCCTCTAAGTACTGAAATATGAAACACATCGTGGATGCATGATAGGCTAGGTGGCAAAGCTAAATGTTATGCAACAGGTCCTATCCTCTCAAGGATCTCGAACGGCCCAACAAACCGGGGTGCCAACTTAGAGCCCTTTCCGAAATAAATTGGACTCTTGTGTGGTCGCACCCTCAGGAACACTCTATCTCCAACCAGATACTCTCGATCCGTCCTCTTCGCATCTGCATACTTCTTCTGCCTATCTTGTGCCTCTCTCAGGCGTTGTCTGATCAGGGTCACCTGCTACTCCATCTCCTTCACTAACTATGACCCAATAGATACTCGATCCTCAATCCTATCCCAACTCAAGGGTGTCTTGCACGGTCTCCCATACAAAGCCTCATAGGGTGGCATACCTATGGAAGAATGATGCCCATTGTTGTAGGCAAACTCGACAAGATGTAGGTATTCCTCCCATTTGACCTGATGATCCATTACGTACATACGTAGCATGTCCTCCAAAACCTGATTCACTCGCTCAGTCTAGCCATCGGTCTGAGGATGGTACGCTGTACTAAAATTGAGCCTAGTGTCCAAAGCCGACTGTAACTCACTCCAAAATGAAGAAGTGAACAAAGAGTCTCTATCAGATATGATCTTACGGGGAACACCATGAAGTCTAACATTGTCCTGCAAGAATACCTGAGCTATGTCTCGTGTTGTGAATGTAGTACACACGGCTAAGAAATGGGAAACCTTGGTCAATGTGTCGACTATCACCAAAATGGCGTCATGGCGATGAGATGACATAGGAAGACCAACAATAAAATCCATAGATATAGTGTCCCATTTCCACACTGCAATCTCATGTGGTTGGAGAAGCCCGCCAGGATGACAGTGCTCCGCCTTCACCCTCTGGCACTCGAGGCATCTCGCAACTATGCTAGCAATCTGCACTCTCATGCCTGGCCAATGATACAACTGCCTCAAATCTACAGGTAACTTCTTAACATCGGGGTGTGCTGCATAAGGTGCTCTGTGAGCCTCAAGTACAATGAGTTCACGCAAACTCCCAATGGAAGGTACATACATACGTCCCCTATGTCGCAAAAGTCCATCAGACTCCAAAGAATACTCTACAAACTTCCCTTCCAAGGGTCTTTGAGAATGTACCAACTAACTTACTTCTACATAAAGCTCATCAGCTGGTAAGTGTTGCAAGATTCGCTCTCTCAAGTCGGTGCAAGTAGTCATAGATGAAAGTTCATGGCGCCTTCTGCTTAAGGCATCTGCAACCACATTCTCCTTTCCCTTGATGTAATGAACATCAAAATCATACTCACACAGGAACTCCATCCACCTTCTTTGCCTAGCATTAAGGTTCGGCTGAGAAAATATGTACTACAAGCTCTGGTGATCGGAATGAAGCTCGAACCTATGACCCAGAAGGAAATGTCGCCATCTCACCAAGGCATGAACCACTGCCGCTAGTTCTAGGTCATGAGTAAGATAATTGAGTTCATGAGTCTCCAACTTCCTAGACTCAAAGGAAAATAGGTCGTCCTTCCTACATAAGGACTGCTCCTAAACCATCTAAAGATGCATCGGTGCACACCACAAAATCTGCAATAGGATCTAGTACTACAAGAATTGGTGCACTCGTGAGGGCTCTCTTGAGCTCTTTAAAGGCTCTACCACACTTCTCTGTCCACTTGTAATTCTCCCCCTTTCTTTGAAAAGAAGTGATGGGGTGTGCCAATCTAGAGAATCCTGAAACGAAGCGTCGGTAATAACCTGCTAGCCCCATAAAGCTCCTCACTTTGGTAACACTGGTGGGTGCTGGCCAATCCATGATAGCCCTGATCTTTGATGGGTCTACTGAGACACCATCACCTAATATGACATGACCCAAATAATGTATCTCGGGTCTGAAGAATGCACACTTTGACAAGCTGCCAAACAACTGATTCTCTCTCAGCATCTGCAATACTTGTCTCAGGTGCTCTTTACGCTCTCTCTCATCATGAGAGTAAATCAGAATGTCATCAAGAAACACAACCACAAACTTATCCAAAAAGGTACGAAATACTCCATTCATAAGGCTCATGAATACAGTTGGAGCATTCGTAAGGCCAAAAGGTACCACGGTGAACTCGTAGTGGCCATACCTAGTACGAAAAGCTGTCTTGGGGATATCACTATCCACAATCCTCAACTTATGGTAACCCGACTTTAGGTCAATCCTTGAAAATATACGGGAACCCTACAACTGGTCAAAGAGATCATCGATTCTAAGAAGAGGGTATCGGTTCTTGATGGTTACTTTGTTCAATTGCCAATAATCAATACACAACCTAAGTGATCCATCCTTCTTCTTGACGAAGATCACCGGTGCACCCCAAGGTGACACACTAGGTTGAATATGCCCCTTCTCCAAGAGTTCCTCCAACAGAGCCTTTAGCTCACTAAGCTCATGAGTAGTCATCCTATATGGTGCTCTTGAAATTGGCTCAGCTCCTGGTACTAGGTCTATGTGAAAATCCACTGCTCGCAGTGGAGGCATACTAGGAAGCTCTGAAGGAAACACATCTGCAAACTCCTAAAGGATTGGAAAATCATCAAGGGATGGCTCCCTTTCTAAATCTTCCTCTCGGTCACTAATAGTGATAGCAAACAACTGACAACCCTTTCGCATGCACTGTCTAAGCTGCATAGCGGAAATCATACGAAGGGACACTGGCCTCTTCACTCCAAAGATCTCCCTAGAGATACCATCGTCATCCACACATTCCACCCTCTTTTTTCAACAATTCATCTTGGTGTTGTGGGCATAAAGCCAATCCATTCCAAGAACAACATCATAAGAACCTAGAGGGGTAATACATAGATCAGTCCTAGTGGACATGTCTCCAATCTGCATCTGACAACTTTGCACCATGGAACTAACTGACACTCTAGCTCTTGAGGCTAACTCTACCTCCCAACTAACATCTTGGCTAACTGCCACTAGCCCGCAATGCTCCACCACAAATGGAGATATAAAAGAGTTAGTAGCCCTAGAATCAAATAAAACTGCAACCATACGGCCCTGTATAATACCTATAGCATCGATAACTTTGGCCTGATGCTCAGCCTGGCGGTTGTCAACCGCTGGAAAAACTCTATGGGATCTACCCATGTCACCAACTGTCGGCTCTGAAAAAACCCTGCTCTGACCACTGGATGCCTATCCCTACGGACACTTCCTAGCTATATGACCCATGCCACCACAAGTGTAGCATGGTCTGCGAGAATAAGATCATTCACCCTGTGACCCAGACTATTGTGGGCCTCCTGATCTGCTAGATCAGTTGAATCCTCCCCTAGAAGACTACTGAGTCTTCACTAACTGAGACTTTGCGGCCTGTACTTTCTGCTCCTACCTAGGACCCTGTGACTGCAACTGCTTGGGCTCAGAGCCCTGATAACCCTGAGAAGGTTTCTGCTGCTGCTGCTGCTAAGACTGTTGGCCCCTAGAGGACCCTGCTGAATAGTTTTGATTCCCTTTCCAAGGGGGATTCTGTTGGAAGGAGTTTCGGTTCTAAGGCCGATCCCGTGACTCCTGCCTACCTCGAGTATCCTCAGCAACTAGTGCTATCTCCACTGCCTTTCTGAAGGTGGTAGGCAAGGCCATCCTAACTAGGCCCTGAATAAAGAAATTCAGACCCATGATAAAGCAATGCACCCGTAGTTTCTCAACAAAATATCTCTTTAGTTCAAAAAGGGAAATTTCAAGTTCACTATTGATCAAAAATGAGTTAAATGAGTTAACTCATTTTTCTACTCAAATTGAATCATTTACTCCTTATTTTACTCAAATGAAATCTGTTAACTTATTTTAATTTGGAACTGTCCCTTTATGACTGAACTTCACCTTTCATCCCGACCATTGATTGAAATCGATCTCAACCGTTGATGAGTTTCAGAAAAGTCTATTTAAGAGACCCTCATCTCTTCATTTTGAAAGGTTGAATGAGAATTTGCATCAATTTGTTGCTGAAATTCATACTCACATTTTCTCATATTCACATACGCAAAGATAAAGTTTGACCAAAAGTTGACCAGATTTAACCGCGGTTGACTTGAGTCGACTATTTTTGAAAAGCACTTTGAAATAATTAAACAAAATTATTTAATTAAATGGAGTACTTACTTCTAATTAATTAAACAAAGTTATTTAATTAAATGAGAAGCCATTTCTAATTAATTAAATGAAGTTATTTAATTAAATAAGAAAAGTGTCTCTAATTAATAAAAGATTATTTAATTAAATAGAAAAAGTAATTATGAGAGCATATCTCATTTTATTAAATTAAATATCTCAACAAAATCTCTCTTCAGTTCAAAAAGGGAAATTTCCAGTTCACTATTCATAAAAAATGAGTTAAATCAGTTAACTCCTTTTACTACTCAAATTTTATCAGTTAACTCCTTATTTTACTCAAATTAAATCTGTTAACTCCCTTTAATTTCAAAATCTCCCTTTATGACAGAACTTCACCTTTAATGCTAACCGTTGATTGAAATCAATCTCAACTATTGATGAATTTCAGAAAAGTCTATTTTAGAGACCCTCATCTCTTCATTTTGAAAGGTTCAATGAGAATTTTCATCAAATTGTTGCTGGAATTCATACTCACATTTGCTCATATTCACATACGCAAATATCAAATTTGACCAAAAGTTGACCAAATTTAACCACGGTTGACTTGAGTTGACTAGTTTTGAAAAGAATTTTAAAATAACTAAACGAAATTATTTAATTAAATGGAGTGCTTACTTCTAATTAATTAAACAAAGTTATTTAATTAAATGAGAAGCCATTCCTAATTAATTAAATGAAGTTATTTAATTAAATAAGAAAAGTTTCTCTAATTAATTAAAGATTATTTAATCAAATAGAAAAAGTAATTATGAGAGCATATCTTATTTTATTAAATTAAATATCTCAAAAAAATCTCTCTTCAGTTCAAAAACAGAAATTTTGCATTTCACTATTGATCAAAAATGAGTTAAATGAGTTAACTCCTTTTTTCTACTCAAATTGAACCAGTTAACTCCTTATTTTACTCAAATTAAATCTATTAACTCCCTTTAATTTGGAAATCTCCCTTTATTACTGAACTTCACCTTTAATCCTGACCATTGATTGAAATCGATCTCAACCATTGATGAATTTCTGAAAAGTCTATTTAAGAGACCCTCATATCTTCATTTTGAAAAGTTGAATGAGAATTGGCATCAAATTGTTGCTAGAATATATACTCACATTTGCTCATATTCACATACGCAAAGATATGGTTTGACCAAAAGTTGACCAGATTTAACCATGGTTGACTTGAGTTGACTTGTTTCGAAAAGAATTTTAAAATAATTAAATGAAATTATTTAATTAAATGGAGTACTTACTTCTAATTAATTAAACAAAGTTATTTAATTAAATGAGAAGCCATTCCTAATTAATTAAATGAAGTTATTTAATTAAATAAGAAAAGTGTCTCTAATTAATTAAAGATTATTTAATTAAATAGAAAAAGTAATTATGAGAGCATATCTCATTTTATTAAATTAAATATCTCAACAAAATCTCTCTTCAGTTCAAAAAGGGAAATTTCCAGTTCACTATTGATCAAAAATGAGTTAAATGAGTTAACTCATTTTTCTACTCAAATTGAATCAGTTAACTCTTTATTTTACTCAAATTAAATCTGTTAACTTCCTTTAATTTGAAAATCTCCCTTTATGACTGAACTTCACCTTTAATCCTGACTGTTGATTGAAATCGATCTCAACTATTGATCAGTTTCAAGAAAGTCTATTTAAGAGATCCTCATCTCTTCATTTTGAAAGGTTGAATGAGAATTTGCATCAAATTGTTGCTGAAATTCATACTCACATTTGCTCATATTCACATACGCAAATATCAAGTTTGACTAAAAGTTGACCAGATTTAACCACGATTGACTTGAGTTGATTAGTTTCGAAAAGTACTTTGAAATAATTAAATAAAATTATTTAATTAAATGGAGTAATTACTTCTAATTAATTAAAAAAAGTTATTTAATTAAATGAGAAGCCATTTCTAATTAATTAAATGAAATTATTTAATTAAATAAGAAAAGTGTCTGTAATTAATAAAATATTATTTAATTAAATAGAAAAAGTAATTATGAGAGCATATCTCATTTTATTAAATTAAATATCTCAACAAAAGCTCTCTTAAGTTCAAAACAGGAAATTTCTAGTTCACTATTGATAAAAAATGTGTTAAATTAGTTAACTCCTTTTTCTACTCAAATTGAATCAGTTAACTCTTTATTTTACTCAAATTAAATCTGTTAACTCCCTTTAATTTGGAAATCTCCCTTTATGACTGAACTTCACCTTTAATCCTGACCGTTGATTGAAATTGATCTCAACCGTTGATGAATTTCAGGAAAGCCTATTTAAGAGACCCTCATCTCTTCATTTTGAAAGGTTGAATGAGAATTTGCATTGAATTGTTGCTGGAATTCATACTCACATTTGCTCATATTCACATATGCAAAGATCAAGTTTGACCAAAAGTTGACTAGATTTAGCCACGGTTGACTTGAGTTGACTAGTTTAGAAAAGAATTTTAAAATAATTGAACAGAATTATTTAATTAAATGGAGTGCTTACTTTTAATTAATTAAACAAAGATATTTAATTAAATGAGAAGCCATTACAAATTAATTAAATGAACTTATTTAATTAAATAAGAAAAGTGTCTCTAATTAATTAAAGATTATTTAATTAAATAGAAAAAGTAATTATGAGAGCATATCTCATTTTATTAAATTAAATATCTGAACAAAAATCTCTCTTCAGTTCAACAAGGGAAACTTTGCACTTCACTATTTATAAAAAATGAGTTAAATGAGTTAACTCGTTTTTCTACTCAAATTGAATCATTTAACTCCTTATTTTACTCAAATTAAATCTGTTAACTCCCTTTAATTGGGAAATCTCCCTTTATGACTGAACTTCACCTTTAATCCTGATCGTTGATTGAAATCGATCTCAACCATTGATGAATTTCAAAAAAGTCTATTTAAGAGACTCTCATATCTTCATTTTGAAAGGTCAAATGAGAATTATCATCGAATTGTTGCTGGAATTCATACTCACATTTGCTCATATTCACATACAAAAAGATCAAGTTCAAGCAAAAGTTGACCAAATTTAACCATGGTTGACTTGAGTTGACTAGTTTCAAAAAGAATTTTGAAATAATTAACAAAATTATTTAATTAAATGGAGTAATTACTTCTAATTAATTAAACAAAGTTATTTAGTTAAATGAGAAGCCATTCCTAATTAATTAAATGAAGTTATTTAATTAAATAAGAAAAAGGTCTCTAATTAATTAAAGATTATTTAATTAAATAGAAAAAGTAATTATGAGAGCATATCTCATTTTATTAAATTAAATATCTCAACAAAATCTCTCTTCAGTTCAAAAAGGAAAATTTCCAATTCACTATTGATAAAAAATGAGTTAAATCATTTAACTCCTTTTTTTACTCAAATTGAATCATCTAACTCCTTATTTTACTCAAATTAAATCTGTTAACTCCCTCTAATTTAAAAATCTCTCTTTATGATTGAACTTTAGTTTTAATCCTAACCGTTGATTGAAATCGATCTCAACTGTTGATCAATTCTAGGAAAGTCTATTTAAGAGACCCTGATCTCTTCATTTTGAAAGGTAGAATGAGAATTTGCATCGAATTGTTGCTAGAATTCATACTCACATTTGCTCATATTCACATATGCAAAGATCAAGTTTGACCAAAAGTTGACATGATTTAACCATAGTTGACTTGAGTTGACTAGTTTCAAATTTTCTTTTGAAAAAATTAAATAAAATTATTTAATTAAATGGAGTAGTTGCTTCTAATTAATTAAACAAAGTTATTTAATTAAATGAGAAGCCATTCCTAATTAATTAAATGAAGTTATTTAATTAAATAAGAAAAGTTTCTCTAATTAATTAAAGATTATTTAGTTAAATTAAAAAATTAATTATGTGAGAACATCTCATTTTATTATATTAAATATCTCAACAAAATCTCTCTTCAGTTCAAAAAGGGAAATTTCCAGTTTACTATTGATCAAAAATGAGTTAAATCAGTTAACTCCTTTTTCTACTCAAATTGAATCAGGTAACTCCTTATTTTACTCAAATTAAATCTGTTAACTCCCTTTAATTTGGAAATCTCCCTTTATGACTGAAATTCTGTGAGGCGTCACCCAATCCATCATAGTACCAATGAGATAATTGTATTACGGTGATTTTTAATCCTATGTATTGATACACTTCTAAGACTGTAGGGTTATGTTATCTGCATTTTGATGATCCGCAATTACTTCTACATATTATGACCTAATTGATGCATTTAATGATTCTATTCATGTTTTAAGCTATTGACATTTCTTTAATAGAAATTGAATGGTAGAAATGCCTGTAATGTAAGAATGTAATTTTTAAGTGGAAAATAGAGTTAAATAAATAAATAAATTTTGTTATACATTGAGACCTAACCCGCATACCTAGGAATTCAATAGTTGTGGATTCAACATCTTGTCACAATGATAAAAATAGACTATGAAGCTATTCAGAATATTAAATTGACCATGTTATGATGAGTAAAGTTTGATGTTATAGTATTTTGAGCATTTTACATGGAAATTATTAGAAAAAGTAATTTAATTAAAAAGAATGAAGTATGGAAACTCAAATGTCGAATGTGATATGTAAGTTTTGATATTTTAATATTTTGAAGGTTATATTTGAAATGTTTAAGAAAGGGAAAGTTAATTTGAGATGATGAAATATATGCAAGTCTAATGTTGAATGAGATAATGATTATTTCACTTATGTACTTTTTTTTTTTTACATGATTTTCTTGTACTACTGATGCTTGAGTTTAGTGTGCAGGAATTTGACCATGGGTTTAAAGGGGAATTAAGGCTCAAACTACTACAAACATGACATAGCCAAGGTTGAATCAGTAGAAAAGATTCAAACCTCATTGTAATGTGTTTTATTTTGTATATGTGAATTTATATGTGTGTAATAGCTTAGTTCATGCATTATTGGAGTTAAGTCACTTTTAATGTAATGTGTTGTTTTGTGTGTGTCATTTGACACTTGTGTTGTCCATGTAGAGATGCCATGTCATTCAAGGTTTGACAAGAAGTAACCTAATCTAAACCTAACCCCAATGTTGTACCCAAGTTAACCTCACATAAAAAAAAATGCCATGAGGAGTCTCAATCAAAGGAAATTCGAATTTGGACTTCGCTAGGGTTTTTAGGGGTCATTAGGTGGTCCCTAAGTGTCTTTTAGGTGAAAATAAGTTACCCATATGATAGTACATCATGTCAAGGACCTATTTTTGATCTTGTGAGTGCTTAGATAGCCTAGGGAGCCCCTTTACCCATGCATTCTTCCATCAATTCGAATTTGGAGTTGTCATATCCATGTTCCCACTTAGTCAAAAATAGAAAATTTGGAGGAGACAAGTTTGTAAGAAGTAGTGGCTTAGTGTTTTTTCTAAAATAAGTGTTTTTCCTAAAATAAGTTAGTGAGAAGGCTTTATTAGAGGGTCTTGGCCAAACTAGTGGAGTGTCTACCCACTCTCTAATTTTAGAGACTGTTAGGTTTTGGAGGGAGATTAAGGGAGCTCTACTACAACTATCCTTACCATAGCTTGGACCAAGGTTGGTGTCTCAAAACTTGTTTCTTTCTCATTTCTTTCTTTTAGCATGGTTAAACAAATTTGCAAGTGTGAGAGTTCATTTATGGAGTATGCATTTGCATTGTAAATCTTGTGATATGGATTTTTGGGTATTGTGTGAAAGTGTGGTGTTCTTGTTGCATTATGAGAATTGATCATGTATTGTGACAATGTGAGAATGTGTGATGTTCTTGTAAATTTCTTGGTTCACCTTCTTGGTTTTGTTTTTGTGGAATGGAAAGAGAATGTGTTTTGTGCTTTTGGAGATCCTTTCTTGGTTTTTTTTTGTTGTTCTTCATTTGTTTTGCTGTTGTTCTTGTTTGAATGTGAGTGTTGATTGTGATTATGGGTGTGAAGGCTTCACTCGCCCTTGGGAGGGTAGAGAAGCCTTGGGTGAAGGGCATAAGTTGGGCTTGACATTGCAGGTGAGAAAGAAAATTTTGTTTTTACCTCATGATGAGGTTGTTATTATGGAGGATGGGATCCTTCATGGCCATGAATCTTGTTGTTTGGGAGGTACAAGGAGGTTTGGTGGATGAGGAGAAGATGGTTGTTTTGAAGATGTTGAGAGACAATGCAGTCATAATATGTTGTTTATGTTGTGGTGGCCTTGAGAGGCAAAATGTATTGGCAATATGATATTTATGAATTTCTCCTCCTTGAAGAGCCCACCTTCACCCAACATTTTATGATTCCAATGGTGAATCATTGTGCAAGCCATGGGAGGGTGTTGATTGTGTTTTGTGTTGTGTCTTCATGCAAGATTTTGTGATGTATGTGTGAAACCCAATTTGAGCCTTATTCCCCTAGCACGGGGGTGGTCTCTTTGGAGGCCTATGATTGGGTGGAAAGCACCCATGGTCATTGTGGTTTCTTTTTTTTGTTGTATATGCAGATTTTGTGCTCAAAGGAGCAATGGAAACAAGCTTGGTATGATCATCTTATGGATGTTTCATGAAGATAAAACTTGTCATTTTTCTTGTAATTGTAATGGAGAACTCTCCATATTGTTCATATGGTTGCAATGAATGATTGTATAGTAGAGAAGAAGGGATATGTCATTTTTAAGGAAGGAGATATTATCTTTCATGGCATCAAATATTGTATTTGTAAAAGTATAGTTTCTGTTCTTTTGTTTTGTATTGGGCTGTAAAAGCAAACCACCATTTTGTATATACTACTGTGGAGTATGGGTTCATGGGAGAAAAGAAAGTAATTTGAAGGTTCTCATAACTATTTGCATTATAAGACTCTATCTTTATGTTCTTAGTTTCAAATAGAATACTTGATTATCTTCTCAGTCATATATGAGAGAGTTTCATGTTTAGAAACAGTCATAATTATATATTGAATAATAGTTGTAAGATGCATTCACTTATGGTTGCTCATGTAAAAAAAAGATAGTAGATTTGACTCTCAAGTTTTAAAATACAAATGGATCCTCAATAGAGTATTATAATTCAATAGAGTATTATATTTGATGCCCTCAATCATCTATTGATATTAGCACTAATACTCAATACTATGCTTAGTTTGCATGTCATAAAAACCTTAAGTAAGAGTCAAAATAAATAAAAATAATAATAACTAAGATGCAAATATGGGTGAACAATAAAGTTTGTATTTCATTCTCTGGAAAATATATGGAAAGGTAGAATTAGTTTACTCCAGAATACAGGTTAATAAAATAATCACAGAGGATATCTTCTAGAATCTTTGACTTCTAATCTTAAAATAAAGATGCAAACACCTTAAAAAAAGAAAAAAGAAAAAAAAAGAGGAAAATCTATGCATGTGATAACGCATAGAATATCACAAATTTATAATAACCTTAGAAAAGACTATCTCCTAGTACCCGTAACATTGAATTTGACATGACAAAAAGATATATAAATATATATGAAGTGATAGGATCAAATAATCTTAAAAAAACTAATAATAGAGCTTAACTATAATTCACCATAGCAAGAAAAGGAGGAAACTTCAAAAAGTTTTAACATGAGCTTCCCAAGAAATGAGGCGCCCTTGTACAACCAAGAAATCCGTTGAATGATGAGAAGAGTGAAGTAGACACTATCATTTCACTCCTCATTCACGCCATCATCTCCTGCATTGAATTGGTCTCTCCTTCCATAACATAGACGTACAACGCTTTGCCCAAGTTGTGAGGTGACCGCACCAATCACTCCACCCTGTCCCACACAGGAACCAAGGGAATATTAGAAGCCAAGTGTAGGGTAGGAAAGTGACAAAGTAGAGGGAGTCCATTAAAAAAAAAATAGGGGGCTTGAAATTTGATAGACAGGTGGTCCCCACTCTACGCCTTGGAAGCCGTTGCTAGGTGCTAGGAAGGTTAAAAAGACACAGCAATAGCTTTTACCCCCCCTACCATCTCAGAGCAACACATCCCTAGGTTCTTGTTTCTCAAAAGAAAATCTCAGTCAAGAACATGGGAAAAAGGGAGGGGTGTGATATCATTATAAGGCCCTTATACCTAGGCACCTCCAGCGCTGAAGGCATAGGATACGCTTTTCAAGGCAGTTAGGAGAGGGACTTAAGGAAAGTGTAGTTTTAGGGCTTAGTGTGAATCGACCTTGTCATTGGAGGGCATTCAAGCTAAGAATAAGTGGGAAGATTGTATTGATAGACGTTCCCCTTCAAATCATGGAGAAAATAATAAAATGCAAGCCCTATGAAAGGATAGAGTTGCTGGTAGGAGAGTAATGAGGATGTATTTAGTTGAAATCTATTAGACAATTTTAGATGCGTGGAATAATAATAGAAATATCAAATGAGATAGTTGTATTTTATTATTGCTTTAGGATAAGGGGGCCTTTGGGATTAGGATAATTAGAATAATTCAAGTTTAATTTTAGAAATAGTTAAATAAGTATACCTATTAGTAGTTAATTTTTAAGTAATGTAATGGATGGAGTATTATTAAAGATAAGTGATAGTAATTATCTTAGTAAATGAAATTGTTGAGGGATTATGATGTTATTAAAAGTTACTTGTATATGTTAGGAATGAAATCTATTATAATATATTATGGGATTGAAGGTACAGAGACTAATAAATTGTGTTAGTACATGTTGATATTAGATTAATCTAATGTAGTATATCTTTAACTCAATAGTTTATTTCAAAAAAAAAATTAGTGTATTTTTTTTACTAGTAATTTTGGGCATGAAAACTTCACCTTTAATCCTGACTGTTGATTGAAATCGATCTCAATCGTTGATGAATTCTAGAAAAGTCTATCTAAGAGACCCTCATCTCTCCATTTTGAAAGGTTGAATGAGAATTTCCATCGAATTGTTGCTGAAATTCATACTCACATTTGCTCATATTCACATACGCAATAATCAAGTTTGACCAAAAGTTGACCATATTTAACCACGGTTGACTTGAGTTGACTAGTTTCGAAAAGAATTTTAAAATAATTAAACAAAATTATTTAATTAAATGGAGCACTTACTTCTAATTAATTAAGAAAAGTTATTTAATTAAATGAGAAGCCATTCCTAATTAATTAAATGAAGTTATTTAATTAAATAAGAAAAGTGTCTCTAATTAATTAAAGATTATTTAATTAAAGAAAAAAATTAATTATGAGAGCATATCTCATTTTATTAAATTAAATATCTCAACAAAATCTCTCTTCAGTTCAAAAAGAAAAATTTCTAGTTTACTATTGATCAAAAATGAGTTAAATCAATTAACTCCTTATTCTACTCAAATTGAATCAGTTAACTCTTTATTTTACTCAAATTAAATCATTTAGCTCCCTTTAATTTGAAAATCTCCCTTTATGATTGAACTTCACCTTTCATACTGACCGTTGATTGAAATCGATCTCAACCATTGATGAATTCCAGAAAAGTCTATTTAAGAGAACCTCATCTCTTCATTTTGAAAGTTTGAATGAGAATTTGCATCGAATTGTTGCTGGAATTCATACTCACATTTGCTCATATTCACATACCCAAAGATCAGGGTTGACCAAAAGTTGACCAAATTTAACCACGATTGACTTGAGTTGACTAGTTTCGAATTTTTTTTTGAAATAATTAAACGAAATTATTTAATTAAATGGAGTACTTAATTCTAATTACTTAAACAAAGTTATTTAATTAAATGAGAAGCCATTCCTAATTAATTAAATGAAGTTATTTAATTAAACAAGAAAAGTGCTTCTAATTAATTAAATATTGTTTAATTAAATTGAAAAAGTAATTATGAGAGCATATCTCATTTTATTAAATTAAATATCTCAACAAAATCTCTCTTCAGTTCAAAAAAGGAAATTTTCAATTCACTATTGATAAAAAATGAATTAAATCACTTAACTCCTTTTTGTACTCAAATTGAATCTGTTAACTCATTATTTTACTCAAATTAAATTTGTTAACTCCCTTTAATTTGGAAATCTCCCTTTATGACTGAACTTCACCTTTAATCCTGACCGTTGATTGAAATCGATCTCAACCGTTGATGAATTCCAACAAAGTCTATTTAAGAGACCCTCATCTCTTCATTTTGAAAGGTTGAATGAGAATTTGCATCGAATTGTTGCTGAAATTCATACTCACATTTGCTCATATTCACATACGCAAAGATCAAGTTTGACCAAAAGTTGACCAAATTTAACCATGGTTGACTTGAGTTGACTAGTTTCAAAAATAATTTTGAAATAATTAAAAGAAATTATTTAATTAAATGGAGTACTTGCTTCTAATTAATTAAACAAAGTTATTTAACTAAATGAGAAGCCATTCCTAATTAATTAAATGAAGTTATTTAATTAAATAAGAAAAGTGTCTCTAATTAATTAAATATTATTTTATTTAATTGAAAAAGTAATTATGAGAGCATATCTCATTTTATTAAATTAAATATTATCAACAAAATCTCTCTTCAGTTCAAAAAGGAAAATTTTCAGTTCACTATTGATAAAAAATGAGTTAAATTAGTTAACTCCTTTTTCTACTCAAATTGAATCAGTTAACTCCTTATTTTACTCAAATTAAATTTGTTAACGCCCTTTAATTTGGAAATCTCCCTTTATTTCTGAACTTCACCTTTAATCCTAACTGTTGATTGAAATCAATCTCAACCGTTGATGAATTCCAGGTAAGTCTATTTAAGAGACCCTCATCTCTTCATTTTGAAAGGCTGAATGAGAATTTGCATCGAATTGTTGCTGGAATTCATACTCATATTTGCTCATATTCACATAAGCAAAGATCAAGTTTGACCAAAAGTTGACCAGATTTAACTACGGTTGACTTGAGTTGACTAGTTTCGAAAAGAATTTTGAAATAATTAAACTAAATTATTTAATTAAATGGAGTACTTACTTCTAATTAATTAAACAAAGTTATTTAATTAAATAAGAAGCCATTCCTAATTAATTAAATGACGTTATTTAATTAAATAAGAAAAGTGTCTCTAATTAATTAAAGATTATTTAATTAAATAGAAAAAGTAATTATGAAAGCATATCTCATTTTATTAAATTAAATATCTTAACAAAATCTCTCTTCGGTTCAAGAAGTGAAATTTCCAATTGACTATTGATAAAAAATGAGTTAAATTAGTTAACTCCTTTTTCTACTCAAATTAAATTAGTTAACTCCTTATTTTACTCAAATTAAATCTTTTAACTCCCTTTAATTTGGAAATCTTCCTTTATCACTAAACTTCACCTTTAATCCTGACCGTTGATTGAAATCGATCTCAACCGTTGATGAATTCCATGAAAGTCTATTTAAGAGACCCTTATCTCTTCATTTTGAAAAGTTGAATGAGAATTTGCATCAAATTGTTGTTGGAATTCATACTCACATTTGCTCATATTCACATACACAATGATCAAGTTTGAATAAAAGTTGACCATATTTAACCACGGTTGACTTGAGTTGAGTAGTTTAGAAAATAATTTTGAAATAATTAAGCGAAATTATTTAATTAAATAGAGTACTTACTTCTAATTAATTAAACAAAGTTATTTAATTAAATGAGAAACGATTACTAATTAATTAAATAAATTTATTTAATTAAATAAGAAAAGTGTCTCTAATGTAGTGCCTACCCTCGTTCTCATCTTTTCTAGACTTATTGTTATTAGACTATGTAGACTAGTTTTATGTTGATGGTTTAGTGGTGTTGTTTTGACACTATCAGATATTATGATATGGATTCAGTTGATATATGATGAGATCATTTAGAATTTACATTTCATGATCATTACATTATTTTCAGTTATTAATGATGATTAGCTAGATGGTTTATTATCTCATGTGTTTTATTATGGTTACTTACGTCATACTTGCATGTGTATGGTGTGTGTGTTTTCTTATTATATGGCGTATCTAATGTGGTTAAGGAAGGGAGTCGTAGTCACCTGCTTAGTTGGGATCTACACGATGCACCACTTCCTACCATTGTCTATTTAACTTAGCATTATATATTGTATGTACATGCATGGTTTTTCTACAAGTTGCAGGTACCGGGTATCAACTTCTCTGAATTGCCAAGATGAGTGTACCCTATTATACTATCTCAATGATAAGAGAAGGGAGATAAATTCTCAAGTCTAAATCCCAAACCTAAAAACTATTTGTCCTAGTGAGTTAGGACAAGTATCAGAGTTGAATACCCACCAGATGTGTCAGCTGACATATTTCATGATTTTTAACCCTTTAGACTGATTTTATATGATTTGTTCTATGATGGGTTTTCATATTTTATCTTGGAGGTCTATGGTGAATTGTTTATTAATTAAGTCTTAATAAATATATTTAATTAATAAATTATTTATTTGAGAAAATTAATAAAATATCATGATCTTTGATATTTTGATTGTAATTTATTAAATGTGAATTATTAGGAAAAAAGAATTAAATAAAAGAAAACTAAAAATTAAAATTAATAATAATTATAAAATAATAATAAAGTAATAAATAAAATAATAATAATAAAAGTTATAAAAAATAAAATGAAAGTTATAAAATTTAAATAGAAATTATTTAATAAGTAAATTGGAGTTATAAGCTTGCATGGGAATTAACATGTGTCAACAACACGGGGGTTAGTGCATCAATTAAGAACAAGGTGTCTACAATTATATGACTCATCAAAAAGTTTGGAAAAGACCCATGCTTAGTTGGTGACACCTTTCAGCCATTTCAAAAAGCATTCCAAAGGTTTCTTGAGAGCTCTTTATATTCAGGCATTCATAGAAGCTTAGGGAGAGAGCGTGGAGAGCAATTGGAGCATTGGAGGACTCAAGAACTTTGAAGAAGGGAACTTGCTCTGCGAGTTTTCTGAGAAAAAGCAAATTATCTTCAGAATCCGGGTACATTCTTGTGATTTTTATTATGCTATTTTCACATCATGCATTCCTGTCTTCTTCATGTCTTCTAAGGAATTTCATATTTTTATTGTATGCATTTTCAATTTGGGCATATAAATTTATTTGAGAATTTTAA
The DNA here is from genome assembly GCA_028749045.1 of Cupressus sempervirens. Lineage (NCBI taxonomy): Eukaryota > Viridiplantae > Streptophyta > Pinopsida > Cupressales > Cupressaceae > Cupressus > Cupressus sempervirens. The sequence goes on along the minus strand of CM053791.1, from coordinate 469,495,585 downwards.
TATGCATAGAAAAAAAAAAAAATGGGGCTAGGGTTGAAATTCATAGTCAAACCCATTAGAATTAATTATTGAAAATTTTGGAGATCAAAGGTCTATGGGGGAATTCTAAAAATTAGAAGTTTTTAATAAACTATGTATATACATGTTTATATAAATATATACATATATATGTATACGTATATATATGTATATATATATATATATATACATACATATTTATGTATATATGTATATACATATATGTATATATATATACATATATATATATATATATGTATATACATATATATACGTATATATATATATACATATATACGTATATATATATACTGAACAAGGGCATTTTATTATTCGCAGCGATGAAATTTTATTTCAATTTCGAACTGCATCAATGGGAAAATGTTTTATTAAAAATGTTATAAAAAATATATATATAATATTGTGTTTCGAGCCACGCAGTCCGGCAGAGTACCTATTGTCGTAGGTACTGCGACAAAAGGGGTACTCTGTATCTGTTGTCACCACAGTACTCTGTGACAACAGAGTACCGAGCACTTGGTACCGCATCATTTCAGATGGACGACTTCATTTTTTTTAAAAAAAAGACTGCCGAATGTTATATGTTTAATGTTATATGATTTCAGCCAGCGTTTGTATATTATAATTCGGCTTTGTTTTGTTAAAAGGAAAGAATGTTATGAAATTTGACTTTTATTGTATTAGATTTTCATATGTTATATGATATAAATGAAAATTAATATTATTCAATTTTATAAAATGCGATAATAATTATTTATATTATATATATATGTGTGTGTGTGTGTGTGTGTGTGTGTGTGTGTGTGTGTGTGTGTGTGTGTGTGTGTGTGTATGTAATATGTAAATATGTAATTTATAAATTTGAATTATTATTGTTTGATAAAAGATTCAAGGGCTCATCTTTTATAATAAAGAATCATTTTATAATACAAATTTAATTAAAAGATTGGTGGGGAACAATTTCAATAAAATATTATAATTGGAAATCGGATTTTAGTTTTAGAAAGGAAAACTTTTATCTATCCAAAAATAATAAATGGAAAAATGTACAAAATGTTCCTCTAATTCTTTCTCTAAACTTGGAAGCATAAACCGAGACTTTTGCAATTGAATTCAAAATTGAAAATTTAGCAAAACCAAAACATGTGTTTACATTGTGTATTCTTTATGCTATTGTTTTGAGTTTTGGGTTGACTAGTGTTGACCAGTTATGGGATGTCTACCAGAGGCTTGGGGGTTATGTGACTGTGATGCCATGATGATGTTTTAATCTTGATCTTTATATCCCAACCATGGTTATGTGATGGAATGCTCTATGTATTGGATGTGAATACTGATTGTTATAGTTGAGTTTTTTTTAATTTATGAGACACTTGACTTAACCATTATTTTTGGTCATCGATAAGTTATCCTTGGTTATTTTCTAGTCGCCATGATGGGACTAAAATGTGGATAAATTCTTGATGATGCCATGTTGTGACATGCTTGACTCAACCATTTTTGGAGTCTTCGATTAGTATGATTGAGATATATTTTGGTTATTGAGAACCATTGGATACTTTGATTATTAGTGATATTTCAGTTGCCAATAGAAAGTTATTGTGTTCATGATTTTCTATGGATGTTGGCTCATGGAGATTTGATGCTTTTATGCATATTTGATGATTTTATGGATTATCTTTTGTAATTTTGAGATTTATGAGTCCATGAGAATTAGGGTAGGATATCTGCATGTAGTGACAGGAAGAGGTTTGCAATGGGGGTCGGAGCCCTAAGAGGCTGCCAGGGTAACTCATTGTAAGTTAAATTAATAAGTGATAACATTCACACCTAATACTAACTGAATGAACCTAAAAAGATAAGTATTTTGGTTCTCGCCCATGCCTTGAGTGCTTGTATAGGCTAGGATGGGAGTAGTGAGAATGCATGGTTCCAACCTTGCATTCCATAGTATGCCTTGTTAGTATGAGAAGATACTAGTGGCCGCATGAGATCAGTATGGACTCGTGGAGTTTAGCTAACTGCCGGGATAACTTGTATGTGATAAATGCGATGACACTTTCCCGCTTGCATAGTAGGTTCCTACATGTCATTGTGTGCCTCTGGGAAGTAGATGTCAATTTTGTGATTGAAACCTTGAGTTAGTATACCTTTAGGATTCCTAGACTTATACAGATTTGTGCTATGTGATTTGGATAGCCTGTTTGGGACTTGAGATTACCTCCTCAGCATGGTGGGAGTGGACCACTTAGGTACCATGCGGTCTGGTGGTAGTGTACTTTCCACTCTTATCATTTTGAGATTCATTGAGACATCGTGGCTGATGCATCCTTCATGATGGTGGATATGTATCCTTTTTCATTGATGATTAGCATATGTTAGATGATGTTATCTTATGCTTATATTTTCATGTTAGATTACTTTCTACATATGATGTTGTATATGTTAGGAGTGACATTCCTACTATGTTAATACCGATGATCTTTTCGATGATTTGGGATGTTACGCATAGAGGGATGGCTAGGGCCTATGATGGTCTAATGATGCTATTAACGGTTGGGAGGAACCGTGCACTTAGTTAGTTATGTTTGATCTTATGATGGATGTATATGTATTCTATGATGATGTATCATGTGTATCATGTGATTGTCTTTGATGTATCATGGATTAGAATAGGATGATGTACCTTATTTCACATATGTATATTCTTTTAAGCCTTCATACCCTGTGACATGTACAGTGGATGATTGAGCATTTGGAAATGTAAGATATGAACATTGGACTTATCATTATTATTTCATGTGGATGTTGTACTAGATAGATTCATGTATGTTAGTTAATTTAGATGTAACTCAATGTTAAGGGATTCTTAAAGAATGAAATTGGTTATGTATGTTATGTTTAATTTTAGATGGACATTGCTATTGCTTCTGTTATTGTGAATAAGTTATCTATGGTATTTACTTTCATGTAAAAAAAATATATTACCAAACTTAATGAAACTCTAGGTTAATTCTTTGGATCCCTTGGCGGGGCGTTACATCTAATTAATTAAAGATTACTTAATTAAATAGAAAAAGTAATTATGAGAGCATATCTCATTTTATTAAATTAAATATCTCAACAAAATCTCTCTTCAATTCAAAAAGGGAAATTTTCAGTTCACTATTGATAAAAATTGAGTTAAATCAGTTAACTCCGTTTTCTACTCAAATTGAATCAGTTAACTCCTTATTTTACTCAAATTAAATCTGTTAACTCCCTTTAATTTGGAAATCTCCTTTTATGACTAAAATTCACGTTTAATCTTGACCGTTGATTGAAATCGATCTCAACCGTTGATGAATTCCAGGAAAGTCTATTTAAGACACCCTCATCTCTTCATTTTGAAAGGTTGAATGAGAATTTGCATTGAACTGTTGCTGGAATTCATACTCACATTTGCTCATATTCACATAAGCAAAGATCAAGTTTGACCAAAAGTTGATCAGATTTAAACACAGTTGACTTGGGTTGACTAATTTCGAAAAAAAAATTGAAATAATTAAATGAAATTATTTAATTAAATGGAGTACTTACTTCTAATTAATTAAACAAAGTTATTTAATTAAATGAGAAGCCATTCCTAATTAATTAAATGTAGTAATTTATTTAAATAAGAAAATTCTCTCTAATTAATTAAAGATTATTTAATTAAATAGAAAAAGTAATTATGAAAGCATATCTCATTTTATTAAATTAAATATCTCAACAAAATCCCTCTTCAGTTCAAAAAGGGAAATTTCTAGTTCACTATTCATAAAAATTGAGCTAAATCAGTTAAATCTTTTTTCTACTCAAATTGTATCAGTTAACTCCTTATTTTACTCAAATTAAATCTGTTAACTCCCTTTAATTTGGAAATCCCCCTTTATGACTGAACTTCACCTTTAATCCTGACCGTTGATTGAAATCGATCTCAACCGTTGATGAATACCAGGAAAGTCTATTTAAGAGACCCTCATCTCTTCATTTTGAAAGGTTGAATGAGAATTTGCATCGAATTGTTATTGGAATTCATACTCACATTTGCTCATATTCACATACGCAAAGATCAAGTTTGACCAAAAGTTGACCAGATTTAACCACAGTTGACTTGAGTTGAATAGTTTCAAAATTAATTTTAAAATAATTAAACGAAATTATTTAATTAAATGGAGTACTTACTTCAAATTAATTAAACAAAGTTATCTAATTAAATGAGAAGCCATTCCTAATTAATTAAATGAAATTATTTAATTAAATAAGAAAAGTGTCTCTAATTAATTAAAGATTATTTAATTAGATAGAAAAAGTAATTATGAGAGCATATCTCATTTTATTGAATTAAATATCTCAACAAAATCTCTGTTCAGTTCAAAAAGGGAAATGTTTAGTTCACTATAGATAAAAAATAAGTTAAATCGATTATATCCTTTTTCTACTCAAATTGAATCAGTTAACTTCTTATTTTACTCAAATTAAATCTATTAACTCTCTTTAATTTGGAAATCTCCCTTTATGAATGAACTTCACCTTTAATCCTAACCGTTGATTGAAATCGATCTCAACCGTTGATGAATTCCAAGAAAGTCGATTTAAGAGACCCTTATGTCTTCATTTTCAAAAGTTGAATGAGAATTTGTATCGAATTGTTGATGGAATTCATAGTCACATTTGCTCATATTCACATACACAAAGATCAAGTTTGACCAAAGTTGACCAAATTTAACCACGGTTGACTTGAGTTGACTAGTTTCGAAAAAAAATTTGAAATAATTAAACAAAATTATTTAATTAAATGGAGTACTTACTTCTAATTAATTAAACAAAGTTATTTAATTAAATGAGAAGCCATTCCTAATTAATTAAATAAAATTATTTAATAAAATAAGAAAATTGTCTCCAATTAATTAAAGATTATTTAATTAAATAGAAAAAGTAATTATGGGAGCATATCTCATTTTATTAAATTAAATATCTCAACAAAATATCTCTTCAGTTCAAAGAGGGAAATTTCCAGTTCACTATTGATCAAAAATAGTTAAATTAGATAACTCTTTTTTCTACTCAAATTTAATCAGTTAACTGCTTATTTCACTCAAATTAAATCTATTAACTCCTTTTAATTTGGAAATCTCCCTTTATGACTGAACTTCAACTGTAATCCTGACCGTTGATTAAAATCGATCTCAACCGTTGATAAATTTCAAGAAAGTCTTCTCAAGAGACCCTCATCTCTTCATTTTGAAAGGTTGAATGAGAATTTGCATCGAATTGTTGCTGAAATTCATACTCACATTTGCTCATATTCACATACAAAAAAATCAAGTTTGACCAAAAGTTGACCAGATTTAACCATGGTTGACTTGAGTTGACTTGTTTCAAAAAGTATTTTGAAATAATTAAACGAAATTATTTAATTAAATGGAGTACTTACTTCTAATTAATTAAACAAAGTTATTTAATTAAATGAGAAGCCATTCCTAATTAATTAAATGAAGTTATTTAATCAAATAAGAAAAGTGCCTCTAATTAATTAAAGATTATTTAATTAAATAGAAAGAGTAAATATGAGAGCATATCTCATTTTATTAAATTAAATATCTCAACAAAATCTTTCTTCAATTCAAAAAGTGAAATTTTCAGTTCACTATTGATCAAAAATGAGTTAAATGTGTTAACTCCTTTTTCTACTCAAATTGAATTAGTTAAATCCTTATTTTACTCAAATTAAATCTGTTAACTCCCTTTAATTTGGAAATCTCCCTTTATGACTGAACTTCACCTTTAATCCTGACCGTTGATTAAAATCGATCTCAACTATTGATGAATTCCAAGAAAGTCTATTTAAGAGACCCTCATCTTTTAATTTTTAAAAGTCAAATAAAAATTTGCATCGAATTGTTTGTGGAATTCATACTCACATTTGCTCATATTCACATACACAAAGATCAAGTTTGACCAAAAGTTGACCAGATTGAACCACGGCTGACTTGAGTTGACTAGTTCCGAAAACAATTTTGAAATAATTAAATGAAATTATTTAATTAAATAGAGTACTTACTTCTAATTAATTAAAGAAAGTTATTTAATTAAATGAGAAGCCATTCCTATTTAATCAAATGAAGTTATTTAATTAAATAAGAAAATTGTCTCTAATTAAATAAAGATTAATTAATTAAATAGAAAAAGTAATTATGAGAGCATATCTCATTTTATTAAGTTAAATTTCTCAATAAAATATCTCTTCAGTTCAAAAAGGGAATTTTCCAGTTCTCTATTGATAAAAAATGAGTTAAATTAGTTAACTCCTTTTTCTACTCAAAATGAATTAGTTAACTCCTTATTTTACTCAAATTAAATATGTTAACTCCCTTTAATTTGGAAATCTCCCTTTATGACTGAACTTGACGTTTAATCCTGATCGTTGATTGAAATCGACTTCAACAGTTGATGAATTCTAGGAAAGTCTATTTAAAAGATCGTAATCTCTTCATTTTGAAAGGTTGAATTAGATTTTGCATCAAATTGTTGCTAGAATTCATACTCACATTTGCTCATATTCACATACGCAAAGATCAAGTTTGACTAAAAGTTGACCAGATTTAACCACGATTTACTTGAGTAGACTAGTTTTAGAAAGAATTTTAAAATAATTAAACGAAATTATTTAATTAAATGGAGTACTTACTGCTAATTAATTAAACAAAGTTATTTAAATAAATGAGAAGCCATTCCTAATTAATTAAATGAAGTTATTTAATTAAATAATAAAAGTGTCTCTAATTAATTAAAGATTATTTAATTAAATAGAAAAAGTAATTATGAGAGCATATCTCATTTTATTATATTAAATATCTCCACAAAATCTCTCTTCAATTCAAAAAGGGAAATTTCTAGTTTACTATTGATAAAAAATAAGTCAAATGAGTTAACTCCTTTTTCTACTCAATTGAATCAGTTAACTTCTTATTTTACTCAAATTAAATCGGTTAACTCACTTTAATTTGGAAATCTCCCTTTATGACTGAACTTCACCATTAAATCCTAACCATTGATTGAAATCGATCTCAACCGTTGATGAATTTCAAAAAAGTCTACTTAAGAGACCCTCATCTCTTCATTTTGAAAGGTTGAATGAGAATTTGCATCGAATTGTTGCCAGAATTCATACTCACATTTGCTCATATTCACATACGCAAAGATCAAGTTTGACCAATAGTTGACCAGATTTAACCATGGTTGACTTGAGTTGACCAATTTTGAAAAGTATTTTGAAATAATTAAACGAAATTATTTAATTAAATGGAGAACTTACTTTTAATTAATTAAACAAAGTTATTTAATTAAATGAGAAGCCATTCCTAATTAATTAAATGAAGTTATTTAATTAAATAAGAAAAGTGCCTCTAATTAATTAAAGATTATTTAATTAAATAGAAAAAGTAATTATGAGAGCATATCTCATTTTTTAAAATTAAATATCTCAACAAAATCTCTCTTCAGTTCAAAAAAGAAAATTTCGAGTTCACTATTGATCAAAGAAGAATTAAATGAGTTAACTCCTTTTCTACTCAAATTGAATCAGTTAACTCCTTATTTTACTCAAATTAAATCTGTTAACTCCCTTTAATTTGGAAATCTTCCTTTATGACTGAAATTCACCTTTAATCCTGACCGTTGAATTAAATCGATCTCAACCGTTGTTGAATTTCAAAAAAGTCTATTTAAGAGACCCTCATCTCTTCATTTTGAAAGGTTGAATAAAAATTTGCATCGAATTGTTGCTAGAATTCATACTCACGTTTGCTCATATTCACATACACAAAGATCAAGTTTGGCAAAAAGTTGACCAGATTTAACCACAGTTGACTTGAGTTGACTAGTTTCAAACAGAATTTTGAAATAATTAAACGAAATTATTTAATTAAATGGAGTACTTACTTCTAATTAATTAAACAAAGTTATTTAATTAAATGAGAAGCCATTTCTAATTAATTAAATGAAGTTATTTAATTAAATAAGAAAAGTGTCTCTAATTAACTAAAGATTATTTAAATAAATAGAAAAAGTAATTATGAGAGCATATCTCATTTTATTAAATTAAATATCTCAACAAAATCCCTCTTCAATTCAAAAAGGGAAATTTTCAGTTCCCTATTGATGAAAAATGAGTTAAATCAGTTAACTCCTTCTTTTACTCAAATTGAATCAGTTAACTCATTATTTTACTCAAATTAAATCTGTTAACTCCTTTTAATTTGGAAATCTCCTTTTATGACTGAACTTCACATTTAATCCTGACCGTTGATTGAAATCGATTTCAACCATTGATGAATTCCAGGCAAGTCTATTTAAAAGACCCTAATCTCTTTATTTTGAAAGGTTGAATTAGAATTTGCATCAAACTGTTGCTGAAATTCATACTCATATTTGCTTATTTTCACATTCGCAAAGATCAAGTTTGACCAAAAGTAGACCAGATTTAACCACGGTTGACTTGAGTCAACTAGTTTTGAAAAGTATTTTAAAATAATTAAATAAAATTATTTAATTAAATGGAGTACTTACTTCTATTTAATTAAACAAAGTTATTTAATTAAATGAGAAGCCATTCCTAATTAATTAAATGAAGTTATTTAATTAAATAAGAAAAGTGTCTCTAATTAATTAAAGATTATTTAATTAAATAGAAATTGTAATTATAAGAGCATATCTCATTTTATTAAATGAAATATCTCAACAAAATCTCTCTTCAGTTCAAAAACAAAAAGTTTGAGTTCACTATTGATCAAAAATGAGTTAAATGAGTTAACTCATTTTTCTACTCAAATTGAATCAGTTAACTCCTTATTTTACTCAAATTATTTCTGCTAACTCCCTTTAATTTGGAAATCTCCCTTTATGACTGAACTTCACCTTTAATCTTGACCGTTGATTAAAATCGATCTCAACCGTTGATGAATTCTATGAAAGTCTACTTAGGAGACCCTTGTCTCTTCATTTTGAAAGGTTGAATGAGAATTTGCATCGAATTCTTGTTAGAATTCATATTCACATTTTCTCATATTCGCATATGCAAAGATCAAGTTTGACCAAAAGTTGACCAGATTTAACCATGGTTGACTTGAGTCGACTAGTTTCATAAAGAATTTTGAAATAATTAAACTAAATTATTTAATTAGATGGAGTACTTACTTCTAATTATTTAAACAAAGTTATTTAATTAAATTAGAAGCCATTCCTAGTTAATTAAATGAAGTTATTTAATTGAATGAGAAAACTATCTCTAATTAATTAAAGATTATTTAATTAAATAAAAAAAGTAATTATGAGAGCATATCTCATTTTTTTAAATTAAATATCTTAACAAAATCTCTCTTCAGTTCAAAAAGAGAAATTTTCAGTTCACTATTGATCTCAACTGTTGATGACTTGCAAGAATATCTTTTTAAGAGACCCTTATCTCTTCATTTTGAAAGGTTGAATGAGAATTTGCATCGAATTGTTGCTGGAATTCATACTCACATTTACTCATATTCACATACGCAAAGATCAAGTTTGACCAAAAGTTGACCAGATTTAACCACAGTTGACTTGAGTTAACTAGTTTCGAAAATAATTTTGAAATAATTAAATGAAATTATTGAATTAAATAGAAAAAGTAATTATGAGAGCATATCTCATTTTATTAAATTAAATATCTCAACAAAATCTCTCCTCAGTTCAAAAAGTGAAATTACCAGTTCACTATTGATAAAAAATGAGTTAAATGAGTTAACGCCTTTTTCTACTCAAATTGAATTAGTTAACTCCTTATTTTACTCAAATTAAATCTGTTAACTCTCTTTAATTTCAAAATCTCATTTTATCACTAAACTTTACCTTTAATCCTGACCGTTGATTGAAATTGATGTCAATCGTTGATGAATTCCAGAAAATTCTATTTAAGAGACCCTCATCTCTTCATTTTGAAAGGTTGAATGAGAATTGTGATCGAATTGTTGTTGTAATTCATACTCACATTTGCTCATATATTAAAAGATCAATTTTGACCAAAAGTTGACCAGATTTAACCATTGTTGACTTGAGTTGACTAATTTTGAAAAGAATTTTAAAATAATTAAATAAAATTATTTAGTTATATGGAGTACTTACTTCTAATTAATTAAACAAAGTTATTTAACTAAATGAGAAGCCATTCCTAATTAATTAAATGAAGTTATTTAATTATATAGGAAAAATGTCTTTAAGTAATTAAAAATTATTTAATTAAATAGAAAACATAATTATGAGAGCATATCTCATTTTATTAAATTAAATATCTCAAAAAATCTCTCTTTAGTTCAAAAAGGGAAATTTCTAGTTCACTATTGATCAAAAATTAGTTAAATCAGTTAACTCATTATTCTACTCAAATTGAATCAGTTAACTCTTTATTTTAATCAAATTAAATCTGTTAACTCCCTTTAATTTGGAAATCTCCCTTTATGAATGAACTTCACCTTTAATCCTGACCGTTGATTGAAATCGATCTCAACCGTTGATGAATTCTAGGAAAGTCTATTTAAGAGACCCTCATTTCTTCATTTTGAACGGTTGAATGATAAGTTGCATCGAATTGTTGCAGGAATTCATACACACATTTGCTCATATTCACATACGCTAAGATCAAGTTTCACCAAATGTTGACCAGATTTAACTTCGGTTGACTTGAGTTGACTAGTTTCGAAAAGAATTTTAAAGTAATTAAACGAAATTATTTAATTAAATGGAGTATTTCCTTCTAATTAATTAAACAAAGTTATTTAATTAAATGAAAAGCCATTCATAATTAATTAAATGAAGTTATTTAATTAAATAAGAAAACTGTCTCTAATTAATTAAAGATTATTTTATTAAATAGAAAAAGTAATTATGAGAGCATATCTCATTTTATCAAATTAAATATCTCAACGAAATCTCTCTTCAGTTCAAAAAGAGAAATTTCTAGTTCACTATTGATAAAAAATGAGTTAAATAAGTTAATTCCTTTTTTTACTCAAATTGAATCAATTAATTGCTTATTTTACTCAAATTATATCTGTTAACTCCCTTTAATTTGGAAATCTCCCTTTATGACTAAATTTGACCTTTAATCCTGATCATTGATTGAAATCGATCTTAACCGTTGATGAATTCAAGGAAAGTCTACTTCAGAGACCCTCATCTCTTCATTTTGAAAGGCTGAATGAGAATTTGCATTGAATTGTTGTTGTAATTCATACTCACATTTGCTCATATTCACATACGCAAAGATCAAGTTTGACCAAAAGTTGACCAGACTTAACCACGGTTGACTTGAGTTGACTAGTTTCGAAAAGAATTTTGAAATAATTAAACAAACTTATTTAATTGAATAGAGCACTTACTTCTAATGAATTAAACAAAGTTTTTTAATTAAATGAGAAGCCATTCCTAATTAATCAAATGAAGTTATTTAATTAAATAAAAAAAGTGTCTCGAATTAATTAAAAATTATTTAATTAAATAGAAAAGTAATTATGAGAGCATATCTCATTTTATTAAATTAAATATCTCAACAAAATCTCTCTTTAGTTCAAAAAAGGAAATTTCCAGTTCACTATTGATCAAAAATGAGTTAAATGAGTTAACTCCTCTTTCTACTCAAATTGAATCAGTTAACTCCTTATTTTACTCGAATTAAATCTGTTAACTCCCTTTAATTTGTAAATCTCCCTTGATGACTGAACTTCACCTTTAATCCTGACTGTTGATTGAAATTGATCTCAACCTTTCATGAGTTTCAGGAAAGTCTATTTAAGAGGCCCTCATCTCTTCATTTTGAAAGGTTGAATGAGAATTTGTATCGAATTGTTGTTGGAATTCATACTCACATTTGCTCATATTCACATACAAAAAGATCAAGTTTGACCAAAAGTTGACCAGATTTAACCACGGTTGACTTGAGTTGATTTGTTTCGAAAATAATTTTGAAATAATTAAACGAAATTATTTAATTAAATGGAGTACTTACTTCTAATTAATTAAACAAAGTTATTTAATTAAATGAGAAGTCATTGCTAGTTAATTAAATGAAATTATTTAATTAAATAAGAAAAGTGTCTCTAATTAACTAAAGATTATTTAATTAAATAGAAAAAGTAATTATGAGAGCATATCTCATTTTATTAAATTAAATATCTAAACAAAATCTCTCTTCAGTTCAAAAAGCGAAATTTCCAGCTCACTATTGATCAAAAATGAGTTAAATTAGTTAAGTCCTTTTTCTACTCAAATTGGATTAGTTAACTCCTTATTTTACTCAAATTAAATCTGTTAACTCCCTTTAATTTGGAAATCTCCCTTTGTGACTGAACTTCACCTTTAATCCTGACCGCTGATTGAAATCGTTCTCAACCGTTGATGAATTCCATGAAAGTCTACATAAGAGACCCTCATCTCTTCATTTTGAAAGGTTGAATGAGAATTTGCATTGAATTGTTGCTGGAATTCATACTCACATTTGCTCATATTCACATACGCAAAGATCAATTTTGACCAAGAGTTGACCAGATTTAACCACGGTTGGCTTGAGTTGACTAGTTTTGAAAAGAATTTTAAAATAATTAAACGAAATTATTTAATTAAATGGAGTACTTACTTCTAATTAATTAAACAAGGTTATTTAATTAAATGAGAAGCCATTCCTAATTAATTAAATGAAGTTATTTAATTAAATAAGAAAAGTGTCTCTAATTAATTAAAGATTATTTAATTATATAGAAAAAGTAATTGTAAGAGCATATCTCATTTTATTAAATTAAATATCTCAACAAAATCTCTCTTCAGTTCAGAAAGGGAAATTTTCAATTCACTATTGATAAAAAATGAGTTAAATGAGTTAACTCATTTTTCTACTGAAATTGAATCAGTTAAATCCTTATTTTACTCAAATTAAATCTGTTAACTCCCTTTAATTTGGAAATCTCCCTTTATGACTGAACTTCACGTTTAATCTTTACCGTTGATTGAAATCAATCTCAATCGTTGATGAGTTGCTGGAAAGTCTATTTAAGAGACCCTCATCTCTTCATTTTGAAAAGTTGAATGAGAATTTGCATCGAATTGTTGCTGGAATTCATACTCACATTTGCTCATATTCACATACGCAAAGATCAAGTTTGTCCAAAAGTTGACCAAATTTAACCACAGTTGACTTGAGTTGACTAATTTTGAAAAGAATTTTGATCTAATGCCCCACCAAGGGATCCAAAAATTTTTTCACTAAGTTTGCTAAACAATTTTTTTTTAAAAAAAACATAAAAACAAAACTATTCATAATATTTGCGGAAGCAATAGTAACATTCAACTGAAAATAACATAACATATTACATTGTTTAAGGATCTCTTAACGTTGAATCACATCTAAATTAACTATTCATCTAACATCACATCTTTATGAAATAACAATGATACATCTAATGTTCTTAAACAATATTACAAGTGTCCTTTTTAGTAATCCCATTTTAGATTGCTCAATCATCCATTGTACATGTTACAAGGTATGAAAAGCTTAAAAGAATAAACATCTGTGTAAGTAAAGTACATCATCATCTAATATTAATTCATGATGCAATTAAAGTAAATAAAACTAGATAGCATACATGTTACATCATCACAAAAGATATAAACATCCATCATAAAAGATAATCATATAACATAATAACTAAGTGCACGGTTTCTCCCAACCGTTAATAGCATCATTAGACCATCATGGATTGTAGCCATCCCTCCGTGCATAACATTCCAAAGCACCGAAGAGATCATCGATATTAACATAGTAGGAATGTCACTCTTAAAAACATCCTACTAACATGCAAAGTAAAGCATAAGATAACATCATCTAACATATGCAAATCATCAATATAAGAAACATACTAATAAATACATCCATCATAAGGTATATCATCTACCATAATGATCCAAGAACATAATGAAGATAAATACCAAACAAGAAAGCATCAACCACGGTGTCTCTGATGGATCTCAAATGATAAGAGTGATAAAACACTACCACCCGACCACGTGAAACCTAAGTGGTCCACTCCCACCGTGCTGAGGAGACAATCTCAAGTCTCAAACAGGCTATCAAAACCACAAAATATAAATCTCTATAAGTCTATAAATCTTAAAAGTATACTAACTCAAAAGTTCCAAGCACAAAATCGACATCTAATCCCTGAGGCACACAAAGATATGTAGGAAACCTACTATGCAAACGGGAAACTGTCATCGCAATTATCATGTACAAGTTATCCTGGCAGTTAGCTAAACTCCACGGGTCCATACTGATCTCATGCGGCCACTAGTATCCTCTCATACTGACGAGGCATACTATGGAATGCAAGGTCACAACCATGCGTTCTCACTACTCCCATCCTAGCCTGTACAAGCACTCAAGGCATGGGCGAGAACATCAAAACAATTATCTTTTTAGGTTCATTTAATCCCTATTTAGTGTGTAAATGTTATCACTTATTAACCAAACTTACAATGTGTTACCCTGGCAGCCACTTAAGGCCCCGACCCTCATTGCAAGCCACTTCCCAATAGTACAAGTAGATTACCTACCCTAAGCTCATGAAATCATAAAATCACCACAGTCCTGTACAAACGACTGTAAAGAAAATCCAAAAGATAATATAAAAAGAATCATCAAATATCCACAATATAAGCATCAAATATCCATAATAAGAATCATCAAATCTCCAACATAAGAATCATCAAATCTCTATGAGTATCTGAAAAGTATCCATAAAAAATCATGACCACAACAGTTCTCTATTGGCAACTAAAGGCATCACTAATAATCATAATAATCATTGGTTCTCAATAACCAAAATATATCTTAAGATAAATCATAATATCCATTGGTTCTCAACCAGCAACCAAGAATATCTCAAAATCATACTGATCGAAGACTCCAAAATGGTTGAGTCAAAACATTCACAACATGACATCATCAAGAAATAAATCCACATTTGAGTCTCATCATGGTGACTAGAAAATAATCCAAAGATAACTAATCGATGACTCAAAAATAATTAGCTCAAGTGTCTCATACACATGCATCTCAACATCACATATGAAGACTGATGAACAATAACAATCAGTAAATACAAACATTTCATAGAGCATACGATCACATTACCATGGTTGGGCTTATAAAGATCGAAACCAATTAAGATCAACATGCCAACACATCTCATAACCCTCGAGCCTCTGGTCGCAACCTAGGACTGGTCAACACTAGTCGACTCAAAATCCAAAACAAGAAGCATATAGAATACACGATGCAAACACATGTTTTGGTTTACTAAATTCACATAGTTGAATAATGTGTAGGGGTTTCCAATTTTCTGTTTACAAGTATTCACTAAACTGATCATTATTGACTTTTAATTAAATTGTCCTCTATATTTAACTATGATCCATATTCTAATTGATTAACTCTTCTTTAATGTTACTTCAAGTTTTCAACATAATCAAAGATCATTATTCGTTATATTATAAAAGGACCAATTATCATTCTTCGAATAAAAGATTATAACTTTATTAGAATGATCAATTAATATCGGTTCACAATCCTTGACCTTTTATCATCCTAATAATTTTCAATTATTTATTACTAAGTCTACACCATTAAAATATCTAAAGTCATTATTCAAGTCATCAGAATAAGACCTATCAACTTTGATATCGATATTTCTACAATCTTATTAAAAGAATTATATCAATTGAATCTCTATTACATAACTTAATTATTAATTAAAATCCAATTAGCTCTAGTTAACTGATTTAATTAATAATTTCACAACCAAACCATCAACCCAATGAGTATTAGTTGACTAACAATAGTTTTTACATCAAAGTCAACTTCAATCCAATAAACAAATATTAATATTTTAATAATAATAATATTAATAAGTTATTTTGGAAATCTTATCCATAATGACTACATTCATCTTTCTTAATGATTTCATATTAATAATAATCATTTCAAGTTAAAACTCTATCGCATAATATAATTATATTAACATCTCAATGAATATCAATTGATTAAAATCAATTATAATCCAACTTTAAAAATTATTATCTTTTACAAAACTTCAATCAATAAATAATCTCCACTAGATTAATTCTAATCAAATTTGTTGATATCTATTTAAACCATTATTTATTAATTGTTTGTTAGTCCTTACAAACATTAATAAATAATAAACTCCTCAAACTATAAATACTCGATCTATAGAATCCTTCCATAAACTCATTAGTTAATATCTGGTTAACTGTTAATTTCATTAAGGTATTCAAACGTATTAACCAATAACATAATAATTCAGTCTTAATCCAATATCATTTAGAGTTTCTAAATTTAAATCAACATAATATAAATTATCATCTTACAATTATTTAATCAATATTAAAATCAACCATTAGACTTTATTTTCTAATTGTTATAATAATATTTTGTCTATATAAATGTTGTTTGAAAAAGATCCCTATCACAAACCAATAAGACTCATTATAGATTTTAACATGAATAATCTCCAAATTCTTAACATTATCATCTTTATTAAACAATTTTAAAATTGTTCAATATATATTAAATAGTATTCAATATACATTATAAAAAGTTCACTATATAAACTATATTAAAATCTTTTTTTTTTTAATTTCCTCTTATTTAAAAATCTATTTACTTAGATTGACTAATAATTAATTACACTTCTTCTACTATTAACTAATCTTAATTAAATTTGATTTAATTAGATTAGATAATAAATCATATAAAACTAATGCATATTAATAAGATTCTAATAAGAAAAGATTGCAATAATATCTTAATTCATTCCATGCTTTGATATATTATTTTTTTGAAGTTTAAGCATAGAGAACTCTTGGTTATGGGAAATAGAAAAATATCTGTCATTGAATAAAATAGTTTCAGTACGACGGCCATATCTCCTTAATGAACAGTTGGATTGGGCTAAAATTGAAATATGTTGGAGAGGGCCAAGTTGCGCCACTTCTGACCGGAGCGATCGAATAAATTTGATCACGATAAAATGTTATGAATGACTGAGTTTGGGTCTATTCAAGGGGCAGCGACAAGACAATTTGTGATGAATTAAGAATTTTCTCTTAAAATAATTGTTCATTAATTTCTAAATAGGTTTGACTATAGACTAAGAAATTCTTTTTTCAAATCTATTTATCAATTTGATTCTAATTCGAACCCAAACGCATTTAGATCTAATCTCTTCCTTAATTGGATTTAGGGTTTTCTAATGTTTTCTTTGCAACTCTACATATCTAGATTCTAATTTAATTGTAGATTCATTCACAAGAGTATACAGACACATATAACAGAAATGATGAAGACAGGAAGAGAAATAGTGCAAAGAGAATATGTGAATATCACGAGTGCACATGAACACTGATTCTAATCCGCCATGCCTCAGAAGTCCATAGAAAATTTTTTCCTTCTCCATCATTCGCAATTCCTCTAAGATCCAAGCCAACCAAATCCTCCAAATGATTAGAAGTGCTAGAAGAAGCATAGAAGCATGTAAAAAATATATGAGCATGTAGAAGCATATGATCTTCTCAATGAATATAAGCTTTGAAGCTTCCATTTTAGCTTGAAGCTTGTAGCTTGTAGCTTCCATTCAGCTTGTCCAAACACACTAGGAGAGCCTCTATTTAAAAGCCTCTAAGATGCATCTAAAGTGTCTCTAGAAATAATTAGAAGATAAGCATGACAACCAAGCATGAGTTTTCTCCAACCTTCTAAATGAGTCATAAAGTTGTAGACACCATGTGCTCAAATAAAATGCTAACTCTTAAGTGTAGACAACTTATGCATTCTTAGAGTGCAAACTCCTGTGTTGTCTATATGACATCTTTTGAGAATTTGCCAACTCATATGTAAGCAAATATTAATATAATGCACATTAATTAATTTAATATTTACTTTTACTCTTTCAAATTTAATTTATTTATATATTAAATCTCATGCACTTACTTTAATAATTTCACTTTTCAATCTTAATATATTTATATTTTAATCACATGAAATCTAGAATCTTTTAATAATTTTAAATATATTTTCCACTTTTAAATTTCATTTTCAAAACTTAATTGCTAAAATATTTGTTAGCTTTAATAATAATATTATTTAGTCATTTATTTAAAAATGAACTCCAAATATATTATTATTAAAATAAATATTGTCACATTCCAAATTTAAACTTTTAACTTTTTATTTTCAAATTTAATTATTTTGTTTAATTAATTTTTCAATTAATTAAATAAAATAAATATTAAAATATCATATTAATTTTTCATTTAATTAAATCATTAATTATTATTTTTTGATTAGGCTTAATTAATAGAAAATACATCAAAGACTCATAAGGTAAAAATATGAAAACCCATCATAGCCAAAATATATACAAAATCAAATCAAGGGTTTAAATTACGAATTATGTCATCCAACGTATTCGGAGGGTACTCAACTTAGACACTTGTCCTAATTTTTTAATTAAAAAAAATGGCTTAAAAGGTTGGGATTTGGATTTGAGAATTTATCTCCCCTCTCTTATCATTGAGATAGTGTGATAGGGTACGCTCATCCTGGCAATTCAGGAAAGTCAATACCCAGTACTTGCAATCTGCATAAAAACCATGCATGTACAAATACAATATACTAAACTAAACAGGCAATGGCAGGAACTGGTGCATCGTATAGATGTCGACTAGCACGTGACTACGACACCCTTCCTTAACCACATCAGACACGCCATACAAAAACAAATACGCACATCATACACATGCAAGTATGGGGTAAGTATCCATAAGAAAACACATATGATAATAAATCATCTTACTAATCATCACTAATAACAACAAATATTGAAAATAATCATCATTGCATATATGAAATGCAAAATTTAAGTAATCTCATCACATATCAACTGAATCCATAGCACAATATCTGATAGTCTCAAAAGAATGCTACTAATCAACAACATAAAACTAGCTCTAAAAGAGTTCAACAACGAATACAAAATGCGAACTAGAGGCAGGCACTACATTTGAAATATTTAAACGAAATTATTTAGTTAAATGGAGTACTTACTTCTAATTAATTAAACAAAGTTATTTAATTAAATGAGAAGTCATTCCTAATTAATTAAATGAAGTTATTTAATTAAATAAGAAAAATTTTTCTAATTAATTAAAGATTATTTAATTAAATAGAAAAAGTAATTATGAGAGCATATCTCATTTTATTAAATCAAATATCTCAACAAAATCTCTCTTCAGTTCAAAAAGAAAAATTTCAGTTCACTATTGATAAAAAATGAGTTAAATGAGTTAACTCTTTTTTCTACTCAAATCAAATCAGTTAACACTTTATTTTACTCAAATTAAATCCGTTAACTCCCTTTAATTTGGAAATCTCCCTTTATGACTAAACTTCACCTTTAATCCTGATCATTGATTGAAATGGATCTCTACCGTTGATGAATTTTAGGAAAGTCTATTTAAAAGACCCTCATCTCTTTATTTTCAAAGGTTGAATGAAAATTTGCATCGAATTGTTGCTAGAATTGATACTCACATTTGGTCATATTCACATACGCAAAGATCAAGTTTGACCAAAATTTGACCAGATTTAACCACAGTTGACTTGAGTTGACTAGTTTCGAAAAGAATTTTGAAATAATTAAACAAAATTATTTAATTAAATGGAGTACTTACTTCTAATTAATTAAACAAAGTTATTTAATTAGATGAGAAGCCATTCTTAATTAATTAAATGAAATTATTTAATTAAATAAGAAAAGTGTCTCTAATTAATTAAAGATTATTTAATTAAATAGAAAAAGTAATTATGAGAGCATATCTCATTTTATTAAATTAAATATCTCAACAAAATCTCTCTTCAGTTCAGAAAGGGAAATTTTCAATTGACTATTGATAAAAAATGAGTTAAATGAGTTAACTCCTTTTTCTACTCAAATTGAATCAGTTAACTCGTTATTTTCCTCAAATTAAATCTGTTAACTCTCTTTAATTTGGAAATCCTCTTTTATGACTGAACTTCACCTTTAATCCTGACTGTTGATTGAAATCGATCTAAGACGTTGATGAATTCCAAGAAAGTCTATTTAAGAGACCCTCATCTCTTCATTTTGAAAGGTTGAATGAGAATTTGCATCGAATTGTTGCTAGAATTCATACTCACATTTGCTCATATTCACATATGCAAAGACCAGGTTTGACCAAAAGTTGACCAGATTTAACCATGGTTGACTTGAGTTGACTAGTTTTGAAAAGAATATTTAAATAATTAAACAAAATTATTTAATTAAACAGAGTACTTACTTCTAATTAATTAAACAAAATTATTTAATTAAATGAGAAGCCATTTCTAATTAATTAAATGAAGTTATTTAATTAAATAAGAAAAATGTCTCTAATTAATTAAAGCTTATTTAATTAAATAGAAAAAGTAATTATGAGAGCATATCTAATTTTATTAAATTAAATATCTCAACAAAATCTCTCTTCAGTTCAAAAAGCGAAATTTTTAGTTCATTATTGATAAAAAATGAGTTAAATCAATTAAATCAGTTTTCTACTCAAATTCAATCAGTTAACTCTTTATTATACTCAAATTAAATCTAAGAGACCCTCATCTCTTCATTTTGAAAGGTTGAATAAGAATTTGCATCGAATTGTTGTTAGAATTCATAATCACATTTGCTCATATTCACATACAAAAATATCAAGTTTGACCAAAAGTTAACTAGATTTAACCACGGTTGACTTGAGTTGACTAGTTTTAAAATTTTTTTTGAAATAATTAAATGAAATTATTTAATTAAATGGAGTACTTACTTCTAATTAATTAAAAAAAGTTATTTAATTAAATGAGAAGCCATTCTTAATTAATTAAATGAAGTTATTTAATTAAATAAGAAAAGTGTCTCTAATTAATTAAAGATTATTTAATTAAATAGAAAAAGTAATTATGAGAGCATATCTCATTTTATTAAATTAAATATCTAAACAAAATCTCTGTTCAGTTAAAAAAGAGAAATTTTAAGTTCACTATTGATCAAAAATGAGTTAATTGAGTTAACTCTTTTTTCTACTCAAATTGAGTCAGTTAACTCCTTATTTTACTCAAATTAAATCTGTTAACTCCCTTTAATTTGAAAATCTCCCTTTATGACTAAACTTCACCTTTAATCCTGACCGTTGATTGAAATCGATCTCAACTATTAATGAATTCTAGAAAAGTCTATTTAAGAGACCCTCATCTTTTCATTTTGGAAGGTTGAATGAGAATTTGCATCGAATTGTTGCTGGAATTCATACTCACATTTGTTCATATTCACATACACAAAGATCAAGATTGACCAAAAGTTGACCAGATTTAAGGATGGTTGACTTGAGTTGACTAGTTTCGAATTTTTTTCCAAATAATTAAACGAAATTATTTAATTAAATGGAGTACTTACTTCTAATTAATTAAACAAAGTTATTTAATTAAACGAGAAGCGATTCCTACTTCTTTAAATGAAGTTATTTAATTAAATAAGGAAAGTGTCTCTAATTAACTAAAGATTATTTAATTAAATAGAAAAAGTAATTATGAGAGCATATCTCATTTTATTAAATTAAATATCTCAACAAAATCTCTCTTCAGTTCAAAAGGGGAAATTTCTAGTTCACTATTGATAAAGAATGAGTTAAACAAGTTAACTCCTTTTTCTACTCAAATTGAATTAGATAACTCCTTATTTTACTCAAATTAAATCTTTTAACTCCTTTTAATTTGGAAATCTCCCTTTATGACTGATCTTCACCTTCAATCCTAACCGTTGATTAAAATCGAGCTCAACTGTTGATGAATTCTAGGAAAGTCTATTTAAGAGACCCTCATCTCTTCATTTTGAAAGGTTGAATAAGAATTTGCATAGAATTGTTGTTGGAATTCATACTCACATTTTCTCATATTCACATGCGCAAAGATCAAGTTTGACCAAAAGTTGACTAGAATTAGCCACAGTTGACTAGTTTCGAAAACACTTTTGAAATAATTAAACGAAATTATTTAATTAAATGGAGTACTTACTTCTAATAATTTAAACAAAATTATTTAATTAAATGAGAAGCCATTCCTAATTAATTAAATGAAGCTATTTAATTAAATAAGAAAAGTGTCTCTAATTAATTAAAGATTATTTAATTAAATAAAAAAAGTAATTATGAGAGCATATCTCATTTTATTAAATTAAATATATCAACAAAATCTCTCTTCAGATCAAAAAGAGAAATTGGAGTTCACTATTGATAAAAAATGAGTTAAATGAGTTAACTCCTTTTTCTACTCAAATTGAATTGGTTAACTCCTTATTTTACTCAAATTAAATCTGTTAACTCTCTTTAATTTGAAAATCTCCCTTTATGATTGAACTTCACCTTTAATCCTAACCGTTGATTGAAATCGATCTCAACCGTTGATGAATTCCAAGAAAGTCTATTTAAGAGACCCTCATCTCTTCATTTTGAAAGGTTGAATGAGAATTTGCATCAAATTGTTGCTGGAATTCATACTCACATTTGCTCATATTCACATATGCAAAGATCAAGTTTGATCAAAAGTTGACCAGATTTAACCATGGTTGACTTGAGTTGACTAGTTTCAAAAAGAATTTTGAAATAATTAAAAGAAATTATTTAATTAAATGGAGTACTTACTTCTAATTAATTAAACAAAGTTATTTAATTAAATGAGAAGTCATTCATAATTAATTAAATGGAGTTATTTAATTAAATAAGAAAAGTGTCTCTAATTAATTAAAGATTATTTAATTAAATAGAAAAAATAATTATGAGAGCATATCTCATTTTATTAAATTAAATATCTCAACAAAATCTCTCTTCAGTTCAAAAAGGGAAATTTCTAGTTCACTATTGATAAAAAATGAGTTAAAGTTAACTCTTTTTTTTACTCAAATTGAAATAATTAACTCCTTATTTTACTGAAATTAAATCTGTTAACTCTCTTTAATTTGGAAATCTCCCTTTATGACTGAACTTCACCTTTAATCCTGACCGTTGATTGAAATCGATCTCAAGCGTTGATGAATTCCGGGAAAGTCTATTTAAGAGACCCTCATCTCTTCATTTTGAAAGGTTGAATGAGAATTCGCATTGAATTGTTGCTGGAATTCATACTCAGATTTTCTCATATTCACATACGCAAAGATCAAGTTTGACCAAAAGTTGACCAGATTTAACCATGGTTGACTTGAGTTAACTAGTTTCGAAAAGAATTTCAAAATAATTAAACGAAATTATTTAATTAAATGGAGTACTTACTTCTAATTAATTAAACAAAGTTATTTAATTGAATGAGAAGCCATTCCTAATTAATTAAATGAAGTTATTTAATTGAATAAGAAAAGTGTCTCTTTTTTTTGAAAAAATAGGTGTACAAACTTTATTGAAACTTAGAATAGCTAAGTACAAAACAACAAAGGGCCAAAGCCCCAAGAACTGCTAGAGATTACAGAAAGAACAAGAACGAAAACCTCATTCCCCAACACCACTTCCATCTTCAACAAGAATCCTCTCCAAATCCTGACATAGCTTGTAGGGCAACTTCTCCCACTCATCAATCCTTCGGCCATCAATATCTTCTGACACCCATTTAGCTCGACAATCATCTTCCCTATTCCATTCCCTTGGAATATGGGTAAAAGACATTGAATCCATTATAGAGGTAACCTATAATATCTGTTGCACTAGCATAGATAGTTGCCAACTAACTTCAGACATCTTCCTCTGAAGAAGAAAATTAATCAATACTTGAGAATCAGCTTCACAAATCACCTTCCGCCACCCTAGGGCATAAGCTCGCTTCAAAGCATATAGGATAGCCAAGCCTTCTACCCTATTAACAGTCTGCACACCCTCATTAGCCGAGAAGATAAAGACCACAGATCCAGAAGAATCCCTACCAATCCCATCGATCCTAGCCAGACTAGGATTACCCCTAGAAGAACCGTTCGTGTTAATTTTTAGAAAGCCAGTAGGAGGGGGGAGCCATTTCCCCATCCTTTGAAATCTATGTTTCACATGCCTACTTCTCTTGATGCAAGTTAAGTCTAGAGATATCCCCTGTATACCAAACCTATTAACTTTCTCCATGTCGCCTTTCTCTAGTGGCAAAATAATCTCACTCTTAGCTTTCACAGTTTCTTGTACCATTCCCATAATTCTTGTCCAGACCTGTTGAATCTCCAATTGTTCACCCTGAAAGATTCTACGATTCCTTTCCAACCAAACTTGCCATAGTAAAAAGATAGGGCCAGCACACCATACATCCTGCAAGAAGGGAGCCGAGGAAGGGGGCCTTCCCAATCTCATCCAAAGTTTAGCCAAGGAGGATGCATGAAAGCACTGACTCTTCCAGACATCCCACCAAAAGTGCCATAATTGCAGAGTGAATGGGCAACTAAAGAATAAGTGTGGAGAATCTTTCTCCCCCCTACCACATAGAACACACCTTGAAGGGCTAGCAAAACCCCTCTTCTGAATATTGTCCCAGGTCAAGCATCTATTCCAAGCCAAAATACAAGAAAAGCAATTACATTTTGGCCAAGAGAAGTTATTCCAGACTTTCTTCCACCAATGGACTTCCCCCCCCAGCAAATTGCTGGGAGAGCAGCACCTGATAACGAGAAGACACAGTGTATGTACCTTTGGGATTAGGGGACCAAGCCAACACATCTCTATCCATAAGGGTGCTACAACTACGACCCGAAAGAATGTTCTGAAGCTCAGCCCACTTAGCCTCCAACCCAAAATAGGCCACTCCCTTGGAGTCTTCCAGCTTGCTTCCACTACCTGCCCTTGAAGAGAGAATGACTTAAAGTCACACACCCTAGTCTAACCAGCTTCACAAAACCTCTGTGCCAATATACTTAGGTGAGGATATTGGGAAACTATGGGAGGGTAACCATCCCAGGAATCATTCCAGAATTGTGCCTCTATCCCATTCTTACAAATTCAGAAGAGACCACCCTTAATAAGCGCAACCTCCTTCTTGAGAGTATTCCAAATGGTCGAGCCTTTCCCTGCCAAGCTATATCGAGGGATATCTCGCTAGGGAATCCCAAAAAATTACTTGTGAGACAAGATCCTAGCCCACACTTGATCCTATTCCACACACCATCGCCAATACAATTTAGCTGCCAGAGCAGTACCAGAAAGTAGTGATTGTTGTAATCCAAGACCACCAAATCTTTTAGGACTACAAATAGTCTCCCACTTAATAAGGCTCCACTTAGTTGATGACAAATTACCAGCCCATAAAAACTGTCTGGCTAAGGAATCAAGGCTCTTCACAAAGCTCACCAGCGCCACCTGAATCAAACACCTGTAAGGAGGAAGAGCCTGCACCACAGATTGAAGTAACTGGACCTAACCAGCAAAGGATAGCCAGCGATGAGTCCACTGGTTCACTTTGACTTTGAACTTATCCAGAATAACCTGCCAGGAATCCCTAGAATGCCTGCCAGTAGAGATGGAGATCCCAAGGTAAAGAAAAGGAAGACTCGCAATTTGGAACCTGAGTATATGGGCAATTCTTTGTTGAATTGAAGGTGGAGTGTTGAAGAAAAAAATTGAAGACTTGCCATCATTAATTAACTGATCGGAAGTAGCAAGGTAGACATCCAACACTCTGTGCATGTTAGAGGCCTCCCTAATAGTAGCCAAACCCATCAAAGCTGTATCATCCATAAGCTATAGGTGAGACTGAACAGGAATACCCCCTCCCCACTGCCAGCCCTGAATAAAGCCTCCTGCAACATTCCTTTTAATCAACCTTCCCAAACCTTCCACCAAAAGAAGAAACAAGTAAGGAGAAAGAGGGTCACCCTGCTGCAAACCCTGAGAGGCCCCATAAAGGTTAGAATGCTCCCCATTAATTAAAACTAAGAAGGGAGTCGAAACCACACAGCTCATAACCCAACAAATCCATTCCTCCTCAAAACCAAAGGCACCCAAAACCTTCTGAAGGAAGGACCAACGAACTCTATCATATGCCTTGGCCATATCCAGCTTGATGAACATAGCCTTGGCTTTGGAACTAGCCATGGAATGGATAGTCTCAGTAGCCACCACCACCCCATTAAAAATTTGACAACCTTCCACAAATCCACTTTTATCTTCAGAGATTAGCACTGTAAGCCACTTTTTTAACCTTTCAGCAATAAATTTAGATATAATTTTATAAGTTACGTTGCAAAGAGAAATAGGGAAAAATTTACTTAACTTGTCAACCCCCTCCCCCTTGGGAATGAGTGCCAAGAAGGTAGAGTTCAGGGCTTGGAGCATTTGCTTATTCTTCTGGGATTCTTGAACAACTGCCAATAAATCAAACTTGATAATGTCCCAAAATTCCTGGAAGAACTCAATTGGGAAGCCATCTGGACCAGGAGCCTTACCTTTTTTCATCTGGAAAACAATTTTTTCTAACTCCTCCAAAGTTATGACACTCATAAGATGTTGTTTCATTTCCAAAGAAACCAAAGAAGGAATACAGGAAAGGACCTGGGCCTCTGCAACAGAGTCTCCCCATGCATACTCTCTAAATAATGAAGCAAAATACTGCAACGCTTCATTAGCGATACCTTGAGTAGAGGAAATAACCTCCCCTCTATCAGTCACTAAAGATGAGATAGCATTACCATGTTGTCTGGCTTTCATCGAATTGAAAAAGAAGGCAGTGTTCTTGTCTCCCTCTTGAAGCCACTCAATCTGAGCTTTCTGTTTCCAAAAGATTTCCTCTCTTAGCTCCCATTCTTCCAATGCTTTTAAAGCTCTCGCTTCTTCCCGCAACAAATACTCAGACACTCCCTCCTCCCTAATCAATCTACTAATACCATTCAACTCCACTTGAGCTTCATGTTTTTCCTGGTAAATGTTTCCGAAGCATTGTCAATTCCACCATTTGAGCTGGCACTTAACATACTAGAGAAGCTTAGCAAAAACATACATTGCTGTACCAAAAGCCGACCTACCAACCTGCCACCATTTGGCAACACAACCAAAGAGGTCCGGGTCACGAAGCCACATAACCTGGAACTTAAAAGGCGACTTCTGAGGCAAGCGAGCTGAAGAAATGACAAGCTTTATTGGCCAATGATCCGAGCCTCTCCAATCTAATATCTCAGAGCTAGAAGACCACAATCCACCCACCCAAAAATAGGAAACCATGAAGTGGTCTAAGCATTCCTCAATGCACCTGTCACCCTCCCTTCTATTATTCCAAGTGAAGCGGCCATTGTTAGGCTTGATATCCACAAGATTGAGTGCTGAGATATTATCTCAAAGCAAGAAAGAAGATGGATCCAGTCTTGTATTACGTCCTCATTTTTTCATGAGATCAAGAATAGCATTAAAGTCCCCAACAATAATCCATGGCAAGTAAGGAAATAAACTACGAACCAAAAAAATATTATTCCAGACAAGGAGCTTACCTTGGAAATCAATAGGAGCGTAGATATTAGAAAAAAGGACAGATTCCCCTGACTCAGTGCACAGAGCAACCAAGGATAAGGAGGACTTAAAGGAAATCTAGGACATAGGATGGATCTTTCGTGGGTTCCAGAGACATGCCACACCCCTCGAAGATTCCTGAGCTCCAATACACTGACATAGACCATTCCTCCACAGCTTAGATGCAACACTCATCATGCATTCCACAGAAACCTTAGTCTCCTAAAGGAAGAGAACATCAGGAGAATGACTCCTAACTAATTCTTGAATAGCCTTTTGTCTAGGGCCACTGTTCAAGCCCCTTACATTCCATGAAATAACTATCATTTCGAAGGAGTCAAAAAGTGGGAATCCAAGGTCTTCACAGAACTTGACTCCACCAATTTCTCCCCTATCATCTTAATCTTCTGTAGGTCCTTCTTTCGTCCCGCCTTAACATTTTTCTCTGAGACCCCCTTCTTACCATCTTTTTGAAGAATGCCCAAATGAGGAGAAGATTTACCTCGCTTATCTGAATTTGGAGCTGCAGTTTGTGCAGGAATAGAAACATTCTCTACCCCCTATCCCAATTCAACATTTGGCTCTAATAACATCTGAACCCCTATCTGCCCATCTGTGACCATAGGCATGGAAGGCTCCACATGAGAATCCATTGGAGGAATGGGCGAAGTAGTCTCCATTCTAGAATCCCTTGCATGTTGATCCTCAATAATTAATCCAGGATTAACTTCTGGCTGACCCAATTCATCCAAGATCTCAAACTTGTTAAAGGTATCTTCTTCCTGTTGCTCCCTTAGAGTCTGCTTCTGGC
This sequence comes from Cupressus sempervirens, assembly GCA_028749045.1. Lineage (NCBI taxonomy): Eukaryota > Viridiplantae > Streptophyta > Pinopsida > Cupressales > Cupressaceae > Cupressus > Cupressus sempervirens. Next base: position 469,467,057 of record CM053791.1, on the reverse strand, counting down.
CTCTATTCCAATTTTGAGCCTTAACCTGAACAAAGCCCTCAGCATCCTTGCCCTCCCCAACAACAGGCTTCTTCCCTTTGTCCGCACCAGGAATATCACGAGGAGGAGGCGAAAGTTGTTGTTCCACTGACTTGGCCTTTGGGCATCTTCTCACAAGATGGCCATATTCATGACAAAGGCGACATCAAAAAGGAAGGGTCTCATAATCCAGTTGTTGCACCCAGGAATGTGAGCCCGCACACATCTCCACCACATTAGGCAGTGGTCTACACAAAATAAGTTCCACACAAATTTGAGCAAAAGTCATAACTTTCTTACCCAAGGTTTGTGTTGAAGGACCCACCGACTTCCCGAGCATTGATGCAAGCATATGGAGAACATCCTCACGACAACATTCTATAGGAAATTTGGGTAACTGAACCCACACTGGAACCTGATTTGGAAGCTCCTCAGAAGGATTAAAGCCTAGATGCCATGGTTTGACGAATAGCCCTACTTGGTTATAAAAATAGGGTCCACCCTCAAAAACCCTATTCTGATTAGCCATACAAAGAAAAGTTACCATGAAAAAATTGTTTGCTAGCAGTGTAACCTCCATTTCGCCCTCCGGTTCCCACATTTTCTGAGCCTAGTTCTCCAAAAATTGGAGAGAAACTCTTAAACCCAAGAACTTGCAATACAATAAATGTTTAGAGTAATATTCAACATCTTCAGCAATCATTTCAAAGGGAATTACTAGTTTGGGTATATCTTTGCACCTTTCGAGACATCCGTTAATCTTCGTGATCCATGATCCCACAGGCGAGCCTGGATCTGTAGCCCTTGTATTCTAAGAGAAGAGGGCATTTTCAAAAACCCTTGCTTCCTAACCCGACATATTCATACCCACCGTTTCTTGAAATTTTGTACCAGGCACCGCCCTAGAGGGCTCTCCTTTGGCCATTAACCTGCCCAGCCTTGGACACCCCACAGCAATGGGATCCGTCCGGGCCCAGCACAGCCTTGACTCGTCACAACAACACTGCGATCAGATCACAGACATTGCACAGATCTGCAGGCCAAAAAGGTGAGAATAGAGGCGTCAAACACAGACGCAAAACCCCCTCACGCAAACACAGGCCAAAAAAATTGTCTCAGCACAGAACGTCGACCAGAAAAGGATACCCAGAACTGTAGACAGTAGAAAAATGACTCCCTCCCACACTCGATCAACCAAACCCCACCTATGCAGTCGCAGTCACAGTGAAAAGGAGCTAGGGCACGATTGCCCTAGCTCAGTGACGAGTTGCAGATGTCGTCCATCCGTCGAACCATCTCCATCTCCATTTTGGTGAAATCTCACTTCTGTATCAAAAATCCAAGAAAAGTGTCTCTAATTAATTAAAGATTATTTACCTAAATAGAAAAATTAATTATGAGAGCATATCTCATTTTAGTAAATTAAATATCTCAACAAAATCTCTCTTCAGTTCAAAAAGGTAAATTTTTTGTTCACTATTGTTCAAAAATGAGTTAAATGAGTTAACTCCTTTTTCTAATCAAATTGAATCAGTTAACTCCTTATTTTACTCAAATTAAATCTGTTAACTCCCTTTAATTTGGAAATCTCCCTTTATGACTGAACTTCACCTTTAATCCTGATCGTTGATTGAAATTGATCTCAATCATTGATGAATTCTAGGAAAGTCTATTTAAGAGACCCTCATCTCTTCATTTTGAAAGGTTGAATGAGAATTTGCATCGAATTGTTGTTGGAATTCATACTCACATTTGCTCATATTCACATACGCAAAGATCAAGTTTGACCAAAAGTTGACCAAATTTAACCATGGTTGACTTGAGTTGACTAGTTTCAATTTTTTTTTTGAAATTATTTAATTAAATGGATTACTTACTTCTAATTAATTAAACAAAGTTATTTAATTAAATGAGAAGCCATTCCTATTTAATTAAATGAAGTTATTTAATTAAATAAGAAAAGTGTATCTAATTAATTAAAGATTATTTAATTAAATAGAAAAAGTAATTATGAGAGCATATCTCATTTTATTAAATTAAATATCTCAACAAAATCTCTCTTCAGTTCAAAAAAGAAAATTTCCAGTTCACTATTGATCAAAAATGAGTTAAATCAGTTAACTCCTTTTTCTACTCAAATTGAGTCAGTTAACTCCTTATTTTACTCAAATTAAATTTGTTAACTCCTTTTGATTTGGAAATCTCCCTTTATGACTGAACTTCACCTTTAATCCTGACCGCTGATTGAAATCGATTTCAACCGTTGATGAATTTCAGGAAAGTCTATTTAAGAGACCCTCATCTCTTCATTTTGAAAGGTTGAATGAGAATTTGCATCGAATTATTGCTGGAATTCATACTCACATTTCCTCATATTCACATACGCAAAGATCAAGTTTGACCAAAATTTGGTCAGATTTAACCATGGTTGACTTGATGTCATGCCCAAACTATGAGGGCAAAAACACACAATTTTTTAAAAAAAAATTATAATTATTAATTAAAGTGCTATAAGTTGAAATGATTGAGATAACATTTCAAGTACAGGTTCTCTACATTACGTCTTAAGCTCAAAATCCTGAGGAAGAAAATATATAAAAATTTGCTAAGCATTTTAAATTTATAATCATTACTAACTAGAATTTAAGGAAAGACATATAAACTTAATTACTCATCCAAACACTTAACTAAAAAAAAAACTTAACTAAATACACTTGATCAAATAAATAACCACTAGCTAAATATAAATCAATAATACATTTAAACTAGTTTAAAATCATATTTGTATAGAACTAAAGTTACACAAATTTAAATGATGATAGAACCTATGAATTTATATTAATTTAACATGATACTAAATTCATAACAAATGTAAAATTATCGTTATAATTCTATTACAATCACAAATAAAATACCAAATTTAATTAACACTAAATTTAAACTATATTCGCAACTAAATTATATTACCATAAATATTTAAAAATACTAACAAATTTAAAATTTGAATTATAATACATTTAATTTTAATTTAACACTAAACTAACTTAATTTATAACTAACTTTAAAACAAAAAATTTAAAGTAACACAAATATTCTAACATACTTTTAATACCGCTAATATTATCAAATAAAAAAAAAAAAAAAAATTAAACTAAAATCTTATTAATCTAAAGCTAAAATAAAACCTTATTACAATCTAATTGAAACTACCACAAATTCTAATGCTAACCCTACATAAAATATACTCACAACTTAAATATTAAATTAACTTAATCCCTATACTAAACTAAAACTAATCCTAACATTAATACTAATACAAAATTTAAATCTATAAATAACAATTTAAACAAAAAAACTATCTTTACTAACACACCTAAACTAACCTAAACCTACCACTAACCCTTAACACTGCTAACTTAACTCTTAACCCCCCCCTTAACAACTATTTCCCACCCCTAACCCAATGTGTCCCACCCCACTTTCCAAGACCTGCGCGCTGCTCAAGGTCTGCACGCTGCAGGCGTTGTCTCCCCCTTCACGTCCCCCTGCATGAGTGAAGGCAGCGAAACCCCAAGTGGAAACATGGGGAAAGGGAAAAAGGTGGGTGGCGAGCAATGAAGGAAAGATAATTTAAAAAAAAAAAAAAAAACTATACTTGCTCTCCCAAGACATGACGTGCCTTATGTGGCATGCTGACCACAGTACCTTGCCCATGCCTAGCCCTTAGGGTTAGAGGAAAATGGTAAGAGAAAAGCTAATTAAGTGGGTAGAGTTTGAATTTCATAATGGTTTAGAATTTGAAAAGAACATAGGGTCCTAGGCTAGCTTTGCCTCCTAGCTTCTAAGGATTAATGCAAAAGTTTTATGGTTGAAGATTAACAACAACCATGTATTGAATTACTTTCAATTTTTGAAGGTAATTGATTTATATTCTTTTTATATGAATTAATATTAGATTTCAATTGCAAGTCAAAGGAATAATACAAAGAATATTCTCTGTGGTCCAAGAAAGAATTTAATTTTTCTCCATGTATTTTCTAGAGAGGTTTTTCACACCTGGAGATTCAATTTTTTTTGAAGCCCATTTTAGACTAAGTGTTGGGATATTACTTTGCTATATTTATATTATCTTAAGAGTACACTATTCCCTAAGGATTACATGAATCCTAACAAACATACTAACAAGGATGAAAACAAGGTTTATAATTTCTCCTTCTCTCCAATAATCTAAGTTTTATCAATCATACTATATTAAAGGTGTGTGTTCATGCTTTAAAAATTCAAGGAGATCCATAATCTCTTAGTCCAAATGATTTGTTCATAAGGAAATTTAACAAAGAAGAGATAATTTGAGTTCTCAAATTAGGAATCCTAATTCATCCAATACTTATACATCAACTTGGAAGTTTCATCATATCAAATTTCTCTTCATTAACAAATTAAAAACTTGAAATATTACAATTCAAGACATTATCTATGATTCTAATTTCTCACCTATATATACAATTTATTTTTTTTTGAAATCACATGAGAACAATGCAAGGAGATTCCCATAATCTTTTCCTTTATATATTATTCATCATATTTTGATGAGCATCAATACAACTGAATATTATGATTAAATCTTATGAGAAGAAAATATACTCAACCATTATTTTATTGGCTAACCTGATTCAAAGGCTCAGCCAGGAAAGAATCAGGAAGAAAACCTAGCTTCGTTGCCAATCCAACAAAATTTTGAGATATAATTTACATAGGATTTCAATCCTCAATTACAACACTTAAATGAAATTTCCTTCATGACATTCAACAAGGGTTCCATATCTAATTCTGAAACACATTTCTATGAACCGAGGAGGAAACAAAATCTGATCAGGTGATAACAAGCATGACCAAGAAACAAATCAAACATGCATAATCATACAAGGTTTACACAATGGGATTCACAATGAATCAAAACTAGGGAAAGGTGGATTCTTCCAACCAGGAGAAGTCGAGCACAACACCAAATAGATGCCCAATCGGGGCTATATACCAAGAACTTTCGTTCTTCCATTTCAACATACCATAATCATACAAGGTTTGTGCTGACAGGTAGGGGCCTATAACACCCTACCCTTTCTCCCTCTTCTCATCCTGAGAAGAGACTCTACACTGGTTGGAGTCTGACTAAATAGACCTTTCCCAAAATTGGTCACTTCTGCCCTCTCCAAAGGTGAGCAATACCAAAACACCCATGCAAGAAAAAAATCTCAAAATTGCAACAAAAACATGAAAAGAAATCATCCAAAATAACATTATTTTCAAATCTTCCCAACATACCCACAAACATACAAACATTGAAACAACAACCAGGTAGCATAAGCATGAAACTAGAAAGAAATCTGAACAAGGGAGATGAGAATTTCAACCTTCACAAAGAGGTAATGGCAATGAACAAGTTTGAGTAGAGCTTCCCTTTCCTTGCTTCAATATTCAAGAACTCCTCTCTAAATGTAGAGATTGGGTAACAATCTCCACAAGTCCAAGAAGGACCTCTAAATAGGCCTCCAACTCAACCACCCAAGAGCTCAATAACTACCCCCACCCACTAGCAATTCTAGAAACTCCTAACTCAACCTACACTATGGTTAAACCTTAAGTGGAGATGAGGTGAGGTAACTCAAGATAACCATGGTCAATTTTCGCACAAAGGCAAAAAGAGACTTTTTGAGTGACCTCAAAAGTCAATAAAAAGGGCTTAGGGGTTGGAAAAGACCCCTAACCCATACCCATACCCTTTGGGTATAATTATATCAAGTTTTAAGCCTTACGAAAGAGGTTTAGGGCCAAACAAAATCTAGGAAAAAAATAAGACCATCTAACTACTCTAACATTGTAGATTAAACACTAATTTATATTAAGGGATGACTAACTTCGATTAAGAACCCAATTAGCAAACTGACACCAACTAAACCAACTTGGGTCCAAAGGTTAAACAACTAACCCTAAACAGCACACTGAAGCACATAAACACTTTACGAGTGTCAAGCGACACTAAAAGAACATAATTACGAACATTAACATTCACTAAACAATGAAGATACATCCATACATCTCACAGTACAATATGTGAATTACGAACAAGGTTTTACAAATTAGCACATAGAGATCAGTTCTGTTCCTTCGTCGGTTTTCTCGACTAAAATATCTGCACACTCATTGCACACATCAGTAGTCGCGAAAATCACATGTACATATATACATATTCGATATTCTCATAAATTGAAACATACATCAATCAAGGTTTCTTTCATCTTACTTAATTCTAAACCATTAAAAAAAATCTTTTAAATCAAAGTATCAATCGTACATTTACTGATTTCATCAACATACATATACATAAAATAATAGATGAGAAACATCAATATATCTAAAAGTAACATCACATAACATGAAATAATATAATATGTTCTAAGTATCATATAATGTCTCGACATCTTGAGTCGTGAAGGTCAAAATGATAAAATAACAACTAAGGCTATGAAGGGTCGGGGCGAGGCCACACACTTGAGTTGACTAATTTCGAAAAGAATTTTGAAATAATTAAACAAAAATATTTAATTAAATGAAGTATTTACTTCTAATTAATTATACAAAGTTATTTAATTAAATGAGAAGCCATTCCTAATTAATTAAATGAAGTTATTTAATTAAATAAGAAAAGTGTCTCTAATTAATTAAAGATTATTTAATTAAATAGAAAAAGTAATTATGACAGCATATCTCATTTTATTAAATTAAATAACTCAACAAAATCTCTCTTCAGTTCAAAAAGGAAAATTTTCAGTTCACTATTGATCAAAAATGAGTTAAATCAGTTAACTCCTTTTTCTACCCAAATTGAATCAGTTAACTCCTTATTTTACTCAAACTAAATCTGTTAACTCCCTTTAATTTGGAAATCTCCCTTTATGACTGAACTTCACCTTTAATCCTGACCGTTGATTGAAATCGATTTCAACCATTGATGAATTCCTGGAAAGTCTATTTAAGAGACCCTCATCTCCTCATTTTGAAAGGTTGAATGAGAATTTGCATCGAATTGGTGCTGGAATTCATACTCACATTTGCTCATATTCACATACGCAAAGATCAACTTTGACAAAAAGTTGACCTGATTTAACCACGGTTGACTTGAGTTGACTAGTTTTGAAATTTTTTTTGAAATAATTAAATATAATTATTTAATTAAATCGAGTACTTACTTTTAATTAATTAAATAAAGTTATTTAATTAAATGAGAAGCCATTCCTAATTAATTAAATGAAGCTATTTAATTAAATAAGAAAAGTGTCTCTAATTAATTAAAGATTATTTAATTAAATAGAAAAAGTAATTATGAGAGCATATCTAATTTTATTAAATTAAATATCTCAACAAAATCTCTCTTTAGTTCAAAAAGGGAAATTTTCAGTTCACTATTGATCAAAAATGAGTTGAATCAGTTAACTCCTTATTTTACTCAAATTAAATCTGTTAACTCCCTTTAATTTAGAAATCTCCCTTTATGACTGAACTTCACCTTTAATCCTGAATACTGATTGAAATTGATCTCAACCGTTGATGAATTTTAGGAAAGTCTATTTAAGAAACCCTCATCTCTTCATTTTCAAAGGTTGAATGAGAATTTGCATTAAATCGTTGCTGGAATTCATACTAACATTTTCTCATATTCACATATGCAAATATCAAATTTGACCAAAAGTTGACTAGATTTAACTACGGTTGACTTGAGTTGACTAGTTTCGAAAAAAATTTTGAAATAATTAAACGAAATTATTTAATTAAATGGAGTACTTACTTCTAATTAATTAAACAAAGTTATTTAATTAAATGAGAAGTCATTCCTAATTAATTAAATGAAGTTATTTAATTAAATAAGAAAATTGTCTCTAATTATTTAAATATTATTTAATTAAATAGAAAAAGTAATTATAAGAGCATATCTCATTTTATTAAATTAAATATCTCAACAAAATCTCTCTTTAGTTTAAAAAGAGAAGTTTCCATTTCACTATTGATAAAAAATGAGTTAAATCAGTTAACTCCTTTTTCTACACAAATTGAATCAGTTAACTCCTTATTTTACTCAAATTAAATCCGTTAACTCACTTTAATTTGAAAATCTCCCTTTATGACTGAACTTCACCTTTAATCCTGACCATTGATTGAAATCGATCTCAACAGTTGAGGAATTCCAAAAAAGTCTATTTAAGAGACCCTCATCTCTTCATTTTGAAAAGTTGAATGAGAATTTGCATTGAATTGTTGCTGGAATTCATACTCACATTTGCTCATATTCACATACGCAAAGATCAAGTTTGACCAAAAGTTGACCAGATTTAGCCACGGTTGACTTGAGTTGACTAGCTTCAAGAATAATTTTGAAATAATTAAACAAAATTATTTAATTAAATGAAGTACATACTTCTAATTAATTAAACAAAGTTATTTAATAAAATGAGAAGCCATTCCTAATTAATTAAATGAACTTATTTAATTAAATAAGAAAAGTGTCTCTAATTAATTAAACATTATTTAATTAAATGGAAAAAGTAATTATGAGAGCATATCTCTTTTTATTAAATTAAATATCTCAACAAAATCTCTCTTCAGTTCAAAAAAGGAAATTTCCAGTTCACTATTGATCAAAAATGAATTAAATCAGTTAACTCCTTTTTCTACACTTTTCTTATTTAATTAAATAACTTCATTTAATTAATTAGGAATGGCTTCTCATTTAATTAAATAACTTTGTTTAATTAATTAGAAGTAAGTAGTCCATTTAATTAAAGAATTTTGTTTAATTATTTCAAAATTCTTTTCGAAACTAGTCAACTCAAGTCAACTGTGGTTAAATCTGGTCAACTTTTGGTCAAACTTGATCTTCGCGTATGTGAATATGAGCAAATGTGTGTATGAATTCCGACAACAATTTGATGCAAATTCTCATTCAACCTTTGAAAATGAAGAGATGAGGGTCTCTTAAATAGAATTTTCTGAAATTCATCAATGGTTGGGATCGATTTCAATCAACAGTCAGGATTAAAGGTGAAGTTCAGTCATAAAGGGAGATTTCCAAATTAAAGAGATTTAACAGATTTAATTTTAGTAAAATAAGGAGTTAACTGATTCAATTTGAGTAGAAAAAGGAGTTAACTCATTTAACTCATTTTTTATCAATAGTGAACTGAAAATTTCCCTTTTTGAACTGAAGAGAGATTTTGTTGAGATATTAAATTTAATAAAATGAGATATGCTCTCATAATTACTTTTTCTATTTAATTAAATAATCTTTAATTAATTAGAGACACTTTTTTTATTTAATTAAATAATTTCATTTAATTAATTAGGAATAGCTTCTCATTTAATTAAATAACATTATTTAATTAATTAGAAGTAAGTACTCCATTTAATTAAATAATTTCGTTTAGTTATTTCAGAATTCTTTTCGGAACTAGTCAACTCAACTCATCCGTGGTTAAATCTGGTCAACTTTTGGTCAAACTTGATCTTTGCGAATGTGAATATGAGCAAATGTGAATATGAATTCCAGCCACAATTTGATTAAAATTTTCATTCAACGTTTCAAAATGAAGAGATGAGGGTCTCTTAAATAGACTTTCCTAGAATTCATCAACGGTTGAGATCTATTTCAATCAATGGTAAGGATTAAAGGTGAAGTTCAGTCATAAAGGGAGATTTCTAAATTAAAGGGTGTTAACAGATTTAATTTGAGTAAAATAAGGAGTTAACTAATTCAATTTGAGTAGAAAAAGGAGTTAACTGATTTAAGTCATTTTTTATCAGTAGTGAACTGGAAATTGCCCTTTTTGAACTGAAGAGAGTTTTTGTTGAGATATTTAATTTAATAAAATGAGATATGCTCTCATAATTACTTTTTCTTTTTAGTTAAATAATCTTTAATTAATTAGAGACACTTTTCTTATTTAATTAAATAACTCCATTTAATTAATTAGGAATGGCTTCTCATTTAATTAAATAACTTTGTTTAATTGATTAAAAGTAAGTACTCCATTTAATTAAATAATTTCGTTGAATTATTTTAAAATTCTTTTCGAAACTAGTCAACTCAAGTCAACTGTGGTTAAATCTGGTCATCTTTTGGTCAAACTTGATCTTTGCGTATGTGAATATTAGCAAATGTCAGTATGAATTCCAACAACAATTCGATGCAAATTCTCATTCAACCTTTGAAAATGAAGAGATGAGGGTCTCTTAAATAGACTTTCCTGAAATTCGTCAACAGTTGGGATTGATTTCAATCAACGGTCAAGATTAAAGGTGAAGTTCAGTCATAAAGTGTGAATTCAAAATTAAAGGGAGTTAAAAAATTTAATTTCAGTAAAATAAGGAGTTAACTGATTCAATTTGAGTAGAAAAAAGAGTTAACTCATTTAACTCATTTTTATCAATAGTGAACTGGAAATTTCCCTTTTTGTATTGAAGAGAGATTTTATTGAGATATTTAATTTAATATAATGAGATATGCTCTCATAATTACTTTTTCTATTTAATTAAATAATCTTTAATTAATTAGAGGCACTTTTCTTATTTAATTAGATAACTTTATTTAATTAATTAGGAATGGCTTCTCATTTAATTAAATAACCTTGTTTAATTAATAAGAAGTAAGTACTCCATTTAATTAAATAATTTTATTTAATTAATTAGGAATGGCTTCTCATTTAATTAAATAACTTTGTTTAATTAATTAGATGTAAGTATTCCATTTAATTAAATAATTTAGTTTAATTATTTTTAAAAAAAATTTGAAACTAGTCAACTCATGTCAACCATGGTTAAATCTGGTCAACTTTTTGTCAAACTTGATTTTTGCGTATGTGAATATGAGCAAATGTGAGTACGAATTCTAGCAACAATTCGATGCAAATTCTCATTCAACCTTTCAAAATGAAGAGATGCGGGTCTCTTAAATAGATTAAAGTTGAAGTTCAATTATAAAGGTGATTTTTCAATTTAAAGAGAGTTAACAAATTTAATTTGAGCAAAATAAAGAGTTAACTGATTCAATTTGAGTAGAAAAAGGAGTTAACTGATTTAACTCGTTTTTTATCAATAGTGAACTGAAAATTTCCTTTTTTGAACTGAAGAGAGATTTTTTTGAGATATTTATTGTAATAAAATGAGATATGCTCTCATAATTAACTTTTCTATTTAATTAAATAATCTTTAATTAATTAGAGTCACATTTTTTTTTTTAATTAAATAACTTCATTTAATTAATTAGGAATGGTTTCTCATTTAATTAAATAACTTTTTTAATTAATTAGAAGTAAGTACTCCATTTAATTAAATAATTTTCTTTAATTATTTCAAAATTCTTTTCGAAATTAATCAACTCAAGTGAACCGTGGTTAAATTTGGTCAACTTTTGGTCAAACTTGATTTTTGCGTATGTGAATATGAGCAAATGTGAGTATGAATTCCAGCAACAATTTGATGCAAATTCTCATTCAACCTTTCAAAATGAAGAGATGAGATTCTCTTAAATAGACTTTCCTAGAATTCATTAACGGTTGAGATCAATTTCAATCAATGGTTAGGATTAAATGTGAAGTTCAGTTATAAAGGGAGATTTCCAAATTAAAGTGAGTCAACATATTTAATTTGAGTAAAATAAGAAGTTAACTGGTTCAATTTGAGTAGAAAAAGGAGCTAACTGATTTAAATCATTTTTTATCAATAGTGAACTGGAAAATTTTCATTTTTTAACTGAAGAGAGATTTTGTTGAGATATTTAATTTAACAAAATTAGATATGCTCTCATAATTACTTTTTCTATTTAATTAATTAAAAAACTTTTCTTATTTAATTAAATAACTTCATTTAATTAATTAGGAATGGATTCTGATTTAATTAAATAACTTTGTTTAATTAATTAGAAGTAAGTACTCTATTTAATTAAATAATTTGGTTTAATTTTTTCAAAATTCTTTTTGAAACTAGTCAACTCAAGTCAACCGTGGCTAAATCTGATAAACTTTTGGTCAAACTTGATCTTTGCGTATGTGAATATGAGAAAATGTAAGTATGAATTCTAGCAACAATTCGATACAAATTCTCATTCAACCTTTCAAAATGAATAGATGAGGGTCTCTTAAATAGACTTTCCTGGAATTCATCAACGGTTGAGATCGATTTCAATCAACGGTCAGGATTAAAGGTTAAGTTCAGTCATAAAGGGAGATTTCCAAATTAAAGGGAGTTAACAGATTTAATTTGATTAAAATAAGGAGTTAAATGATTCAATTTGAGTAGAAAAAAGAGTCAACTAATTTAACTCATTTTTTATCAATAGTGAACTGGAAATTTTCCTTTTTGAACTGAAGAGAGATTTTGATGAGATATTTAATTTAATAAAATGAGATATGCTTTCATAATTACTTTTTATATTTAATTAAGTAATATTTAATTATTCAGAGACACGTTTCTTATTTAATTAAATAACTTCATTTAATTAATTAGGAATGGCTTCTCATTTAATTAAATAACATTGTTTAATTAATTAGAAGTAAGTACTCCATTTAATTAAATAATTTCGTTTAATTATTTCAGAAATTTTTTCGAAACTATTCAACTCAAGTCAACCGTGGTTAAATCTGGTCAACTTTTGGTCAAACTTGATCTTTGCATATGTGAATATGAGCAAATGTGAGTATGAATTCCATCAATAATTCTATGCAAATTCTCATTCGACCTTTCAAAATGAAGAGATGAGGGTCTCTTAAATAGATTTTCTTGAAATTCATCAACGGTTGAGACCGATTTCAATTAGCGGTTAGGATTAAAGGTGAAGTTCATTCATAAAGGGAGATTTGCAAATTAAAGAGAGTTAATAGATTTAATTTGAGTAAAATAAGGAGTTAACTGATTCAATTTGAGTAGAAAAAGGAGTCAACGAATTTAACTCATTTCTTATCAATAGTGAACTGGAAATTTCCCTTGTTAAACTGAAGAGAGATTTTGTTGACATATTTAATTTAATAAAGTGAGATATGCTCTCATAATTACTTTTTCAATTTAATTAAATGATCTTTAATTAATTAAAGACACTTTTCTTATTAATTAAATAATTGCATTTAATTAATTAGGAATGGCTTCTTATTTAATTAAATAACTTTGTTTAATTAATTAGAAGTAAGTACTCCATTTAATTAAATAATTTCGTTTAATTATTTCAAAATTCTTTTCGAAACTAGTGAACTCAAGTCAACCGTGGTTAAATCTGGTCAACTTTTGGTCAAACTCAATCTTTTCGTATGTGTATATGAGCAAATATGAGTATGAATTCCAGCAACAATTCGATGCAAATTCTCATTCAACCTTTCAAAATGAAGAGATGAGGGTCTCTTAAATAGACTTTCCTGAAATTCATCAACGGTTGAGATCGATTTCAATTAGCGGTGATGATTAAAGGTGAAGTTCATTCATAAAGGGAGATTTGCAAATTAAAGGGAGTTAACAGATTTAATTTGGGTAAAATAAGGAGTTAATTGATTCAATTTGAGTAGAAAAAGGAGTCAACTAATTTAACTCATTTTTTATCAATAGTGAACTGAAAATTTCCCTTTTTGAACTGAAGAGAGATTTTGTTAAGATATTTAATTTAATAAAATGAGATATGCTCTCATAATTACTTTTTCAATTTAATTAAATGATCTTTAATTAATTAGGAATGACTTCTCATTTAATTAAATAACTTTGTTTAATTAATTAGAAGAAAGTACTCCATTTAATTAAATAATTTCATTTAATTATTTCAAAATTCTTTTCAAAACTAGTCAACTCAAGTCAACCGTGGTTAAACCTGGTCAACTTTTGGTCAAACTCAATCTTTGCATATGTGAATATGAGGAAATGTGAGTATGAATTTCAGCAACAATTCGGTGCAAATTCTGATTCAACCTTTAAAAATGAAGAGATGAGGGTCTCTTAAATAGACTTTCCTGAAATTTATCAACGGTTGAGATCGATTTCAATTAGCGATCAGGATTAAAGGTGAAGTTCATTCATAAAGGGAGATTTGCAAATTAAAGGGAGTTAACAGATTTAATTTGAGTAAAATAAGGGGTTAACTGATTCAATTTGAGTAGAAAAAGGAGTCAACTAATTTAACTCATTTTTGATCAATAGTGAACTAGAAATTTCCCTTTTTGAACTGAAGAGATATTTTGTTGAGATATTTAATTTAATAAAATGAGATATGCTCTCATAATTTCTTTTTCTATTTAATTAAATAATTTTTAATTAATTAGAGACACTTTTCTTATTTAATTAAATAACTTCATTTAATTAATTAGGAATGACTTCTCATTTAATTAAATATCTTTGTTTAATTAATTAGAAGTAAGTACTCCATTTAACTAAATAATTTCGTTTAATTATTTCAAAATTCATTTTGAAACTAGTCAAATCAAGTCAACTGTTGTTGAATTTGGTCAACTTTTGGTCAAATTTGATATTTGCGTATGTGAATATGAGCAAATATGAGTATAAATTCTAGCAACAATTCGATGTAAATTCTCATTCAACCTTTCAAAATGAAGAGATGAGGGTCTCGTAAATAGACTTTCTTTGAATTCATGAATGGTTGAGATTGATTTCAAACAACGGTCAGGATTAAATGTAAAGTTCAGTTATAAAGGGAGATTTCCAAATTAAAAGTAGTTAACAGATTTAATTTGAGTAAAATAAGGAGTTAACTAATTCAATTTGAGTAGAAAAAGGAGTTTACTGATTTAACTCATTTTCGATCAATAGTGAACTGAAAATTTCCCTTTTTGAACAGAAAAGATATTTTGTCTAGATATTAAATTTAATAAAATGAGATATGCTCTCATAGTTACTTTTTCCATTTAATTAAATAATCTTTAATTAATTAGAGGTACTTTTCTTGTTTAATTAAATAACTTCATTTAATTAATTATGAATGGCTTCTCATTTAATTAAATAAATTTGTTTAATTAATTAAAAGTAAGTACTCTATTAAATTAAATAATTTCTTTTAATTATTCCAAAATTCTTTTCGAAACTAGTCAACTCAAGTCAATCGTGGTTAAATCTGATCAACTTTTGATCAAACTTGATCTTTGCATATGTGAATATGAGCAAATGTGAATATGAATTCTAGCAACAGTTCGATGCAAATTCTCATTCAATCTTTTTTGATGAAGAGATAAGGGTCTCTTAAATAGACTTTTCTGGAATTCATCAATAGTTGAGATCGATTTCAATCAATTGTTAGAATTAAAGATGAAGTTCAACCATAAAGGTAGATTTTCAAATTAAAGGGAGTTAACAAATTTAGTTTGAGTAAAATAAGGAGTTAACTGATTCAATTTGAGTAGAAAATGGAGTCAACTGATTTAACTCATTTTTTATCAATAGTGAATTGGAAATTTCCCTTTTTGAACAAAAGAGAGATTTTGTTGAGATATTTAATTTTATAAAATGAGATATACTCTCATAATTACTTTTTCTATTTAATTAAATAATCTTTAATTAATTAGAGACTATTTACTTATTTAATTAAATAACTTCATTTAATTAATTAGGAATGGCTTCTCATTTAATTAAATAACTTTAATGAATTAATTAAAAGTAAGTATTCCATTTAATAAAATAATTTGATTTAATTATTTCAAAATTCTTTTCAAAATTAGTCAACTCAAGTCAACCATGGTTAAATCTGATAAATTTTTGGTCAAACTTGATCTTTGCGTATGTTAATATGAGAAAATGCAAGTATAAATTATAGCAACAATTTGATGCAAATTCTCATTCAACCTTTAAAAATGAAGAGATGAGGGTCTCTTAAATAGACTTTCCTGGAATTCACCAACGGTTGAGATCGATTTCAATCAACGGTTAGGATTAAAAGTGAAGTTTAGTCATAAAGGGAGATTTCCAAATTAAAGGGAGTTAACAGATTTAATTTGAGTAAAATAAGGAGTTAACATATTCAATTTGAGTAGAAAAAAGAGTCAACTAATTTAACTCATTTTTTATCAATAGTGAACTGAAAATTTCGCTTTTTGAATTAAAGATAGATTTTGCAGAGATATTTAATTTAATAAAATGAGATATGCTTTTATAATTATATTTTTTATTTAATTAAGTAATCTTTAATTAATTAGAGACACTTTTCTTATTTAATTAATTACGAATGGCTTGTCATTTAATTAAATATCTTTGTTTAATTAATTAGAAGTAAGTACTCTATTTAATTGAATAATTTCTTTTAATTATTTCAAATTTTTTTTCAAAACTAGTCAACTCAACTCAACCGTGGTTAAATCTGGTCAACTTTTTGTCAAACTTGATCTTTGTGTATGTGAATATGAGCAAATGTAAGTATGAATTCCAACAATAATTCTGTGCAAATTCTCATTCAACCTTTCAAAATGAAGAGATGAGGGTCTCTTAAATAGACTTTTTTGGAATGCATCAACGGTTGAGATCGATTTCAATTAGCGGCCAGGATTAAAGGTGAAGTTCATTGATAAAAGGAGATTTGCAAATTAAAGGGAGTTAACAAATTTAATTTGAGTAAAATACGGAGTTAACTGATTCAATTTGAGTAGAAAAAGGAGTCAACTAATTTGACTCATTTTTGGTCAATAGTGAACTGGAAATTTCCCTTTTTGAACTGAAGAGAGATTTTGTTGAGATATTTAATTTAAAAAAATGAGATATGCTTTCATAATTACTTTTTCAATTTAATTAAATGATCTTTAATTAATTAGAGACACGTTTCTTATTTAATTAAATAAATTCATTTAATTAATTAGGAATGGCTTCTCATTTAATTAAATAACTTTGTTTAATTAATTAGAAGTAAGTACTCCATTTAATTAAATAATTTTGTTTAATTATTTCAAAATTCTTTTCAAAAATAGTCAACTCATGTCAAGCATGGTTAAATCTGGTAAACTTTTGGTCAAACTCAATATTTGCATATGTGAATATGAGCAAATGTGAGTATGAATTCCATCAAAAATTCGATACAAATTCGCATTCAACCTTTCAAAATGAAGAGATGGTTGAGATCAATTTCAATCAACGGTTAGGATTAAAAGTGAAGTTCAGTCATAAAGGAAGATTTTCAAATTAAAGTGAGTTAACAGATTTAATTTGAGTAAAATAAGGAGTTACCTGATTCAATTTGAGTAGAAAAAGGAGTCAACTGATTTAACTCATTTTTGATCAATAGTGAACTGGAAATTTCCTTTTTTGAATTGAAGATATTTTTTGTTGAGATATTTAATTTAATAAAATGAGATATGTTCTCATAATTACTTTTTCTATTTAATTAAATAATCTTTAATTAATTAGAGACACTTTTCTTATTTAATTAAGTAACTTTATTTAATTAATTAGGAATGACTTCTCATTTAATTAAATAACTTTGTTTAATTAATTAGAAGTAAGTACTCCATTTAATTAAATAATTTCGTTTGATTATTTCAAAATTCTTTTCGAAACTAGTCAAATCAAGTCAACTGTGGTTGAATTTGGTCAACTTTTGGTTAAACTTGATTTTTGCGTATGTGAATATGAGAAAATGTGAGCATGAATTCCAGCAATAATTCAATGCAAATTCTTATTCAACCTTTCAAATTGAAGAGATGAGGGTCTCTTAAATAGAGTTTCTTAGAATTCATCAACGGTCGAGATCGATTTCAATCAACAGTCAAGATTTAATGTGAAGTTCAGTCATAAAGGAAGATTTTCAAATTAAAGGGAGTTAATAGATTTAATTTGAGTAAAATAAGGAGTTAATAGATTCAATTTGAGTATAAAAAGGAGTTAACTGATTTAACTCATTTTCGATCAATAGTGAACTGGAAATTTCCGTTTTTGAACTAAAGAGAGATTTTGTTGAGATATTTAATTTAATAAAATGAGATATGCTCTCAAAGTTACTTTTTCTATTTAATTAAATAATCTTTATTTAATTAGAGGCACTTTTTTTATTTAATTAAATAACTTCATTTAATTAATTAAGAATGGTTTCTCATTTAATTAAATAAATTTTTTTAATTAATTAAAAGTAAGTACTCCATTTAATTAAATAATTTCGTTTAATTATTTCAAAAAAAATTTTGATACTATTCAACTCAAGTCAACCGTGGTTAAATCTGGTCAACTTTTGGTCAAACTTGATCTTTGCATATGTGAATATGAGCAAATGTGAGTATGAATTCCAGCAACAATTCGATCCAAATTCTCATTCAACCTTTCAAAATGAAGAGATGAGGGTCTCTTAAATAGACTTTCGTGGAATTCATCAACAGTTGAGATCGATTTCAATCAACGGTCAGGATTAAAGGTGAAGTTCAGTCATAAAGGGAGATTTCCAAATTAAAGGGAGTTAACAGATTTAATTTCAGTAAAATAAGGAGTTAACTGATTCAATTTGAGTAGAGAAAGGAGTTAACTAATTTAACTCTTTTTTTATCAATAGTGAACTTAAAATTTCTCTTTTTGAACTGAAGAAATATTTTGTTGAGATATTTAGTTTAATAAAATGAGATATGCTATCATAATTATTGTTTCTATTTAATTAAATAATCGTTAATTAATTAGGAATGACTTCTTATTTAATTAAATAGCTTTGTTTAATTAATTAGAAGTAAATACTCCATTAAATTAAATAATTTTGTTTAATTATTTCAAAATTCTTTTCAAAATTAGTCAACTCAAGTCAACTGTGGTTAAATCTGGTCACCTTTTGGTCAAGCTTCATCTTTGCGTATGTGAATATGAGCAAATGAGAGTATGAATTCCAACAACAATTCGATGCAAATTCTCATTCAACCTTTCAAAATAAAAAGATGAGGGTCTCTTAAATAGACTTTTCGTGAATTCGTCAATGGTTGAGATCGATTTCAATCAACGGTCAGGATTAAAGGTGAAGTTCAGTCATAAAGGAAGATTTCCAATTTAAAGGGAGTTAACAGATTTAATTTGAGTAAAATAAGGAGTTAAGTGATTCAATTTGAGTAGAAAAAGGAGTTAACTGATTTAACTCATTTTTGATCAATAGTGAACTGAAAATTTCCCTTTTTGAACTGAAGAGAGACTTTGTTGAGATATTTAATTTAATAGAATGAGATATGCTCTCATAATTACTTTTTCTATTTAATTAAATAATCTTTAATTAATTAGAGACACTTTTCTTATTTAATTAAATAACTTCATTTAATTAATTAGGAATGGCTTCTCATTTAATTAAATAACTTTTTTTAATTAATTAGAAGTAAGTATTCCATTTAATTAAATAATTTCGTTTAATTATTTCAAAATTCTTTTCGAAACTAGTCAACTCATGTCAACCGTGGTTAAATCTGGTCAACTTTTGATCAAACTTGATCTTTGCATATGTGAATATGAGCAAATGTGAGTATGAATTCCAGCAACAATTCGATGCAAATTCTCATTCAACCTTTTTTGATGAAGAGATAAGGGTCTCTTAAATAGACTTTCCTAGCATTCATCAAAGGTTGAGATCGATTTCAATCAACAGTCAGGATTAAAGGTGAAGTTCAATCATAAAGGAAGATTTTCAAATTAAAGGGAGTTAACAGATTTAGTTTGAGTAAAATATGGAGTTAACTGATTCAATTTAAGTAGAAAATGGAGTCAACTGATTTAACTCATTTTTTATCAATAGTGAACTAGAAATTTTCCTTTTTGAACTAAAGAGAGATTTTTTTGAGATATTTAATTTAATAAAATGAGATATGCTCTCATAATTAGTTTTTCTATTTAATTAAATAATCTTTAATTAATTAGAGACACTTTACTTATTTAATTAAATAACTTTATTTAATTAATTAGGAATGGCTTCTCATTTAATTAAATAACTTTGTTTAATTAATTAGAAGTAAGTACTCCATTTAATTAAATAATTTGGTTTAACTATTTCAAAATTCTTTTCAAAACTAGTCAACTCAAGTCAACCATGGTTAAATCTGATAAACTTTTGGTCAAACTTGATCTTTGCGTATGTGAATATGAGCAAATGTAAGTAAGATTTTTAGTAACAATTCGATGCAAATTCTCATTCTACCTTTCAAAATGAAGAGATGAAGGTCTCTTAAATAGACTTTCTTGGAATTCATCAACGGTTGAGGTCGATTTCAATCAACGATCAAGATTAAAGGTGAAGTTCTGTAGTGCCTGCCCCTAGGTCGCATTTTTGCTATTATTGTCAAGCTCTTTTGGGACTAGTTTTATGTTGTTGGTTAGCAGAATTGTTTTGAGATTATCAGATATTGTGCTATGGATTCAGTTTATTATGCGATGAGATTACTTCGACTCTTCTTTTCATGTATGTATGATGATTATTTTCAATTTTTGTAGTTATTAATAATGATTAGTAAGATGATTTATTATCATGTGTGTTTTTTTTATGGATACTTACCCCATATTTGCATGTGTATGGTGTTCATGTTTTCTTTTGTATGGTGTGTTTGATGTGCTTAAGAAAGGTAGTCGTAGTCACCTGCTAGTTGGGATCTACATGATGCACAACTTCTTGCCATTGCCTGTTTAATTTTGTATATATTGTGCTTGCACATGCATAGTTTTTATGTAGGTTGCAAGTACCGGGTATCGACTTTCTTGAATTGCCAGGATGAGCGTACCCTATCACATTATCTCAATGATAAGAGAGGGGAGATAAATTCTCAAGTCCAAATCCCAACCCTTTAAGCCATTTGTTCTAATTAAAAATTAAGACAAGTATCTGAGTTGAGTACCCTCTGAATACATCAGATGATGTAATTCGTGATATTAACCTTTAGTTTGATTTTGTATGTATTTTGGCTATGATAGATTTTCGTATTTTACCTTGAGAGTCTTTGGAGTATTTTCTATTAATTAAGCCTAATTAAAAGATTTAATTAATGGTTTAATTTAATAAAAAATTAATATCATACTTTAATATTTATTTTATTTAATTAATTGGAAATTAATTAAATAAAATAATTAAATTTGAAAATAAAAGTTATAAGTTTAAATTTGGAATGTGACAATATTTATTTTAATAATAATATATTTGGAGTTCATTTTTAAATAAATGACTAATAATATTATTATTAAAGCTAATAAATATTTTAGCAATTAAGTTTTGAAAAATGAAGTTTAAAAGTGGAAAATATATTAAAATTATTAAAAGATTCTAGATCTCATGTAATTAAAATATAAATATATTAAGACTTAAAAAGTAGAATTATTAAAGTTAGTGCATGAGATTTAATAATAAATGAATAAAATTGGAAAGAGTAAATTAAATATTATATTAATTATTGTGCATTATTTTAATCACATAGGAGTTGGCAAATTCTCGAGAGTTGTCATGTAGACAACATAGGGGTTTGCACTCTAAGAATGCATAAGTTGTCTACACTTAGGAGTTAGCATTTTATTTGAGCACATGGTGTCTACAACCTTAAGACTCATCTAGAAGGTTGAAGAAGACTCATGCTTGGTTGTCATGCTTTTCTTCTAGTTGTTTCTAGACACACTCTAGATGCATCTTAGAGGCCTTTAAATAGAGGCTCTCCTAGTGTGTTTGGACAAGCAAAAATGAAGCTTCAAGCTTCAAGCTTACATGCATTTGAGAAGCTCATATGTTTCTACATGCTTATATGTTTCTAGATGCTTCTATGCTCCTTCTATCACTTCTAGTCTCTTGGAGGATTCAGTTGGCTTGGGTCTTGGAGGAATTGCGAATGATGGAGAAGGAAGAAATTTTTTATGGACTTCTAAGGCATGGCAAAATTAGCATCAGTGTCTAGGTGCACTCGTGATAATCACATATTCTATTTGCACTCTTACTCTTCCTGTCTTCATTGTGTCTGTTATATGTGTCTAAAATTTCTCTATGATTGAATCTGTAATTTGAAATTGGAATCTAGATATGTATTTATTTGGTTGCAAAAGAAATCAATAGAGAACTCATTAGAAAACCCTAGCTTCAATTTAAGAAAGAAATTAGATTTGAATCGAGTTTGAGTTCGAATTTATATTGTGAAATTAGATAGACAAGATTTGAAATTAAAATAGAAATTCTAAGTTAAAAATTTGAATGGTTAGATGTAATCTTTCTATCAAATTATATTTTCAGATGCGTATGGACAAACCTATTAGATGGATGAATGGGTAAATTTAGAGAACAATAACTTTTTAGGAGAAATTCTTAATTCATCACAAATTGTTCTGTCGTTGCCCCTTGGATAGACCCGAACTCAGTCATTCATAACTTTTTATCATTATTGAATTTATTCGATCGCTCTAGTCAGAATTGGCAAAACTTGGCTCTCTCCAACATATTTCAATTTCAGCCCGATCCAATAGTTCATTAGGGAGATATGGCCCTCGTACTGGGACTGTTTTACTCAAAGACGGATATTTCTCCATTTCCCATAACCAAGAAGTTCTTTATGCTTAAACTTCACAGAAATAATATATCAAAGCATGGAATGAATTAAGATATTATTGCAATCTTCCCTTAGTAGAATCTTATTAATATGCATTAGTTTTATATGGTTTAGTATCTAATCTAATTAAATCAAATTTAATTAAGATTAGTTAATAGTAGAAGAAGTGTAATTAATTATTAGTCAATCTAGGTAAATGGATTTTTAAATGAGAGAAAAAAAATTTTAAAAAGATTTTAATATAGTTTATATAGTGAACCTTTTATAATGTATATTATTTAATATATATTAAATAATTTAGAGATGGTAATTTTATATTACATTTTTAAATGAGGAGACTTTAATGATAATGGATTAAGATTTAATTGACATGGAGTCATTGTTATAACATTGTTATAATTTAAATTACTATGGTATTATTAATATGTTATATATTATTAATTAAATTATTGATATACCTTAATAATATTAAGAGTTAGCTAATGAAGCTTATGTAAAGTTCTCTAAATCGATTAATAATAGTTTTGATGAGTTTATTATTTATTAATGTTTGTTGGGTCTAACAAACTATTAATAAATAATAGCTTAAATAGTTATCAATTAATATGATTAGAGTTAATCTAGAGGAGATTAGTTAATTATTAAAGTACTGTAAAAGATATTAATCAAATTGAATTGGTTAATAATTTGGAAGAGTATTAATTAACTGAATCAATGTACATAGGAGAAACTTATTTGAGATAATAATACTTGATATTGGAGATTTATTATAACTTGTTATTATTAAAATATAAATGGGAACATTGTTGTAGAGTGACGAATGTGGTCATTATAGATTTATCAATAAGATTCTCAATATAACTTGTTATTAAATATTAAGAAGTTATTATTATTGAACTATGAATATGAATATTTGTGTACTAGATTATAGTTGACTTTTAACTTACAAAATTATAGTTAGTTATTAGTCAACTGATATTAATTGAAACATTGCCATGGAAATGTAATTATTAATTAAATTAATTAGAGTTAATTAGATTTTATTAATAATTAAGTTATGTAATAAAATTTTAATTGATATGCTAATATCGATTCTTTTAGTGAAGTTGTTAAGTAATTACATCGAAGTTGACAAGTCATACTCTCATGACTTGAATAATGACCTTAGATATTTTAATAGTGAGACTTAGTAATATTTAATTGAGAACTATTAGAATGTTAATAGGTCATGGATGGTGTACCTATGTTAATTGATTGATTAAATTGATCATTTTAATAAAGTTATAATCTTCTTATTCGAAGACTAGTAATTGGCTCTTTTATAATTTAGATGATTAATGATCTTGGATTTCTGTTAAAAGTTGAGGTAACATGAAGAAGAGTCACTCAATTTGTAACATTGATCTTAGCAAAATAAAGTGAATGATTTTATTAAGTGTCGAATGATTTAATATTTATCCTTCAGCTATTCTTAGAATATTATTTTAATGATGGAAAGAATAATGTTATCGAAGAAACAAACGGGTTGACGTGTAGGTCAAATGAAGAACCTTACACATTTATATTTGAAATGAAAATTGAAGCTCTACACATTATTCAGCTATGTTATTTTAATAAACCAAAATATGTGTTTGCATTGTGTATTCTATATGCTTCTTGTTTTGAGTTTTGGGTTGACTAGTGGTGATCAATTATAGGATGTCTACTAGAGGCTTGGGAGCTATGATTGTGATGTCATGATGATGTCTTAATTTTTATGTTTATAAACCCAACCATGGTTATGTGATTGAATTTTTGCTCTATGAGATGATTGTATTACTGATTATTATTGCTTATCAGTCTTCTTGAGTGAAGCTGAGTTATTCGTATCTGAGACACTTAACCATTTTGAGTCATCGATCAGTTATCCTTGGATTATTTTTCAGTCACCATGATGAGACTGAAATGTTGATTTATTTTTTGATGATGTCATGTTGTGACATGTTTGACTCAACCATTTTGGAGTCTTTGATCAGTATTATTTTGAGATATTCTTGGTTGCTTGTTGAGAAACAATGGATATTGTGATTCATATTAGAGATTATATTTATGAGGTTTATTTTGAGGAGTTTTATGTGTTCTTGGATGGGAGAACCATCTTATTATCAGGTTGCCTATTAAAGAACCAAGTTTGATCTTTATGAGTGTTGTGGTATGGGATACAACTATGGATTTATGTGCTTAGGAGAGGTGGTCTAGGTACATGACTATGGGAGGGGCTTGCATAGGGGTCCGGGGCCCAACGTGGTCAGTACCAGGGTAACCTAATGCAAGTTATGAAATAAGTGATAATCTAGTAATTAAAATTTATGGGGGGAAAACACACTAAAAAGATAGGTTAGAGATATTTAAACCACCCATGCCTTGAGTGCTTATATAGACTAAGGATGGGAGAAGTGCCTCGTCTTCTTGAGAGGACTTCTTGGTTTCCACATGAGCTACGTTGAGGGTCCGAGGTTCAGAGTAACCAGTCCAAGGTAACTCAATGCTTAAGGGTCTGGGGTCTAATGAGAGACTAGTCCAAAGTAACTCAAGCAACCATGTGATGACACTTCCTAGTATGTAGCCTGAGTCTCCTCTATAGATTTTGTGTACCTTTGGTGGTGTACTTATTGTTGTGCCTCTGGGATTAGATGTTGATTTTGTGATTAGAACTTTTGAGTTAGTATACTTTTAAGATTTCCAGACTTAAGGAGTATTATGCTATGTGATTTTGATATCTTGTTTGGGAATTGAGATTATCTCCTTAGCACGGTGGGAGTGGACCACTTAGGTTTCGCGCGGTCAGGTCGTAGTGTATTTTCCACTCTTATCATTTGAGATCCGTCTGAGACACTGTGGCTGATGTATTCTTAGTTGGTATTTATCTTCATTCTATTATTGGATCATTATGATAGATGATATACCCTATGTTGGATGTATTTACTGGTATGTTTCTTTCATTGATGATTAGCATATGTTAGATGTTGTTATCTTAAGCTTATATTTGCATGTTAGATTACTTTCTGCATATGATATAGTATATGTTAGGAGTGACATTCCTACTATGATAATACCGATGATCTCTTTGGTTATTTAGAATGTTATTCATGGAGGGATGGCTAAGATCCACGATGGTGTAATGATGCTATTAACGGTTGGGAGGAATCGTTCACTTAGTTATTTATGTTTTTGAAGTATGGTTATCTTTTGTGACGACGTATCATGTATGATATGTGGTTTCATTTACTTCAATTGTATCATGGATTAATATTAGATGATGATGTACTTTATTTACATAGATGTTTATTTTTCTAAGCTTTTCATACCATGTAACATGTATAGTGGATGGTTGAGCTAAACTAAAATGTAATTACAAAAAAAGGACACTTGTATATGGTTTATGAACATTGGATCTATCATTGTTATTTCATAAGGATGTGATGTTAGATGAATGGTTGATTTAGATATAATTCAACGTTAAGGGATCTTTAAAGAATGAAATCTGTTATGTTATGATTACTTTCAGTTGAATGTTACTATTGCTTCCGCAGATGTTATGAATGGTTTTACTTTCATATTTTTTAAAAATAAAAAATAAATGTTTGGCAAACTTTAGGTTAATTCTTTGGATCCCTTGGCGGGGCATTACAAGTTCAGTCATAAAGAGAGATTTCCAAATTAAAGGGAGTTAACAGACTTAATTTGAGTAAAATAAGGAGTTAACTGATTCAATTTGAGTAGAAAAAGGAGTCAACTGATTTAACTCATTTGTTATCAATAGTGAACTGAAAATTTCCCTTTTTAAACTGAAAAGAGATTTTGTTGAGATATTTAATTTAATAAAATGACATATGCTCTCATAGTTACTTTTTCTATTTAATTAAATAATCTTTAATTAATTAGAGACACTTTTTTTATTTAATTAAATAACTTCATTTAATTAATTAGGAAAAACTTCTCATTTAATTAAATAACTTTGTTTAATTAATAAGAAGTAAGTACTCCATTTAATTAAATAATTTTGTTTAATTATTTCAATCCAAAAATTCAATCCAAATTCTCATTCAACCTTTCAAAATGAAGACATGAGGGTCTCTTAAATAGACTTTCCTCGAATTCATCAACAGTTGAGATCGATTTCAATCAATGGCCAGGATTAAAGGTGAAATTAAGTCATAAAGGGAGATTTCCAAATTAAAGAGAGTTAACAGATTTAATTTGAGTTAAATAAAGAGTTAACTGATTCAATTTGAGTAGAAAAATGAGTTAATTGATTTAACTCATTTTTTATCAATAATGAAATGAAAATTTCTCTTTCTGAACTGAAGAGAGATTTTGTTGAGATATTTAATTTAATAAAATTAGATATGCTCTCATAATTACTTTTTCTATTTAATTAAATAATCTTTAATTAAATAGAGACACTTTTCTTATTTAATTAAATAACTTCATTTAATTAATTAGGAATGGCTTCTCATTTAATTCAATAACTTTGTTTAATTAATTAGAAGTAAGTACTCCATTTAATTAAATAATTTCATTTAATTATTTAAAAATTATTTTCAAAACTAGTCAACTCAAGTCAACCGTAGTTAAATCTAGTCAATTTTAGGTCAAACTTGATCTTTGCGTATGTGAATGTGACCAAATGTGAGTAAGAATTCTAGCAACAATTCAATAAAAATTCTCATTCAACCTTTCAAAATGAAGAGACGAGGGTCTCTTAAATAGACTTTCCTGGAATTCATCAACGGTTGAGATCGATTTCAATCAAGGGTCAGGATTAAAGGTGAAGTTCAGTCATAAAGGGAGATTTTCAAATTAAAGGGAGTTAACAGATTTAATTTGAGTAAAATAAGGAGTTAACTAATTCAATTTGAGTAGAAAAAAGAGTCAAATGATTTAACTCATTTTTGATCAATAGTGAATTGGAAAATTCCCTTTTTCAACTGAAGAGAGATTTTGTTGAGATATTTAATTTAATAAAATGAGATATGCTCTCATAATTACTTTTTCTATTTAACTAAATAATCTTTAATTAATTAGAGACAATTTTTTTATTTAATTAAATAACTTCATTTAATTAATTGGGAATGGCTTCTCATTTAATTAAATAACTTTGTTTAATTAATTAGAAGTAATACTCCATTTAATTAAATAATTTCAGTTAATTATTTCAATATTTTTTTCGAAACTAATCAACTTAAGTCAACTGTGGTTAAATCTGGTCAACTTTTGGTCAAACTTGATCTTTGCATATGTGAATATGAGCAAATGTGAGTATGAATTCTAACAACAATTTGATGCAAATTTTTATTCAACTTTTCAAAATGAAGAGATGAGTGTCTCTTAAATAGACTTTCTTGGAATTCATCAACGGTTGAGATCGATTTCAATAAACGGTCAGGATAAAAGGTGAAGTTTAGTCATCAAGGGAGATTTCCAAATTAAAAGGAGTTAACAAATTTAATTTGAGTAAAATAAGGAGTTAACTGATTCAAATAGAGTAGAAAAAGGAGTCAACTGATTTAACTCATTTTTTATCAATAATGAACTAGAAATTCCCCTTTTTGAACTGAAGAGTGATTTTGTTGAGATATTTAATTTAATAAAATGAGATATGCTCTCATAATTACTTTTTTTATTTAATTAAAAAATCTTTAATTAATTAGAGACACTTTTCTTATTTAATCAAATGACTTAATTTCATTAATTAAGAATAGCTTCTCATTTAATTAAATAACTTTGTTTAATTAATTAGAAGTAAGTACTAAATTTAATAAAATAATTTTGTTTAATTATTTCAAAAAAAATTCAAAACTAGTCAACTCAAGTCAACCGTGGTTAAATTTGGTCAACTTTTGATCAAACTTGATGTTTATGTATGTGAATATGAGCAAATGTGAGTATGAATTCCAGCAACAATTCAATGCAAATTCTCATTTAACCTTTCAAAATGAAGAGATGAGGTTCTTTTAAATAGACATTCCTAAAATTTATTAAATTTGGTCAACTTTTGGTCAAACTTGATGTTTACGTATGTGAATATGAGCAAATGTGAGTATGAATTCCAACAACAATTCAATGCAAATTCTCATTTAACCTTTCAAAATGAAGAGATGAGGGTCTCTTAAATAGACTTTCCTAAAATTTATCAACTATTGAGATCGATTTCAATCAATGGTCAGAATTAAAGGTGAAGTTCAGTCATAAAGGGAGATTTTCAAATTAAAAGGAGTTAACAGATTTAATTTGAGTAAAATAAGGACTTAACAGATTCAATTTGAGTAGAAAAAGGAGTTGACTGATTTAACTCATTTTTTGTCAATAGTGAATTGGAAATTTCCCTTTCTGAAATAAAGAGAGATTTTGTTGAGATATTTAATTTAATAAAATGAGATATGCTCTCATAATTACTTGTTCTATTTAATTAAATAATGTTTAATTAATTAAAGACACTTTTCTTATTTAATTAAATAACTTCATTTAATTAATTAGGAATGGCTTCCCATTTAAATAAATAACTTTTTTTAATTAATTAGAAGTAAGTACTCCATTTAATTAAATAATTTTGTTTAATTATTTCAAAATTCTTTTTGAAACTAGTCAACTCAAGTCAATTGTGATTAAATCCGGTCAACTTTTGGTCAAACTTGATCTTTACGTATGTGAATATGAGCAAATGTGAGTATGAATTCTAGCAACAATTCGATGCAAATTCTCATTTAACCTTTCAAAATGAAGAGATGAGGGTCTCTTAAATAGACTTTCCTGGAATTCATCAACGGTTGAGTCGATTTCAATCAACGGGCAGAATTTAAGGTGAAGTTCAGTCATGAAGGGAGATTTCCAAATTAAATGAATTTAATAGATTTAATTTCAGTAAAATAAGGAGTTAACTGATTCAATTTGAGTAGAAAAAGGAGTCAACTGATTTAACTTATTTTTGATCAATAGTGAACTGAAAATTTCCCTTTTTGAACTGTAGAGAGATTTTGTTGAGATATTTAATTTAATAAAATGAGATATGCTCTCATAATTACTTTTTCTATTTAATTAAATAATCTTTAATTAATTAGAGACACTTTTCTTATTTAATTAAATAACTTCATTTAATTAGCTAGGAATGGTTTCTCATTTAATTAAATAACTTTGTTTAATTAATTAGAAGTAAGTACTCCATTTAATTAAATAATTTCGTTTAATTATTTGAAAATTCTTTTCGAAACTAGTCAACTCAAGTCAACATGTGTTTAAATCTACTAAACTTTTGGTCAAAATTGATCTTTGCGTATGTGAATATGAGCAAATGTGAGTATGAATTCCAGCAACAATTCGACCCAAATTCTCATTCAACTTTTCACAATGAAGAGATGAGGGTCTCTTAAATAGACTTTCCTAGAATTCATCAATGGTTGAGATCGATTTCAATCAACGGTCAGGATTAATGGTGAAATTCAATCATAAAGGGAGATTTCCAAATTAAGGGGAGTTAACAAATTTAATTTGAGTAAAATAAGGAGTTAACTAATTCAATTTGAGTAGGAAAAGGAGGCAACTGATTTTACTCATTTTTGATCAATAGTGAACTGGAAATTTCCCTTTTTGAACTTAAGAGAGATTTTGTTGAGATATTTAATTTAATAAAATTAGATATGCTCTCATAATTACCTTTTCTATTTATTTAAATAATCTTTAATTTAATAAAGAGAATTTTCTTATTTAATTCAATAACTTCATTTAATTAATTAAGAATGGCTTCTCATTTAATTAAATAATTTTGTTTAATTAATTAGAAGTAAGTACTCTATTTAATTAAATAATTTCATTTCATTATGAGGGTCTCTTAAATAGACTCTCCTTGAATTCATCAACGGTTGAGATCGATTTCAATCAACAGTCAACATTTAAGGTGAAGTTCAGTCATAAAGGGAGAATTCCAAATTAAAGGGAGTTAACAAATTTAATTTGAGTAAAATAAGGAGTTAACTGATTCAATTTGAGTAGAAAAATGAGTCAACTGATTTAACTCATTTTTGATCAATAGTGAACTGGAAATTTTCCTTTTTGAACTGAAGAGAGATTTTGTTGAGATATTTAATTTAATAAAATGAAGTATGCTCTCATAATTACTTTTTCTATTTAATTACATAATTTTTAATTAATTAGAGACACTTTTCTTATTTAATTCAATAATTTCATTTAATTAATTTGGAATGGTTTCTCATTTAATTAAATAGCTTTGTTTAATTAATTAGAAGTAAGTACTCCATTTAATTAAATAATTTCGTTTAATTATTTCAAAAAAAAATTCAAAACTAGTGAACTCAAGTCAACTGTGGTTAAATCTGGTCAACTTTTGGTCAAACTTGATCTTTGCGTATGTGAATATGAGAAAATGTGAGGATGAATTCTAACAACAATTCGATGCAAATTCTCATTCAACCTTTGAAAATGAAGAGATGAGGGTTTCTTAAATAGACTTTCCTGGAATTCATCAATCATTGAGATCGATTTCAATCAACGGTCAGCATTAAAGGTGAACCTTAGTCATAAAGGGAGATTTTCAAATTGAAGTGAGTTAACAGATTTAATTTGAGTAAAATAAGGAGTTAACTGATTCAATTTGAGTAGAAAAAGGAGTCAACTGAATTAACACATTTTTTATCAATAGTGAACTGAAAATTTTCCTTTTTGAACTGAAGACAGATTTTGTTGACATATTTAATTTAATAAAATGAGATATGCTCTCATAATTACTTTTTCTATTTTATTAAATAATCTTTAATTAATTAGAGACACTTTTCTTATTTAATTAAATAACTTGATTTAATTAATTATGAATGGTTTCACATTTAATTAAATAACTTGGTTTACTTAATTAGAAGTAAGTACTCCATTTAATTAAATAATGTTGTTTTATTATTTCAAAATTTCTTTCGAAACTAGTCAACTCAAGTCAATCGTGGTTAAATTTGGCCAACTTTTGGTCAAACTTGATCTTTGCGTATGTGAATATGAGCAAATGTGAGTACAAATTTCACCAACAATTCGATGCAAATTCTCATTCAACCTTTCAAAATGAAGAGATGAGTGTCTCTTAAATAGAATTTCTTGGAATTCATCAACGGTTGAGATCGATTTCAATCAATGGTCATGATTAAAGGTGAGCTTTAGTCATAAAGGGAGATTTCCAAATTAAAGGGAGTTTATAGATTTAACTTGAGTAAAATAAGGAGTTAACTGATTCAATTTGACTAGAAAAAGGAGTCAACTAATTTAACTCATTTTTGATCTATAGTGAACTGAAAATTTTCCTTTTTTAACTGAAGAGAGATTTTGTTGTGATATTTAATTTAATAAAATGAGATATGCTCTCATAATTACTTTTTCTATTTAATTGAATAATCTTTAATTAGTTAGAGACACTTTTCTTATTTAATTAAATAACTTCATTTAATTAATTAGGAATGACTTCTCATTTAATTAAATAACTTTATTTAATTAATTAGAAGTACTCCATTTAATTAAATAATTTTGTTTAATTATTTGAAAATTTTTTTCAAAACTAGTAAACTCAAGTCAACCGTGGTTAAATTTGGTCAACTTTTGGTCAAACTTGATCTTTGCGTATGTGAATATGAGAAAATGTGAGTATGAATTCTAGCAACAATTCGATGCAAATTCTCATTCAACCTTTCAAAATGAAGAGATGAGGGTCTCTTAAATAGACTTTCCTGGAATTCATCAACGGTTGAGATCGATTTCAATCAACAGTCAAGATTAAATGTTAAGTTCAGTCATAAAGGAAGATTTCCAAATTAAAGGGAGTTAACAGATTTACTTTTAGTAAAATAAGGAGTTAACTGATTCAATTTTAGTGGAAAAGGTGTCAACTGATTTAACTCAATTTTGATCAATATTGAACTGGAAATTTTTCTTTTTGAATTGAAGAGAGATTTTGTTGAGATATTTAATTTAATAAAATGAGATATGCTCTCATAATTACTTTTTCTATTTAATTAAATAATCTTTAATTAATTAGAGACACTTTTCTTATTTAATTAAATAACTTCATTTAATTAATTAGGAATGGATTCTCATTTAATTAAATAGCTTTGTTTACTTAACTAGAAGTAAGTACTCCATTTAATTAAATAATTTTGTTTAATTTTTTAAAATTTTTTTTGAAACTAGTCTACTCAAGTCAACTGTGGTTAAATCTGATCGACTTTTGGTCAAACTTAATCTTTGCGTATGTGAATATGAAGAAGTGTGAGTATGAATTCTCGCAACAATTCGATGCAAATTCTCATTCAACCTTTGAAAATGAAGAGATGAGGGTCTCTTAAATAGACTTTCCTGGAATTCATCAACGGTTGAGATCGATTTCAATCAACGGTCAGGATTAAAGGTGAAGTTCAATCATAAAGGAAGATTTCCAAATTAAAGGGAGTTAACATATTTAATTTGAATAAAATAAGGAGTTAACTGATTCAATTTGAGTAGAAAAAGGAGTTAACTGATTTAACTCATTTTTGATCAATAGTGAACTGAAAATTTCTCTTTTTGAACTAAAGAGAGATTTTGTTGAGATATTTAATTTAATAAAATGAGATATGCTCTCATAATTACTTTTTCTATTTAATTAAGTATTCTTTAATTAATTAGAGACAATTTTCTTATTTAATTAAATAACTTCATTTAATTAATTAAGAATGGCCTCTCATTTAATTCAATAACTTTGTTTAATTAATTAGAAGTAAGTACTCTATTTAATTAAATAATTTCGTTTGATTATTTCAAAACTATTTTTGAAACTAGTCAACTCAAGTCAATCGTGGTTAAATTTGGTCAACTTTTAGTCAAACTTGATCTTTGCGTATGTGAGTATAAGCAAATGTGATTATGAATTTCAACAACAATTCGATGCAAATTCTCATTCAACCTTTCAAAATAAAGAGATGAGGGTCTCTTAAATAGACTTTTTTGAAATTCATCAATAGTTGAGATTGATTTCAATCAACGGTCAGGATTAAAAGTGAAGTTTAGTCATAAAAAGAGATTTCCAAATTAAAGAGAGTTAATAGATTTAATTTGAGTAAAATAAGGAGTTAACTAATTCAATTTGAGTAGAAAAAGGAGTTAACTCATTTAACTCATTTTTTATCAATAGTAAACTGGAAATTTCCCTTTTTGAATTGAAGAGAGATTTTATTGAGATATTTAATTTAATAAAATGAGATATGCTCTCATATTTACTTTTTCTATTTAATTAAATAATCTTTAATTAATTAGACACACTTTTCTTATTTAATTAAATAACTTCATTTAATTAATTAGGAATGGCTTCTCATTTAATTAAATAACTTTGTTTAATTTATTAGAAGTAAGTACTCCACTTAATAAAATAATTTCGTTTAATTATTTTAAAAAATTTTCGAAACTAGTCAACACAAGTCAACCGTGGTCAAATTTGGTCAACTTTTGGTCAAACTTGATCTTTGCGTATATGAATATGAGCAAATGCGAGTATGAATTCCAACAACAATTTGATACAAATTCTCATTCAACCTTTCAAAATGAAGAGATGAGGGTCTCCTAAATAGACTTTCCTGAAATTCATCAACGGTTGAGATCGATTTTGAATCAACGGTCAGGATTAAAGGTGAAGTTAAGTCATAAAGGGAGATTTCCAAATTAAAGGGAGTTAACAAATTTAATTTGTGTAAAATAAAGAGTTAACTAATTCAATTTGAGTAGAAAAAGGAGTTAACTTATTTAACTCACTTTTGATCAATAGTGAACTAGAAATTTCCCTTTTTGAACTGAAGAGAAATTTTGTTGAGATATTTAATTTAATAAAATGAGATATGCTCTCATAATGACTTTTTCTATTTAATTAAGTAATCTTTAATTAATTAGAGACAATTTTCTTATTTAATTAAATAACTTCATTTAATTAATTAGGAATGGATTCTCATTTAATTAAATAACTTTATTTAATTAATTAGAAGTAAGTACTCCATTTAATTAAATAATTTCGTTTAATTATTTCAAAAAAAATTTCAAAACTAGTGAACTCAAGTCAACTGTGGTTAAATCTGGTCAACTTTTGGTCAAACTTGATCTTTGCGTATGTGAATATGAGCAAATGTGAGTATAAATTTCAGCAACAATTCGATGCAAATTCTCATTCAACCTTTCAAAATGAAGAGATGAGGGTCTCTTAAATAGACTTTACTGGAATTCATCAACGGTTGAGATCGATTTCAATCAATGGTCATGATTAAAGGTGAAGTTTAGTCATAAAGGGAGATTTCCAAATTAAAGGGAGTTAACATATTTAATTTGAGTAAAATAAGGAGTTAACTGATTCAATTTGAGTACAAAAAAGAGTTAACTGATTTAACTCATTTTTTATCAATAGTGAACTGAAAATTTCCCTTTTTGAACTAAAGAGAGATTTTGTTGAGATATTTAATTTAATAAAATGAGATATGCTCTCATAATTACTTTTTCTATTTAATTAAATTATGTTTAATTAATTAGAGACACTTTTCTTATTTAATTAAATAACTTCATTTAATTAATTAGGAATGGCTTCTCATTTAATTAAATAACTTTATTTAATTAATTAGAAGTAAGTACTCCATTTAATTAAAAAATTTCATATAATTATTTCAAAATTCTTTTCGAAACTAGTCAACTCAAGTCAATCGTGGTTAAATTTGGTCAACTTTTGGTCAAACTTGATCTTTGCATATGTGAATAAGATCAAATGTGAGTATGAATTCCAGCAACAACTCGATGCAAATTCTTATTCAGCCTTTCATAATGAAGAGATGAAGGTCTCTTAAATACACTTTCTTGAAATTCATCAATGGTTGAGATCGATTTCAATCAGCGGTCAAGATTAAAGGTGAAGTTCAATCATAAAGGGAGATTTCATAATTAAAGGGAGTTAATAGATTTAATTTGAGTAAAATAAGGAGTTAGCTTATTCAATTTGAGTAAAAAAAGGAGTTAACTAATTTAACTCATTTTTTATCAATAATAAACTGGAAATTTCCTTTTTTGAACTGAAGAGAGATTTTTTTGAGATATTTAATTTAATAAAATGAGATATGCTCTAATAATTATTTTTTCTATTTAATTAAATAATCTTTAATTAATTAAAGACACTTTTCTTATTTAATTAAATAGCTCCATTTAATTAATTAGGAATAGCTTTTAATTTAATTAAATAAATTTGTTTAATTAATTAGAAGTAAGTACTCCATTTAATTAAATAATTTCGTTTAATTGTTTTAAAATTCTTTTTGAAACTAGTCAACTCAAGTCAATCATGGATAAATCTGGTCAACTTTTGGTCAAACTTGATCTTTGCATATGTGAATATGAGCAAATGTGAGTATGAATTACAGTAGCAATTCAATACAAATTCTCATTCAACATTTCAAAATGAAAAGATGAGGGTCTCTTAAAAAGACTTTCCTGTAATTCATCAATGGTTGAGATCGATTTCAATCAGCGATCAGGATTAAAGGTGAAGTTTAATTATAAAGGGAGATTTCCAAATTAAAGGGAGTTAACAGATTTCATTTGAGTAAAATAAGGAGTTGACTGATTCTATTTGAGTAAAAAAAGGAGTTAAATGATTTAACTCATTTTTTATCAATAGTGAACTGAAAATTTCCCTTTTTGAACTGAAGAGAGATTTGTTGAGATATTTAATTTAATAAAATGAGATATGCTCCCATAATTACTTTTTCTATTTAATTAAATAATCTTTAATTAATTAGAGACAAATTTCTTATTTAATTAAATAACTTTATTTCATTAATTAGGAATGACTTCTCATTTAATTAAATAACATTGTTTAATTAATTAGAAGTAAGTACTCCATTTAATTAAATAATGTTTTTTAATTATTTCAAAATTCTTTTTGAAACTAGTCAACACAAGTCAATCGTGGTTAAATATGGTCAACTTTTTGTCAAACTTGATCCTTGCATATGTGAATATGAGCAAATGTGAGTATGAATTCCAGCAACAATTCGATGCAAATTCTCATTTGGCCTTTCAAAATGAAGAGATGGGGGTCTCTTAAATAGGCTTTCCTAGAATTCATCAACGGTTGAGATCGATTTCAATCAGCGGTCAGGATTAAAGGTGAAGTTCAGTCATAAAGGGAGATTTCCAAATTAAAGGGAGTTAACAGATTTAATTTGACTTAAATAAGGTGTTAACTGATTCAATTTGAGTAAAAAAAGGAGTTAACTGATTTAACTGATTTAACTGATTTAATAAAATAAGATATGCTCTCATAATTACATTTTCTATTTAATTAAATAATCTTTAATTAATTAGAGACACTTTTCTTATTTCATTAAATAACTTCATTTAATTAATTAGGAATGGCTTCTGATTTAGTTAAATAAATTTGTTTAGTTAATTACAAATAAGTACTCCATTAAATTAAATAATTTCGTTTAATTATTTCAAAAAAAAATTCGAAACTAGTCAACTCAAGTCAACCGTGGTTAAATCTGGTCAACTTTTGGTCAAACTTCATGTTTGCATATGTGAATATGAGCAAATGTGAGTATGAATTTCAGCAACAATTCGATGCAAATTCTCATTCAACCTTTCAAAATGAAGAGATGACGGTCTCTTAAATAGACTTTCATAGAATTCATCAATCGTAGAGATCAATTTCAATCAACGATCAAGATTAAAAGTGAAGTTTAGTCATAAGGGGAGATTTTCAAATTAAAGGGAGTTAACAGATTTAATTTGAGTAAAATAAGGAGTTAACTGATTCAATTTGAGTAGAAAAAGGAGTTAACTGATTTAACTCATTTTTTATCAATAGTGAACTGGAAATTTCCCTTTTTGAACTGAAGAGAGATTTTGTTGAGATATTTAATTTAATAAAATGAGATATGCTCTCATAATTACTTTTTCTATTTAATTAAATAATCTTTAATTAATTAGACACACTTTTCTTATTTAATTAAATAACTTCATTTAATTAATTAAGAATAGCTTCTCATTTAATTAAATAACTTTGTTGAATTAATTATAAGTAAGTTCTCCATTTAATTAAATAATTTTGTTTAATTATTTCAAAATTCTTTTCGAAACTAGTCAACTCAAGTCAACCGTGGTTAAATCTAGTCAACTTTTGGTCAAACTTGATATTTGCGTATGTGAATATGAGCATATGTGAGTATGAATTCCAGCAACAATTCGATGCAAATTCTCATTTAAGCTTTCAAAATGAAGAGATGAAGGTCTCTTAAAATTCACCAACGGTTGAGATTGATTTCAATCAACGATCGGGATTAAAGGTGAAGTTTAGTCATAAAGGGAGATTACCGAATTAAAGGGAGTTAACAGATTTAATTTGAGTAAAATAAGGAGTTAACTGATTCAATTTGAGTAGAAAAAGGAGCTAACTGATTTAACTCATTTTTGATCAATAGTGAACTAGAAATTTCTTTTTTTGAACTGAAAACAGATTTTGTTGAGATATTTAATTTAATAAAATGAGATGCACTCATAATTACTTTTTCTATTTAATTATATAATCTTTAATTAATTAGAAACACTTTTCTTATTTAATTAAATAACTTCATTTAACTAATTAGGAATGGCTTCTCATTTAATTAAATAACTTTGTTTAATTAACTAAAAGTGAGTACTCCATTTAATTAAATAATTTCGTTTAATTATTTCAAAATTCCTTTTGAAACTAGTCAACTCAAATCAACCATGGTTAAATCTGGTCAACTTTTGGTCAAACTTGATCTTTGCATATGTGAATATGAGCAAATGTGAGTATGAATTCCAACATCAATTCGATGCAAATTCTCATTCAACCTTTCAAAATGAAGAGATGAGGGTCTCTTAAATAGACTTTCCTAGAATTCATCAACGGTTGAGATCGATTTCAATCAACGGTCAGAATTAAAGGTGAAGTTCAGTCATAAAGGGAGATTTCTAAATTAAAGAGAATTAACAGATTTAATATGAGTAAAATAATGAGTTAACTGATTCAATTTGAGTAGAAAAAGGAGTTAACTCGTTTAACTCATTTTTGATGAATAGTGAACTAGAAAGTTCTCTTTTTGAACTGAAGAGAGATTTTGTTGAGATATTTAATTTAATAAAATGAGATATGCTCTAATAATTACTTTTTCTATTTAATTAAATAATCTTTAATTAATTAGAGATACTTTTCTTCTTTAATTAAATAACTTCATTTAATTAATTAGGAATGGCTTCTCATTTAATTAAATAACATTGTTTAATTAATTAGAGGTAAGTACTCCATTTAATTAAATAATTTTGTTTAATTATTTCAAAATTCTTTTCGAAACTAGTCAACTCAAGTCAACCGTGGTTAAATCTGGTCAACTTTTGGTCAAACTTGATCTTTGCGTATGTGAATATCAGCAAATGTGAGTATGAATTCTTGCAAAAATTCGATACAAATTTTCATTCATCCTTTCAAAATGAAGAGATGAGGCTCTCTTATATAGACTTTCTTAGAATTCATCAATGGTTGAGATCAATTTCAATCAACGGCCAGGATTAAAGGTGAAGTTTAGTCATAAAGGGAGATTTCCAAATTAAAGGGAGTTAACAGATTTAATTTGAGTAAAATAAGGAGTTAACTGATCCAATTTGAGTACAAAAAGGAGTTAACTGATTTAACTCATTTTTGATCAATAGTGAACTAGAAATTGCCCTTTTTGAACTGAAGAGAGATTTTGTTGAGATATTTAATTTAATAAAATGAGATATGCTCTCATAATTACTTTTTCTATTTAATTAAATTATCTTTAATTAATAAGAGACACTTTTCTTATTTAATTAAATAACTTCATTTAATTAATTAGGAATGACTTCTCATTTAATTAAATAACTTTGTTTAATTAATTAGAACTAAGTACTCCATTTAATTAAATAATTTCATTTAATTATTTCAAAATTCTTTTCGAAACTAGTTAACTCTAGTCAACCGTGGTTAAATCTGGTCAACTTTGAGTCAAACTTGATCTTTGTGTATGTGAATTTGAGAAAATGTGAGTATGAATTTTAGCAACAATTTGATGCAAATTCTCATTCAAACTTTCAAAATGAAGAGATGAGGGTCTCTTAAATAGACTTTCCTGGAATTCATCAACGGTTGTGTAACGCCCCGCTCGGGAATCCAAGAGAAATAAACCTAACATGTTACAATGTTTACTGAACTATTTTTTTTTTTTTGAAGTTTAAACAACATCAAGATAACATTAATGCGGAAGCAATATGAACATACACAACAAATACACATTTGCAATTACAGATATAGTTTCAATTCCTCAAAGGTTCCTTTACGTTGAGTCACATTTAATAATCTTAAATTAATTAGTTTAAGTTTCAAGTACAATGTCTCAAGATCATAAAGGAATAACAGATACATAGTCGCTTAAGAAAATGCATAAGTATAAACAATACAATGAAAGTACATCCAATCAATAACATCCACTACACATGTCGCAGGGTATGTGAAAATAGATACTGTACAACAGAATACATGATAACATATATACTTCATCTAAAAAGAAGTCTCTGAGATAAGAAGTAAGAATGATAAAGGTACATCTTCTACAACGAACATCCAACAGCTGGAAATGTGAAGGGGAACCCAAATGGTAAGAAGGCACTACCTCCCGACCGCGTGGTTACCTAGTCAGGCTTCCACTCCCACCGTGCAGGGAAGATAATGAACGATCCACAAACGACTATCAAACATAAAACACTCCTAGGCATGGAATACCTACTAGCCAAAACTATCTCAAAGGTAACACATACTACTCAAGAAGATAAAATAAACTAGAAAGAAAGAACACTCAATCCAATACTGACATCACATAACCAAACATCATACACAAACCAAGTATAAACCAAATACCAAGATCACAAGATAAAGTCAACAAAAGATAATCCTCCTCAAGTCAAAAACCACATGTCAAAAGTACAACATAATGAAACACCAATCATCATCAATGAAAGTAAGTAACCACAATAAACACATCCAACAATAGATACACCACCAACAATAAGTACACCACATCCAACAATAAGTACACCACCAGAGATACACAAAAAATACAAAGGAGACTTAGGCTACATACTAGGGAGTGTCATCACATGGCTTCTTAAGTTACCCTGGACTGATCTCTTAAGAGACCTCGGACCCCCAAGCATTGAGTTACCCTAGACTGGTTACTATGAACCCCGGACCCTCAACATCACACATATGGAAACTAGAAAGCCCTCTCAAGAAGACGAGGCACTCATCTCATTCCCATCCTTAGTCTTTACAAGCACTCAAGGCATGGGTAAATCAAAAATCTCTAACTTATCTTTTTAGTGTGTTTTCCCCCCCATAAATTTTAATTACTAGATTATCACTTATTACATAACTTGCATTAGGTTACCCTGGTACTGACCACTTTGGGTCCCGGACCCCTATGCAAGCCACTCCCAAGTCATGTACCTAGACAACCTCTCCTAAGCACATGAATTCCACAGTTGTGTCCCATACCACAACACCCATAAAAATCAAACTCGGTTCCTTAACAGGCACCCTGATAACAAGATGGTTCTCCCATTCGAGTACACATAAATGCTTCACAATTAAAACTCATAAATATAATCTCCAATATGAATCACAAAACACATCACAACCTCTAGTCCCATAAATGGTATCAAAGAAATCTCACAAAACCTCTGGTGTACATCCTAGACTGGTCAACACCTAATCAACACCAAAATCCCAAAGCATAGACAGTATAAGCAAAACAATATAGTTTCATAGTTTGCGTTTGATTTACAATAATACACAATAAGGTAAAAAGTAAAGTTTCAGTTTTGTGTTCAATGTACATTTCAAGTAATAGGTTTTGCAATTACCCTTACAAGTTAACCCACTCTTAGTCTAAATTTACTCTTATCGATTTAAGTCAATATCCTAAAAACAATCCAAGAGTAATTTATTTAAATTATTAAAATAATATTTGCTGTTTGTCTCAAAGATATAATCTATGACTCTCTTTTTCTTTATTATAATCAATATTATAATAATTAAATAAATCTAAAACTTAATTGGACAAATTCCATTATTAATTAATTCTAATTAAATTTATATCTAATTAAATTAATTAATATTCGTAATAAGTCACAATCTATTATTCTAAATTTTCTTTTAATAATAACTTAATTAACATTAATAATTAAGCATTATTGAATCACATATTAATTGTTTATTTTAAAAATCATTTATATTATCATTAAATAATTATCAATTTTAATAATAATTTATTAACATTTTATAATTTAAAATTTATTAATATTTATATGTATATTAAATTTCATTTGATATATAACATAACCATTAATAAAAATTAATATTAATTAATAAATTTTATATCAACTAAATTCAAAATAAATAAATAAATAAAACTTTAAAACAAATGTGCCTACGTTTAAAGCCCGTGCGGCTATAAAAAAAACTGCCGTGGCAGCTTCGCTGCTGCAGTAGCAGCAGTGTACTGCCTTTACGGTAGTACCTGCCGCTGCAGCAGCAGTCGTAACTGCCGTGCAACAAATCACCTACTGCGAAAAAGGTAAGTGTGGGGGGTGGGGGTTGGTGGCCCCGCCCACCCCATATTATAATTTTTTTAAATTTTTTTTTAATTTTTAATTTTTTTTTTAATTTTTTTTTTAATTTTTTTAAATATATATATATATATATATTTAATAACATTTACATTATTATTCTGATAGGAAAACCAAATTTAACCATTCAAAATTTTCTTTTCATTTCAAACTTTCTCCCAAATTAATTTTCGTTCTTAAAATCTATTTAAAGAGGACGTTTATCTTTTAAATCACAAGTTTGATTTTAATGTCCAATAGATCCACGTATTTAATTAATTTCTTATTCAAATACAATTCTCTAAAATAAACCCAATGAAGTATCCATCTAAGCCATGTAGAGATATTTCTCAATCAAGAACAATATTGCATACCAGAAAAACAACACATGCAAAAGACACGGAGCAAACAGAAATTTGAAGAGCAAAACTACTATACAATTAAACCACGAGATCCTACCTGGATCTGATGCTAAATAGTGGCAGTTAGATAAAGATTCCTACTGCAAGTGAAACCCTTCAAGCTACGAAAAACTTCCCTTCTTTTCCAAACCCTCTGATTTTCTCTTCAAACCTGTGTGCCATGAAATCTGTGTGTGCAATAATGACCCCAAAACCCTCTAATATAGAATCTAATTACCCTTTAGGGTTTCTGTCTCCACAACTCTAAAATAATAATTATTTTATTTAATTAATTCATTCATGCACAATTAATTTCCTTTTTAAAATAAAATATTCTTTTATTATTCTTTCATGCACTTTAAGTGAATCATTAAATTACTTTATTTAACTTTCCACTTTACTTTACTTTAAATTAATTTATTAACTTTAATCTCATGTGCACATTATTAAAATATCTTTATTCAAGTTCACATTTTTATCTTTTAATTAATTTTATTTTTAACTCATGCATAATTCATGCGAACTATAATCTTTATGATAATTAAATATCTTTTCACTTTTAATTCCATTTTTAGAAACTTAATTGATAAAATATTTATTAACTTAAATAACAATAATATTTAGCATTTATTTAAAAATGCACTCTAAATATATTATTATTAAATTAAATAAATATAATCACGTTCTAAATTTAAACTTTAACTTTTATCTCCAATATTTAATTCTCTCTTATTTAATTAATTCATTCATGCACAATTAATTTTCTTTTTAATTAAGATATTCTTTTATTAATCCTTCATGCACTTTAAGTGAATTGTTAAATTACTTTATTTAACTTTCCACTTTGACTTTGCTTTTAAAGTTAATTTATAATTTTAATCTCATGCGTACTTTATTAAAATACTTTTATTCAAGTTCACATGTTTTTATCTTTTAAATTAATTTCTATATTTTAAACTTATTCATGCGAACTTAAAACATATTCATAATTTAATATCTTTTTCCTTTTTAATATATTTTGAACGTTTAATTTGATAAATATTTATTAACTTAAATAACAATAATATTTAGCATTTATTTAAAAATGAACTCTAAATATATTATTATTAAATTAAATAAATATTATCATGTTCTAAATTTAATCTTAAAACTTTTATCTTCCAATACAATTCTTTATATTTAATTAATTTCTCAATTAATTAAATATAACTAAATATTCAAAAAGTCATAATAATTCTTCATTAAATTAAATTATTAATTTAATCTATTAATTAGACTTAATTAATAGAAATTCATCAAAGACTCACAAAACAACATACGCACAAAAGACTCACGGATTTAAAAAGGGTAGACAGTTTGTTACGAGTCCTCCTTGCAAGACAAGTATTATAGGCTTATGGCTAGGATTGGACCTGATTATTATCTTCCCATTCTCACCATTTGAGTATTTGTAATAGGGCACGCTCATCCTGGCAATTCAGGGAAGTCGATGCCTGGTACCTGCATCCTGCATAAAAGACGAGCATGTACATGTATATAATATATCTAAACTAAACAGACAATGGCAGGGAGTGGTTCATCGTGTAGATCCCAACTAGTAGGTGACTACGACTCCCTCCCTTAACCACATCAAACACGTCAGACAGAAAGATAAAATAAACATGCACACCATACACATGCAAGTATGGGGTAAGTATCGTAAAAATCACAAGTCTAACATCAAATGCGTACATATAATAATGCATCTCTATCAATACAACATAATCATCATTAAAGACATCATGTTAACATTTTTATGAAAGAAACCACATTTACTAACTAGGAATCATCAAAATACCATTAACAACACATGAATGAAATCAACTAAGCAATAATAACTGATGCATTTGTAATTCAAGACATGAAATAATATCATAATATTGTAAATCCAATATCTCTAAACTAATCAATGCATAAAATCAACCTAAAAGAATTTGACAATGATAACAGCAATGCAAACTAGGGGCAGGCACTACAGGTTGAGATCGATTTCAATCAACGGTCAGGATTAAAGATGAAGTTTAGTCATAAAGGGA
This sequence comes from Cupressus sempervirens, assembly GCA_028749045.1. Lineage (NCBI taxonomy): Eukaryota > Viridiplantae > Streptophyta > Pinopsida > Cupressales > Cupressaceae > Cupressus > Cupressus sempervirens. The sequence continues at coordinate 469,422,291 of CM053791.1, read as the reverse complement.
GATTTCCAAATTAAAGGGAGTTAACAGATTTAATTTGAGTAAAATAAGGAGTTAACTGATTCAATTTGAGTAGAAAAAGGATTTAACTGATTTAACTCATTTTTTATCAATAGTGAACTGGAAATTTCCATTTTTGAACTGAAGAGAGATTTTGTTGAGATATTTAATTTAATAAAATGAGATATGCTCTCATAATTACTTTTTTCTATTTAATTAAATAATCTTTAATTAATTAGAGACACTTTTCTTATTTAATTATGTCATGCCCTAAATTTACCCTAAATGTACATTAACCACAAATTTTGTTTTTTTTAAAATTATTATTATTATTCTTAATTAATTAATTTCATAAGCCTAAATAACCTCCAAAAGAAATATGTGTGTTACAACTATATCATCGCTAAGTTTGACGTCCCTCTGACATCTACTGACCCAGGGTTTGGAAAGAGAATACTCATACCTACTACTTCAATCTGTACTCCACATTTCAATGCCATCTTTACTAATTTGTCATATGAGTTAACATTTCTTCAATGCATGTAACCCTTGATTAACCATCCATTAGAACTATCATCAACTTTGATGCCAACTATGCTACTCTAGGCAATCGATTCAAATAACAATATATACATAATTAACACTTTTCTAGAGTATTAAAATGTTCCCGAAATCAATGGGTGTATATTTTTATTTTTTTCATATCCCAACTTACATCTTTCATTGACATAGTTATTAGGATTGAATTATCTATTTATTATTCATATTATATCTCTAATGCAAGTGACATCACATTTTAATATTAGTGTCAATACCTACTACAATTGAAATTGTAGTGAAAAGAATGATCAATTCATTTATATAAACATATATCATAAAAGAATGATTTTAAAAGATAATCTATCCTTACTAATACTAAGGTAACAAAATGAATGCATATGAACATATTAACTATCCATCTATCTAAAATACCCTATTAGTCATAGTCCATTAACTTGACCCCACTCACATTTCTTTTAAGAAGATGAAATACTTTTTCTCTAGAAAAGTTCCAAATCACCCTACTACCCACGTGCTACTACCCCATAATCTTCTTCACTTACCCATAGACCAAGCAAGTTCCTTGGGTTTCTCTCCATGGTGGACTCACTTACCAAAGTTTTGGCCAAGACAAGCATAGGCGCCTTTTCCATGAGTCAAATCCTATTAATTTTGAGCTAGAAGATATGCATTTCGAATTCCCATGTTAAATCGACTTGCTACTTGGTCCCATATTGTTGGCAGCGTGGAGTTTATCCTAGTCTTAATTAGGTGGGTGAAGAAAGACATATAAAATGCCATAACTTCTTCCAAGGCAAATCAAGGCATCAAGGACAAAATGGAAGCCATTCCCTCTTGTCAGAATTATGTCTTAAACTTGCACGGTATTCCAATATAATATTTGAAGGCACAAAGCACCTAGGGAATAGGTGGATGAAATAAGTCTTGGCCATGTCAGAGAAATTATATACTTTGGTATCCATAGCATATTAAATTGTTTTCTCACTCACCAACCCATGCTAGCCTTGGGTAGATAATATAGTAGGTTGTTTTTCACGCTATGTCTTGTTTAAAATATTACTTGGTGCTAGTTTAGTTTTGTTTAACATGAGCATTGTATATTTTTTTTAAAAAAAGTTTCTTTTGATTTGATAGGGTGTTGACTCGAGTTATGTGTCTCATATGAGGTCCCTTCTAATGCAATTAATATGATGGTTAGTTTATTATGTTAAAATGTGCTTTATAGGTTATAGGGTCCTAGGAGTCTAAGGAATACTCTTGAATATTTTAATGTTTGTATTAAGAGAAGAGATTTATTTTACCTTCTCATACATTTTCCAGAGGATAAAATGTGCACCTACAACAATATTATGTCTTAAGTCTTGTATATTTTATATCATCACTTGATTTTCTTCTTCTGTAATCTAGGATATTCAAGGTAAGTTATTTCAAGGATAATTAGGAGATAATTATAAACTAAGTATAGTTTTAAAATTTTGATTCATTTAGCAATCAAAACATTAACTTAATCCAATAAATCAACATTTCATGACAAGACTTTATATGAAGTTATCTAGATTATCCCTATCTATGAATTATGAAATTTAGAAACCATTTTCTCAACATTATCTTCTTATGCAGATCTAGATTTGAATGTACATTCACAATTGGTAAACAATGGAACTAAAATGATAATAGCAATCCACCACAATAATCCTTCCTATGAATATTATCTCTTCTATGATATCAAATTTCTTTTGCATTCCACTCAAGAGCATCAAGTAATTTGGATCTCTGATTGGTGTTACCATCCAATAAAACAACAATATTATTACAATGAATTATCTTCAATGATACCCTCATGATACACAAAAAGGTGGTGAAGTCATAATATCATAATATACACAATGGAAAATACTTTTACTACACATGAGCACTCACAACCTTTCCATTGACAATAACACCAAGACAATAGCTTTCTCTTACAATACATTTAGGCTCACATAACAAAATAGAGTTTTTCTCTCTATCTCATCTCAATGCAATATTGTCTTCTCTTCCTATGCACATGGAAGATAACAAGGACTCCAAGTTTCCAAGATTTTTCTCTAAGAACTTGCAAATGCATCACAACAAAACAACAAGGACCATGGGTGCTTTCCACCCAACCATAGGCCTCAAAGAGACTATCATGCCCAAACTACGAGGGCAAAAAAACACACAATTTTTTAAATTTTTTTTTAAAAATAATAATTTAATTGCTCTAAGTTTGAAATGATTGATTACAATTTAAGAAAAGTTTCTCTACAACATCCTTGGTTTAAAAACTTTTGTGGAGGAATACATCGTCAGGATGCTGAAGTACATTGTTATTAGATTGATATAAATGTTTACTGATTCGTTATTACATTGCTTAAACAATCATGCAAAAATTATTTTAATAACAATCTGAAGACGATTGGGTTTAGATTATTCGAATAACTTAAGCTATTAGGACACTAATTAAACAAATTTTCAAAGATACTATTAATACCAACATTTCTTAAATCTCCAACTTAGCTTAATTTTCAACAAAAAATTAATCGAATATAAATTAAATCTAAACTAAATTTAATAATAATTTCATATTACACTAATTTATCTTAAACTAACTAACTAAATCTATAGTTGTTCTAATCATTCATAAATGAACGTCTAATCTTTTAAATAGAACTTAACTTTACAAATTAAATAAAATTTAAAAACTATCAATTAAAACATGAAATTAAACTAGCATTACTAAAGCAATATATATAAAATTTAAACAGCATAACTTTAATAAATTACAATTTAAACTAATTAAAAAACTAAATACTAACACCCTTACTAAAATATAGCTTAATAATAATAAAACTAATAAATAAACTCACTAACATCCTAGTCTAATCTAACTTATTACTATCCTACACTCTACTCTACCCTAACCATCCTACTAGGCCACTAGCTAAGCTGATTTGAACACCCCCCCCTACACCTCCCCCTAGACCCCACGCAAATCCAGGCTCTTACATCAAAGGTACGTTGAAGTCATGGAGGCAGTAAAGTTTTTTTTGTTTTTGAACATACTTCAACTTGCAACTTTAATACAAAACCCAAAAGCTTAAGCCAACATCCAAATTTATGTCATGTCATGACATAGCCCTCTCCACACATCTTCCCACACAGCCCAAGGTAGAGGAAACACAGCCCAAGAGGTGGGCACGTGAACATAGACAAGAAAGGGAGTTTAAAAAAGGAGATGACCACCACAAATTCATCTTCCAACATAAATGTCACCTTCCCAAACTGGCTGCTAGAAATGGAGGAGGATGGGGATGGGACAAGGTGGCAGGATGACGTCACCCTCCCATCAAACCACTTTGACTTAAGACAAGACAAAATACCTTTTTTTAAACAAGTTTAAACTGACGTCCAAGGCCAAGGAGTAAGCAATAAATTCATAAAGTTTATAGGTAAGAGTATAAGATATGAAGGTATTCTTCTAGGATAAGCATTAAATTTCTTATAACTAAATTAGATATTATTCACATTAGAAATATATATATAAATATATTTCTATATAGAAAACAAAAGAAATATTCTCTATCTCAATAAGAGAATAAATTATTTCTCCATACAATTTCCAGCATCCGGTAGGTGGGTGTTTTGGAAATTTTTTCTTAGGGATGGTATGAAAAGTTGATTTAATCTTCTTTAAGTTGGATCAAAATTTGAAGAGCTAACATATTGCTAATATTATCCCAAGTTAATTCTTAAAATTTCTTATGGCTTACAAAACTAATAGAGCATCTCTTAAATCTATTAGATGATTAAGGTAGGATTCAATACAATTTCTATCACATCTAAAATAGATTGATTCAAGGACTAAATTCATCATTAATTTTCTTTTTAGGCAAATCTATAATGACTTGATACAACAATAACCTATCAAGAGTTTGAATTATTCGTTTAATTCAATAATGCAATACTTTATCATTTGGATCTAACAATAATAAAAAGTGAATCTGCATGCATGATCATAGTTTCTGTTTTCAACATTTATGAAAGCTTGGAATTTTGTCAAATTTAACATCATCAATTCCTTCCTATTTGGTTTCCTACTCTAATAGTCTAAGTTACTCATGATAAGATATTACAATGATAGTGTGAGTTACTCATTGGACTAAGTATAGTTTAGGATGATAATTCATATAACAATCAACATAAAACTTAATGCAGCCGATAAGCACTCCATGGCAAGGTTAAAGATAACTAACTGATTTATGCTTTAAAAATTTAAGGAGATACAAAATCTCTTAGTCCAATTGATTCATTCATAAGGAAATTTAACAAAGAAGAGATAATTTGAGTTCTCAAGGTAGGAATCCTAATTCATCTAATACTTATACATCAACTTGGAAATTTCATTCTATCAAATTGTTCTTCCTTAACAATTTAAAAACTTGAAATATCACAATTCATGACATTATCCGTTATTCTTATTTTTTTTTTAATGTGCAACTATATTAAATTTAATACACAATTAAATCACATGATAACCAAATATTCTCAACATCAATTTTATTAGCAAACCTGATTCAAAGGCTCAGCCGGGAAAGAATCAGGAAGAAAACTCGACTTCGTTGCCATTTACAACAAGGTTTAAAATAAAATTTACAATAGGATCTCAATCCCAAATTTCAACAATTAAATCAAAATTTTCCTCATGAACAAAATCAAGGAATTTGTAATGTTTTATTAATCTCATTTCAAGAACCATGGAGGAAACCAATATCTGATCGGGTGACAACCAAGCAGAACCAAAAGAAAATCAAACATGCATAATCATACATGGTTTACACAATAGGATTTACAATGAATCAAGACTAGGGAAAGGTGGATTTTTCCAACAGGAGAAGTCAAGCACAACACCAATTTAGATGCCCAATCGGGGCTAATAACCAAGAACTCTCGTTCTTTCATTTCAACATGCCATACTCATACCAGGTTTGTGCTGACGGGTAGGGGCCCATACCACCCTACCCTTTATCCCTCTTCTCATCCTGAGAAGAGACTCTACACTGGTTGGAGTCCAACTAAACAGACCTCTCACAAAATTGGTCACTTCTGCCCTCTCCAAGGGTGCATAATACCAAAACACCCATCCAAGGAAAAAACTCAAAAATTGCAAACATAAACAAGAAAGGAAAACAACCAAAATGACATGGTTTTCAAATCTTCCCAACATACCCACAACCATACAATAGTGAAACAACAACAAGGTAACATGAACATGAAACAAAACATAAAAACTAATAAGGGAGATGAGAATTTCCTACCTTCACAAAGAGGTAATGGCAATGAAAAAGTTTGAGTAGAGTATCCCTTTCCTTCCTTCAACCTTCAAGAATTCCTCTCTAAATGTAGAGATTGAGTAACAACCTCCACCAGTCCAAGAAGTGCCTCTAAATAAGCCTCTAACTCAACCACCCAAAAGGAGCAATAACTATTTCCACCCACTAGCAATTCTATAAACTCCTAACTCAACCTACACTATGGTTAAACCCTAAGTGGAGATGAGGTGAGGTAACTTGAGATAACCATGGTCAATTTTCGCACAAAGGCAAAAAGGGACTTTTTGAGTGACCTCAAAAGTCAAAAAAAGGGGCTTAGGGGTTGGAAAAGACCCCTAACCCATACCCATACCCTTTGGTTAGAATAATAACATGTTTAAAAGCCATAGGAAAGAGGTTTAGAGTCAAATAAAATTTAGGAATAAAATAGGTCCATCTAACTACTCTAACTTGCAAATTAAGCACTAATCCGGATTAGGGATGACTAACCTTAATTAAGAACCTAATAGAAAACTGACGCTAACTTAAACCAACTTAGTCCAAAGGTTAAACAATTAACCCTAAACAGCACACCGAAGCACATAAACATTTTACGAGTGTCAAGCGACATTGAAAGAACATAATTATGAAGATAAACATTCATTGAACAAAGAAGATATGTACATATATCTCACAATACAAATACGTGAATTATGAACAACAAGGTTTCCAAAATTAGCACATAGAGATCAGTTCTGTTCCTCTGTGGGGTTTCTCGGCTAAATATCTGCACAGTCATTGCACACATCAGTAGTCCCATAAAATCACATGTACATAAATGTATACGTATTAGAAATTTACTTAAATTAAAACATACATCAATAAAGGTTTCTTCATCCTACATAATTCTTAACCATTTAAAATATCTTAAATGAAAGACTCAATCCTACATTTATTGATTTCATCAACATACATATACATGAAACATTAAATGACAATCATAAAATATCTTTGAAAGTAACATCACACAACATGAAATAATAAACTATGTTCTAAGCATCAGATAATGTCTCGACATCTCGAGTCATGAATATCAAAATAATAGTAATGTATCACTATGCTACGATGGGTCGGGGCAAGGCCTCACAGAGACCACCCCTGCGCTAGGGGAACAAGGCTCAAAAAAAATCCACATACACACTCATAAGAAACATATACACCACATAACAAAACTGTAACAAATCCCATCCCAAGGATATTTCACAAAGGCTCACCATTGGAACCTTGAACATAGGGTGAAGGTGGAAACACAAGGAGGTTTACCATTTCATATCATATTTGCCATAAAACTCATGCCCTTTCGGGGCTAAATCAACAAAATACAAGGCCCTTTCGGGGCTTCATAATATCATGCCCTTTCGGGGCTTCATAAACATCTTCCACCACACACACTACCAACAGAACATCCTCCACCACACACAACCAACAACTTTAGCTTCCTACAAACCCATACTTCAGTTACTTCCTTCCTCACCATTTTTTTTTTTTCTTATCCTCCCCCAAGGAAAAATATGAATATGACAATGGCATACAATGGAGCCCATAATCCAAGGTCTTCAACTATGCAATCCAACAGTTGCCCATTCACTCTGGACTTCTCTTCCCATCCCACAAGGATGAGTGTAAGTCCGACACCCATAAGAACACTCAAGCACAACAAGAAAACAAAACCAGGTAGCAATAAAAAAATAGATTTTCAAGAGCACATCACATTATCACAACACAATATCAACACCCATAGTGCAACAAGGAAATAGAGAAAATCCAAACCTCATACTCACAATACTCCACACAATACAAAAAGATGCACAATGGTGTTACACTAATCTACATGGAATGAACACCATTCAAACACTCACATGAATGCTACTCCACAATGCAATGCAATGCATACTCCATTGATAAACTCCACACTTGCAGATTGGCTTAACCATGCTAAAAGAAAGAAAAAGGAAAGGAAGCAAGCTTGAGATACCAACCTTGGTCCAAGCTAGGGTAAGGATAGTTGCAATAGAGCTCCCCTCCTCTCCCTCCAAAACCTAACTGTCTCTAAAATTAGAGAGTGGCCAAGTGGTTTCTCATTTAGCCATACCTCTATATGTATATCCTTCTCATTTTCGAATTCCATAAAGAATGTCATTTTCATGGGGTCTCCTAGGTCCACTAGACACCCTACAGGTCATTAATAGCTCCCTAGCCTATAGTACTAACATGGGTGGGGTTAATTTTAATCCCAACTTACCTTAAAGTTACTTTATGACCCTCCCAAAGCTAGGTGATTCAAATTTCAAATTCTCCAAGGTGATGACCTTGTCCTTTTACTGACTAAGGCAATAATCAAATTCCTC